>JAVJGG010000094.1:5874602-5915823 GCA_035590195.1 Aviceda cuculoides
TTGAGACTATAAAAATTAGACGCCAAGCTTTTGAAAACATAACCAGCAATTGCATTTTGGTTTTGTTCCTTTCAAAGACATCTTTGTATATGTGCAATTAGTGGGGTGGTGGTGGTGCAGATTTCAGTTAACAGCTGGAAAGAGGAGGAGAAGAATTGAAGGGAGAAAAGACCTCTGATTTCTGTTATTGGGAAGAAATTCCAACTATGTATCAGACAAGATTCATTAAAGCTGTCTATGAAACCAGAGTTACTGTTTTGAAGAGAATAACTAATTTCTGACTTGTCTTTTGTATTGTATTGTGCAAGCTGCATGTGGTTTAGACAGATCCTCTCTGAGCAGCAAGATGGACAGACTGACCTCCCACCACCTCTTTTGTAATATGATAGATTGTTGCTGGTGTGAGGAGTGGTAGAATGGCACATGAAAATAAAACTGCCTTGATGATGAAAATTTACCACAGTTGAGCATAGGCGGATTTGAATCTCAGAATACACAATAAAATAGAGAGCAGGTAGTTATTCCGAAATCCAGACGGCATAGCCCTTGCCTCCCCAGTATGATCATCGTTTGCCTGTGCTGTGAGCGGGGACGTAATTCAGACCTAGTGGATCCTTGATCTTTAAGCTTGCATAGCCCCATTCACTGCCATACACGACAGCAAATCTGGACGTAATCTAGCTGCACTAGGTTTACAGTGTGCTTGAACTAGTCAGGAAAAAGTCCGTATGGATTTAGCTTAAATTTCTGTCAGCTCAGGTGTTCTGAGGGTGGTATAGACGCAGGCCACAAGAAAATTTTTATAGGAGGAAAAGCCACGGGAGGTAAAGTGCCTTTATTCACACTGGCAAGAGAAAGAAGAGGTTACTTCTCGATTCTTTGTAAAGATTGTTGCTTGAGTCTCCTTCCAAGGCTTTGGCTACTTGAAGTCATCCCAACAGGGAAGGGTTAGGCCACACAGGCCAGGAGAAGACTGAATTTTAAATGCAGTCCAACCGTTAGGGACACCTCTGCACTTGATCACCTAGAACGTGCAACTTTGTAAAAGCATCTCTGGGAGGGCTGGGTAGGAACTTTCCCTGATGTGGAGGGACCCTGCCATAAGTGGGAGAAATCAAGAGTTGTTTTCAGAACCAGAGGCCCAAAGTTCCTATGTTCCCCTTTCCTGTCTATGAAATACTCACGGAGAGATGGAAATACTTAAATGCAGTTGTTAGAATGTTTTAAAAGGAAACTGGTACCAGGACCTCCTGATTACTCCTAATAGCTTCTATAATCCAGTACACAGATGGATAAAAAGATCCTTTAGCAATAGTATAATTTTCAATTTAATTATAAGACCTATTTATCTTTTACATGCATTTACTTACAATTCTGCTATAGAATTGATTTACTGTGTTCCTTTTCTGCTTACCATGCTGATACCCAGGTCTGCCTTGCAAACATGCAAAGACAAAAATGTTTGCTAGCAGCTCTTGAAGGAAGACAATTTTAGATCAAATGTCTTACTAAAATATCCTGCATAGCTAAACATACTATTAGGTTAGGGGAAACCTAGGACTGGAAAAGAAATAATACTGTCATTAGTTGAAGAAAAACATATACCTTAATTTTTGTTGTTAAACAGTCTCAGTGTTTCAAAGTTTCTCACATACATGCTTATAGAAGATGGGTGAATGGTAAAAACTGCTGTGAAATACCACAAAGGACATGTGTTACAATAGTACTAGTAACTAAGTTTTAAAACTGTGTTTTATTTCATTTTAGATGTGAGAAACTGACGAGAGGAAATTGTGGAAGGTTTATATGAGGAAATACCTTCAGTGAAGGAGAACCTGCATTTGTCCTTTTTTTTTTTTTGGTTTTCTCATAAAGAGTAGATAAAAATATTTTGAATTATCATAATTCAAAATGAGTGAAAGTAGACTTCAAATTAATGAAGTAAATTAATTATTTCAGATCCTAATCAGTAAAACTTTTACAAATAATTCATCATCTTATACTTATTCATGGTTAACAATTGCAGTAACTTTTTTAAAATTTAAAATTATAAAAAAGTTGAGATTTTACATTTAGGATACACAAGTTTTAGAGACTGAGGTTATCACTGATTTTTGTGCGAATGTATGTAAGCATTGGGAATTCACCAGGAAGTTTTATTTCTCATTTCTGTCTTTGGGTATTTCAGTAATGATTAGGAAGATACATAAACACTCCACCTGCGTTTCATGTCAGATATTTTCCAATAAAGATGTCAAATAAATGGTTTTGTAACTTCAATATATATTGAAACAACAGGTATAAAGTCAATGAATGGGAGAAGCAACTGGAAATCAGGAAAAAAAATATTGAACTAATTTCAAGAAAAAAAAATGGCAGAGAGGAACATGCCAGCATTGATAATATGCATAGAGACTATCATTAAAATAATGAACTGTGCTTCTGTTTTCAGGGTTCATTAGAAACATCTTGAGCACAGAGCCTCTGGCATACTTTTCTTGAGAACTGTTGCTGACACATCAGTGCTGTATTTTGCAGGGCTATACTCCTGCACCCTTACAATCTCTTGGCAGCGGCAAGGTTTCTCAGGGAGCTGCTCGCGTGTGCCACCCTTCACCCTCCGCGGATGGCAGGGTGAGGTGGAACTTAATCTCCACACGCTCTCCGGTTTCTTTGTCCACAGCACACATGGTTCTAAAGGCTCCAAATGGGCTGCTCTAAATAATCAACTTGTTGAAATAAAACAAAGGGACTCCAGTGAAGAGTCAGACGTTGATGGTAGCATCATTCTTGTATGCACTCACTTTGACTTTGGAAAAAATGAGCTAAAAAAAAAAAAAAAAAGGAGATGTATTTCTATTTAATACACCCAAATTCTTCCACACCTTGCACCTCAAACACAAGAGAGACTAGAAATGTCAAATGACCTGACAATTAGCAGTGTTTGCTCAGTTTCCGAGGTAGGGTGGACCAGTGGATGTCCTTCAGGGTACCAGTGCTGCTGATAGAACAGTAAGTGCGGTGTCCTGTCCTAGGGCTTAAGTGTCATCGTGTGTTGTGCCTTGTACTTGTCTCACACCTTTTAAAGTGAGATGCCCAAATCGATGCTGCTCTTCTCTCACGTATCTGGGATTTTTACATGATATTGCTTATTATCTGCAATATGTATCCAGCTAACAATTTCATTCAGTGGAGGGACCCTGTCTTGTAACTACAGCTGCTTGTAACCCCTATTTTCACAGGGCACAAGTATGTGATGTCAGTTGTGAAGCTCCTGCACTTGCTGGTGGAGCTTCTCATATACCTTCTTTTTTTTTTTTTTTTCTTTTTCTTTTTTTCCCCCCAATTCCTAAACAATTATTTATACATCTAGCATGTGATATACCATACTCTTATACTTTTATCTGATGTTTTGAAGAGTGTATCCAGAACTTCTAGTATATCCTGGTTTCGTATTAGCCGTAGCAGAGGAGAACAGTATTTGTACTCCCAAGGCTGGCATAGGCAAATGGCAGCATATGGTGTGTGAGCAGTTTCTGTGAAAAGTGACTTTCTGTAAATGAAGCCATGAATCTTTCACACCTATGGACACACACTAAATGCCAGGTATTAAGCATACTTGTTGGTGTTCACTAATCTGTCTGTGTAGCCACCTATGTTATTTTCTCATGGAATTTCATTTTGATTTCCAGCAATTTTAGTTCATCAGATCTCTTTCCTTGTAGGATTTTGGATTCCTTGAAATAACTGTATTTGAACACTGTTCACTCTCTCCTGTGTTTGAGGGCTGGGTGCCTTTCTTTTTGGTCAGTAAGCTTTACCAAGTTTTAGTTGTCCACTGTCCAATCATTTTCTCTGAGAAATTTGATTCTGTTTGTCACTGAGGTTTCTAAAATTTCTGATATCAATTATTTGCTCTCTAGCTTTATATTCGCTGTGTTTGTACTTTGTGCTTGTATTTTCTGTTTGAATCATTATTGATATGTTTCCTTTTTTCTGGCATCGAGAGCATTATTTGGAGCAAATTTCCTTGACAGACTATGTTCTCATACTTAGCCACTTTGCCTGAATTAAGAGGAAATACTGGAAATAGCAAATTCTTTAGAACATGCCTCTCTAAAGATACAGTTCCCAAATCCCAGCCTCCAGTCACTCATATCTGCAACTCCTCTGCTTCTGTTAGACTAGAGAAAGCAAAGCAGAAAGATTGGATGTAAAGAACAAAGTATCCTGGATTTTGTTTTTTTTCCTTTGTTTTGTTTTACTTTCATCTAAAAATATAAATGTCTTCTTTTTATGTGGGTTGTATTCATGGCAGCTGAGGACCTTAGTTAATTCAGACTTATGCCAAAGGGATAAAATCAAGTTGTATGTGGAGGGGCCAAGAATTTCTTTAGGTCAGAGATGAAAATCTGTTTGTAACCTGCAGTCTAAGAACAGGACGGGAAGTTTCCAGACATCCGTGAGGACTATCACCTCAAAAGCATATTCAGTATAAGGAAAGACTTCAAGGATTTGAAAAGGAGATTTATCAGTTTAAAAAAACCCAAAGAAGTGGTATTTTTGGTTGCTGGAAAATTTCGATCTCCAAGCAAATCAAAAAGAAACAAACCTCAGCCCTGTACATCCAGAGAGAGCAAGGGGAGCAATGGAGAAGTTGGAAGTGGGTGGAGGTAAATGTAATTGGAAATGCCCAAAGCGCAACACATTTCATAGGCGCTTCTGTCTATCTGTAGACCTCCTGTATTTGGACTTCAGAAAGTACTTGTTATGTTCTCACATGAGGAGTTACTAATAAAACTAAAAAAGATAATGATTAAGTCGAGTATTGTTCAGGGAGTAGGAAACTGGCTGGAGCAGCGATAGCAGTGGTGTGATAGGAACCGAACTTCCAGAGGTTGTTTGCAAACAGAGAAAATAGTCCATTAACTGTGGAAATTATACAAACACTCTTTCAGGAGGGGCTGGGGAAAGCATAGGCACAGAAAACGCTCTTGTGTTTTAATATATAGCTTGATAAAATTAGGAAGTGTTTAGCTGATGACTATTGAGTAGTGGCAGGGGACTGCACAGGGAGTCCTGGGAGGTCTTTTCCAATCCTTTATTCCCTGCCTGTCCACTTTGGGATGATACATTGGCTGTTCCTGTTTACAGGCACTTGTCAGTCTTTTACACTCTGTCACGTACAGTGCCTTACCCTGAAAACAGCAAGAAAAATGGAGGGATGATGTTCTCATTGTGCTAAACTGGAAATATATTTAAAAGCTGATAACTCTTTTGATTAGAAAAAAAAAGGGGGGGGGGGGGAACCTACCACCAAAAAACCAAAACCCTCACAAGAAAATAAACATATTACATTTAGAATATGCTTTTCCCTGTATCCAAATGGGCTTTTTTTCATTTTAGGAACAATTTGATTCAGAGAACACAGAACTTCCAAAAACGTGAAGACAATGTAGGCCTGAACTCAATTTCCATGGAAGTTAATGGAAGAACTTCTGGGAACATTTTGTCAGGTCCTAGAATAGTGAAAGTGATAAGATAAAATAGGGCAATTCAGTAATCCCACTGGGGGAAGATCATAATCTCTGTAGAGATAAGGGTATTCATTTTCACTTCTATTTGTTTTATGAAATGCACTGAATCTGTTTCTTACTTGGTGTCATACGTGATAGTCAAACATACTGGGGAAGAGCAAGAGCTTCAAGTAGCCATCGATACCGTTCAGAAAATTCATATGTATTCTGTTTTAAGAAAAATGAATCATAGATTATTTTTTTCCCTTTCTAGAAATATCAGAGAATAGAAAAGTGGCATACTTCAATGTTTTGTGTACATACTGAACCACATTTTTAGGCAGCAATAAAAGAACTGTATTATGGACTCCCTGTGTGCCATAGTTATGTATTGTTATAGGATGTATGGCTCTCCTCAGTATGACATTTTTCCCCTCAGTATTGGCCGCATGCCAGTATCTCTTCCTATCAAAAGGTCATTCTTCATGTACAGAGGTGTGAGATGGAGCTTAGGGTAGAGAAGATTGAGCAGCTTTGTCTTCTGTTTTCTTCCAAACCAGAAAACACGGAGCTGCAGCCTGTCCTTCCGAGTTGTGTTCTCTGCCGAGGTGTGCAGCCATTCGCAGCAGTACTGGGCATGGCTTCCTTCTGTTACCAAGGTCCTTTTTTTAGCCACCCATTTGGAGAAGAAGACGTAACTGCTTGTAAGTTAGTTCATTTCAAAACCTCAACACACGATCTCTTGTTTTTCAGTCAGTTGCTTCTTCTAAAAGCATTCACATTAATCTGACTCTTCTCCAGGGTTTGGTTCATGTCAATATGATTTGCACTTGATCTCCCTCTTTTGCCTCGCTAGGAGCCAGCCCCTAATCTTTTGTTATATGACACACTCTACAAAGCTGTGAATACTTTTGCTTGCCCTTTGCTGCACTTTCAAAGTCTTTGCAATGTTCTTTTGATCATTGGAGTTTTTAGTAGGCTAAAATATTATGTTATTGACGCATAATCTCCTGCTGGGAGAAGTCATATGTGCCAGTCATTTCGGAAAACTAGAGACTCCAATTAGGTGTACACAGTGAGACACTATTTTCTCTCCATTTATCTTTGCTATTTGACACTAAATTTATGATGGAGATTTCGTTCCTGCTTCTACTATTTAACTGCAGTACAGTTAAATTGGGGAAGGATGTTCTCTTGTCTTTCATGTGTTAACAGCTCTGAGAAGATTTAAAGGGAAGTTTTCCCTTGCACAGTTGTGCTTATTCATACCTTTATATTATCATTGTTATGGTTTTCCATTCTGTATCTTTTATTTGCTCTTTGGTGTGGTCTCTATCCTACTCCCTGCAAAGATCACTTGTTTTTACTGTTACGGAGTTTCTTATGGAAGTAGGTATGTGTAAATTGTCTCTATATAGAGTCCTAACCTTTACTCACGTCTGGGATTCAAGGGTTACGTTCTTTTGCTCCCCAGTAGATTTCTCATGAGAATTTTTGCAAGTCACTGTGTGTGACATAATGTTGCTTTAGATTTACTTAAACTTTAAATTCTTGTATTATGATGTTAGGCCTTCAGATTATTTTGTCATGTGATGCATAGAATCACAGAATGGTTTGGGTTGGAAGGGACCTTAAAGATCATCTAGTTCCAACTCCACTGCCATGGGCAGGGACACCTTCCACTAGACCAGGTTGCTCAAAGCCCCATCCGACCTGGCCTTGAACATTTCCAGGGATGGGGCATCCACAACCTCTCTGGGCAACCTCTTCCAGTTCCTCACCACCCTCACAGTAAAGAACTTCTTCCTTACATCTAATCTACATCTACCCTCTTTCAATTTAAAGCCATTACCCAGTGTCCCGTCACTACATGCCCTCGTAAAAAGTCCCTCCCCATCTTTCCCGTAGGCCCCCTTTAGGTACTGGTAAGCTGCTATAAGGTCTTCTCAGAGCTTTCTCTTCTCCAGGCTGAACAACCTCAACTCTCTCAGACTGTCCTCATAGGGGAGGTGCTCCAGCCCTCTGATCATATCTGTGGCCCTCCTCTGGACTCCCTCTAATAGGGCTATGTCATTTATTATGTTGGGAGCCCCAAAGCTGAACGCAGTACTCCAGGTGGGGTCTCACAAGAGATGGAGTAGAGGGGGAGAATCACCTCCCTCAACGTGCTGGTCATGCTTCTTTTGATGCAGCCCAGGATGCCATTGGCTTTCTGGGCTGCAAATGCACTTCGCTGGGTCATGTTGAGTTTCAGTTTAACCAACACTCCTAAGTTCTCCGCAGAGCTGCTCTCAACCCGCTCATCGCCCAGCCTGTATTTGCATTTGGGATTGCCCTGACCCATGTGCAGGACCTTGCCTTGTTGAACTTCATGACGTTCTCACGGGCTCACCTCTCAAGCCTGTCAAGGTCCCTCTGGATGGCATCCCTTCCTGCCAGCATGTCTACTGCACCACACGGCTTGGTGTCCTTGGAAAACTTGCTGAGGGTGCACTCAATCCCACTGTCAATGTCACGGACAAAGGTGTTAAACAGTGCCAGTCCCAGCACCAACCCCTGAGGAATGCCACTCATCGCTGGTCTCCACTTAGACATCGAGCCATTGACTACCACTTTTTGAGTGTGGCCATCCAGCAAATTCCTTATCCACCAAGTGGTCCATCCATTACATCTATGTCTCTCCAATTTAGAGACAAGGATGTTGTGTGGAACAGTGTCAAACGCTTTGCACAAGTCCAGGTAGATGATGTCCATTGGTCTTCCCTTATCCACCAATGCTGTAACCCCGTCGTAGAAGGCAACCAAATTTGTCAGGCTCGATTTGCCCTTAGTGAAGCCATGTTGCTTATCACCAATTACCTCCTTATTTTTCCATGTGCCCTGTCATAGTTTCCAGGAGAATCCACTCCGTGATCTTGCCAGGCACAGAGGTGAGACTGGCTGGCCTGTAGTTCCACAGGTCTTCCTTTTTTCCCAGTATGAAAAATGTGTGTTCAGTAAAGCATAAAATTACTCAAAGAAGGTCAGTTATAGAGTGTGTTAGCCTGGGATTTAGATGAGTTTCACATTATAAAATTTAAAATAGCGTATGTAAAGACTATATTTAATAATGCGTACTCTCATACACTATAAAGTCATTGGGGGATTTATAGGAATTGAGGCACTCTAATACAAAGTTGATTTTCTCTCGAGGGAAAAGATTTAGTCCATGTCATAGCATGTCTTTTATTTCTTCATTATTTACATGTGCAATGGCAGTCTTTTACCTAGAGGAAGAAAGTATTTGGTCAAGGTACTTCATAAAGTTTGCGAGTTCTGGTTATGTGGTATGCCTTTTATTTATGGTAGAGATCAGATTAGCTACCTCCCTTTGAATCTTTCTTTTTTATGATTATGTCTCCATTAATCACATACTTTTTGGGAGAGGTGAAAATTACTTCTTAGAGTGACTGTCCCTTGAAGGTAGTAGTTATAAACAACCTACTCATCTTGTTTTCCTCAGTTATGGGAGTTACCTTGTCTTTTTCTCGTTGACTGTCTGCAATTAAAACCAAAATGGACAGCTGAGAGCTGTATTTGCAGTCAGATAAATGAACTGCCTCCCCTGGGGACACTGTGGTTTTATCCACACTTGTGGATAGTAACTGCTATCAAGGTTATTAAAGATTAGAGGGGGTTTGTATAACTGAATTTTGCGGTTTATGGCAACGCATATGCCAGCAGTGGGTTGTGCTTACTTTGCTGAATTGTAGACTATTTGCTTAATTTAATATGTCTGAAATTTGTAAAGGTTGTGAAATATATTGCTTTTTTTTTTTTTTTTAAATATATAGACTGAGAAAATGGCAAAAGGAAAATAAACTTGACTCATGTTAAGCTTTTGCCTCCTCTCAGGACCTTTATCTTACCCATGTGCTTGGCATTTTTAGAGCCGGTTAAATAGAAAAGTTTCTGCATTAATGTCCTCATTTTGTGTGCCCTCTGTGACTGTTGCCTTAGAGGATGTTGTTGGAAAATACCTAGGCCAAAGTCATATTCTCTTCTTCCTTCTCTGGAGCGAGTGTTTTCATATAGAAAATGAGGCCGAGATGGTTTGATACTTTATTTTGTAAGAAAAGGCAAGTAAACAGTCAGTTTCCAGTATCATGACCCGCTGTTATAGAAGAGAGGAACCCGACTGATAAGAAATTTATTATAGAAAGGACATTTAAGCTAGCTCATTAGGATAAGTCTGAACTACATGAAAGCATGTGTTTCATAGCAGTTGACTCGGAAGCTTCAGAATCCTTTTGGAAGACCCCTGTGTGCTAGTATTCATGCAAAGCTATGTAATAATTAAAGGATAAAAATATTTAGATTGGTTTCACAAAACCAGTCTTCACAGAAAGCAAGTTCTCTGAAGAAAGCTGTTCTATTATGCACGTAAGTAGCTATGACATTAATCATTATGTCATTAATATTATGACAGTAATTTTTATCATCATTTCATCTATTTTAATCTCTCTGTTGCAAGATGTAAGAATTAAAAACAATTAGTTAGACTCACTGTTTTCTAGTACATCTTCAGAGATGGTTGATTTTTATATGATGTACAGAATTCAGTTCTGTCAATTAATTAATACCAGATTTGTGAGCAAGTTTAGTTGTCTTCTCATTCTCAGTTTATCACACAGTGTCGTGTTTCTCCACGTTGCAATTCTTTTTAATATAGGCCCTTGCCTTTTCCTACTCTGTCAGGTGTTCTCGGTGGAAGATTAAAATTGTGGTTTGCTTACTGTTGACTGGGCAGTGTGAACTTGTTATCTTTGGGTCCTCCAGCTGCAGTCATGGTATTAGTTGGGTTGAATTACCCTGGGATTAGCTGTGGTATCCTTACACAGTTGTAGCTTTTGTATTTTGGATATTGGAGGGCTGAAAGAGAAGGGTTAAGTAACTGCTGTTCTGCTTGACTCCCTATCTGTGTGGTCCAGCGACATGGCTGGAGAAAGTCTGTACATCTGTCCTGAGCTCCTCACAGGGCAAATGGGGCATTTTTAGTGAGCACAGATCTTCTCCTGACTGATGGTAATTAAGTGGCAGATGGGTTTGTTTATGGGCTTAAAAATGGTTAAATAAAAGCATAGTGTTAAAAGGGTGATGTTATCAAGGACAAAGAGTTTATAAAATTTAACAGATGTGGGGTTTAATTGTGTGGCACCAGCTTAGAGCTTTACTGGAGGACATTTGTAGATAATACTAAGGCAAATGAGTGTATGCATTGTAAGCATATGGGTGTAGAGATAAGGCTCGATTTGCATATTTCTTTCATTTTAGTTTCCTTGTTTTCAAAAGTTGCATTTGAGGACAAGAGCAACACTACTTTTGTATCGGCTAAGTTACTTGCCATTTGGTTTTAAAGTTTTTTCATAGAAATAGAAAACCTGTTTGAGGGATGGAACGGCTATTTAAGCAATTGCATTTACAATGACGTTTTTCAGCAGAGATGCGACTGTAACCGAGTGAAAAATCCCATCCGAGTCTGGCTGCTTCCTTTTGACAGAGCACTGTTCCTTGCAGCAAGGTGCAGTTGTCTGCAACATGCAACTCCAGTTTCCCAGTATACATCCTCCTCATCTTACTAAGCTGTAAGCATTCTTGGATGACCACTCTGCGCAAATTGGCTGCTAGCTAGCTGGTGTCCTTTGCTCCTGCATACGTGTCTCACCAGAAGCAGTGCATGGAGAGCCTCAGACTCCAACGCTAAGTCCTCTGGGCTGTGTAGTGGCCAAGGGCCCAACTCCTTTCTGTGTCTTCAGACCAGCTTCCTTTCAAATCAGAACATTTCCAGCACAGTCAACCCCCCACCCTCCCCCCAGTTGCTTCCTGTGCTCTTCCTGTTGACTACTTATCCTTTTTGCTTTACTATCACCCAGTTTCCTCAGGACCCACATAGTTCACCCATATCTTAGTATATTTAATTCCTGGCCATCCAAGAGGAAAATGGGATTTTTCTTTGAAATCAGTGCAGATCCTGCGTTGGGTGCAGGAAGAAGACGACAGACTAGACTTTGCATAATCCACAGTGCAGGAGAGGTCAGGACCGGGCAGTGTAGGGCTGCCATGGAGTGAGGCTGTTGGTTAGCCAAGGGGACAGACACAGACCAGTTCCCCGACGAGATGGAGCAGGTATGTAGGCTCCATGAGGAACAAAAATATTGTTACTCCTCACAAGTCCTAAGCATTAAATGTGTGTCTGTACAGCTTAAATTGTTCTCATACTATGTTTAAATAGCATGTTTCCTAAAGGCATAGCAAGTGCTGTCCTCTGGGAGAGGAAACCAGCAAACGGGTGAGTTGCTTTCATAAAGAGGTCTCAGTCTTCATGTTTGATGTGGACCGAAAGCCTCCTTGCAATGTTGCTCAATTTAAAAGGATGGCAAAAGAGATGAGGAATGATGTTAGCAAAGTTTTGCTCCAAACGGTGTTCCAGAATTATCCAGATACTTTCATTTGCTTCTCTTTGAAAAGTGCCTCCAAACGAAAAGGGATTTTATAGCTGATGCAAATAAAAGAGGGAGAAGGAAACAAAGCAGGATGTGTTGGGTAGCATGAAAGGCCTAATTGTCCTTGACATTGTTGCAATTGATAGAAGACAAAAATAAGATGCTAACAAAGGTACGTCGCAGTTATGCTGGCAGTAACATAAAGGAAGAGTGTGAAATTAAGCTGTAACTGTGAGCTGAGCTATTTGAAGTGGCACCTCTCAGAGACTGACACCCCACTGCATGGGAAGAAGTACTTAAGAGTGTGTATTAAAAAGGAGAAAAAAAAAAAATTCTTTACTGTGTAGATGAAGTATACGTTGTTGTGCTATTATACTTGCTCTTCTGAAGATACACATATCTAACAAAGCTTACAGAGTGCGCCAGGAAAAAAGAAAGATTTACTACCAATTTAATACGACATATGGCCACCTGTCACTTCTCTGAAAATTTACACATTAGTTAACGGATAAAACTGTCATACTTGGCTTTTAACATTAAAAGCATGGTCTTTAGGAAAAGAGCATACTCTCACAAATTGCAGACAGTCTAAGAATAAGATCTCAAGATTTTATGTGATTTGGCATATATAGTAAGTTGAGTTGTCTAATAAAGTGTAGCAATTCATCATCTACTTTGGAAGTCTGAAGTTTAGTAGGTAGTCTTATAGTATGTCTTTTGGTGTCTAGACTACCTCAGGAAAAAAAAAATCATGGATTTTGGAGGGGCAAGGGGATTATGGCTTGATTTATTTGGCAACAAAATTGACTATAAAACTACTTTTACTATGCTCAGGGGACCAAGGCATAGAGATGTCATATTGAGTAATAACATCAGGATAATATCAAGGTCTTTGGTCATCTCACTGATTTCACACAGGCGAAGCCACAGATATAAAACACTTGATACTGGAGGAATAGGACATTTCATGTGGATAATAAACACCTAGGAAAATTAATGATCTGTCTGGCTAAAAAGATAAGCCCTGAGTCACAATAAGTGAGAGCACTGGAGGGAGAGCCAGCTACATGCATTTAACTGTTTTAGTGCTGTCCAAAGTATCACTTATTATCGGGTAAAATGTGGTTTGTGTGTAATATATTCCTATGTAAGAGCCAGTGCTGCAGCAAAGGAATGCCCTGCATTCTGCTGAGTGCTGCCTAATTGCCATAGTTAATGAAAAAAAAGTGCATTTGTTATAAGCATCCCTTTTCCCTAGTACACACTTTAATGCCAAAGTTAGAAATTAGGTTTTTATAACTGCTGGTACCTAGCGGCATGTGTCCAAATCCATCTGTGGTCAGTAATACACTGAGAATCTACTTATAAAGTGGTCAGTAATTGAGGTTCCCTAATTTTTGTGCAGCTCCACGGTGAGGTGCACAGGATTTTACGGCAGAGTCACGGTGAGGTTGAGCTTGTCTATGGGCACTCAGACCCTGGCAGATCAGACCCTCGTTACCCAACTCGTGCTGCGTTGGAAATGTGCAGCATTTGGAAGCACCACCCCTTAGGATATAGTGGCAGCAGAACCCATCGTTGTTACTGCCACTAATAAATTTAAAAGAGACTTTAACAAAATATATCCTAAAGAAAAAGGCAATTCAGATTGTGGTTTCACTCAGCTGGGTTTGTTTCTGGGTTTTTTTTTTTTTTTCCTTTTTTATTTGTTTGATATGCTTTGCTGCCCTGCTTTGCAGCAGATCTTAGCTCATGGTTTTATAGGGGCTCTCCCCATGTCCAGTGGGATTGTGACCAGCAAAGCATTCAAATGTACACTTCACTGCAAGCACACACTTGAATCCTGCTGAAGACAGAACTGAATGAACTAATAAGCGCATGGTGGAGTAGGGAGGACATGGAGTGTGTGCCCTGAGCACTGTTAAATATCTGCTTAAGTACTCTGCTAAGCTGACGGGATATTTTACAGTATAAACTGAACTAAGCGTGAGGTGGAGAAAGGGCAGTTTGCAAGTCTTGCCAGAAAATGTGTAGTTTTTTCTCCTATGCAAAGAAGATTATATTCGCACTGTAGGACACGACACGCACAGGAGAAAAACAGAACAAACTTCTCTGTGGGTGCAAAGCACGCTGCAGGCAAGCAGCTTTAAATGGTGTGTTTTTTCAAGCGGATATGTCAGCTTCTTTGACCCTGAGATGCAAAGTGCAGAAAATGAAAGACCGAGGTTGGAGGGAAGAGAAAGGAGAGGGAAGGTGGCGGTCACTGGGCTTGGCGGGTGATCAGCAATACACAGTGCGAAGGAGAGAGATCGCTGCTCCTTTCGCACGGCAGATCCATGGCACTTGAGTAAGACGCGGAAGCAGCGCAACTATTTAGCTGCTACACCGTGGCTTTTTCCTCCTATTCCTTATGGCAACCAAAATTGGTTTAAATGGCTTTAAATGGCCTTGTAGTAGATGCGAGTATGTCTTCTCCACTAAATATTTTAGATTCATTTTAAGAGAGAAAAAAAATCCACAAGCAGTTAAAAGCAACCCCCTGAGGCTTGGAGTGAATCGGTGAATGATGAACCAATCTTAGGGAGACAGGGCCAAAGTATGGGCCCAGCAGAGGAGAGGGAAGAAGACAGAACTGGTGTGCATGCACGCTCTCCCTCAGTGTGAAATGTGTGCAGATTCCTACCCTCACTAAAAATAAAAAGGGTTGAACTAAACTTTAATGTCACGTGGGTGGGGAGAATGCTATAAGCAGAGATTTTTCAGATCTGAACACAACTTTGTCTTAATAGGTAGGAATTTTTGGAATTAGAAAGCAAAAGATAACACGAGTTGGAGTAGAAGTGCAACCTGTACTCACTGTCAATTGCACTCTAATTTATGGCATGTATTTTACCAGAAATGTGTGAATTTAGATTTTAAGAGAAGTTTCCATGAGGTTTGTCCATTCTGATATTCCTAATACTGCATTCTGTAGAAGGCAAAGTTGTAAACTACTCCAATATTTGCATTTTTAATACCTCATTAAATTTTATGAGTTACAGTTAATGCTTTCACATTTTTTATCATTTTATTTGGTCTGTACATGCATAGCTGTAACAGCAAAATTGCAATCTACAGCTGTTCTCTCACAGAGAAACTTTTCAAGAATAGCCAGTAACTGTTATCCCAAACCTTTAATTATAAAATTTATATCAAATTGCTAACAAAAATGTGTACCATATAAATGATAGATTGTGGTGGGGTATGAATACAAACAAGTGATGAAAACACCAATGCATCTTGTCAATAGACTGTTTTAAAAGCAAATATTTCTAATCAAGTGCACATGCATACATATAAACATGAAAATTTTCACAAAATTTAGTAGTATGGAAGTATTCCATTGTCGAGGGATCAGAGAAAATTAAAATTCCCAGAGGAAGTGGAGATGCACTGCTGTGATTAAGTGTTTGTGCCTGACAAATGCAGTACAAAGCTGCATGCAGTGCTGCTTAGATGTGCATTCCTTATTGTGCTGCAGTTTTACATTTTCTGCACAACCTTTGTATGCATTGCAGTGTTAGTTTATAAAACAGAAAAAAGAAAAAAATCTGTTGTCTTTATACATGGTTTTGAGGAAGTTTTAGTGTATAAGGGCTTGAACCAAACTCTCAAAGATTGTTTAAGAAAGAAAATAGTAGACTGGGTGAATCAAGAAGATATGTAGTAACCAGGGAGGGAAAGGCAATTTATGATCCAGAGAGACCTCCGTTGGTAGAAGAAAAAAATAAAACACAGATAGAGCTCTGGCAAATTTCCACTCTAGGAACAGCAAATAAGATGGCTTTTGGGCAAGAAAAGACAAATAAGATAGTCTCCCCTATCAAATAAAGCAATCTATTGCTAGCTGGTTTCCACTGGCTTTAACAAAGGAGCAAACTCAAAACCACACTTACCAAAAAATTCAAGGACATAAGAGGAGGAGGATGCAGGATGCTCGTATTTAATCAAGACAAGTCAATCAGTCAGTCGTGCTGCAGGTATGTGAACTCAGTTGGAGGGGTACATGTGAGTTCCTGGTCTGATTCTCTTTGCAAGTAACCAGATTTAGCAATTGGATATTTTTTCTTTATTTTGTAAGTGCCAGATCATGGTAAATCATTTTTCACTGTAGAGATTTGCTTGCAGAAAATGTATAAATGCTAATTGGCCTTATAGTTTACTAAAGTAGTTGAAGATGGACTATTGAGAGTGATTTACTAGATTTCCTGGAGTAATTCAGATTCCAGCAATGCTCTTCAAAAGTTTCTGTAGTGCATAGTCTGCTATTGTTTCATTTATTCGTATTCTTCTAGAAAAGCTTTCTTGATTTTTGAGATTGTTTGACTCCTTCGTTAACTGGGGAGGAAAAAAGCTTTTGCCATTAGCATTTGATTAATTTTACAGCAGTATAGAAGATGAAGCAAAAAGAGTTACATTATTGTGCAGAATTATAAAAGAGAGTGCCCATTTCTTCTATAGCTTTCCATGGAGCATGGTAAAAGGGTTGAATCATAATACCAAAAAAAAGGCTTGCCTCTGTAAAGCTCTATGTGCATACGTTTTCTTATCTCTTGATTTGACTGCGAGTCCTGAAACAGCATTTTCAGGAGTAACCATGTCTCAATAGTATATGTGGTTTAGGTTGTTAGATCTAAGATTACATGATGGAATAAAGACCTAATTTTTCTTAAATGCCTACTACAGCAATAATTAGATATACTGTTTAGGTAAAACTTCAGTTGTGTCCGAAGGCTCCATTCTTTAGCAGTTTTAATGCCAAACGTAACTAGAACAAGGGGATGGGATTTTTTTTCTAGCTGTGACGAGGTGAAACAGCTGAAGGATGAAGCCGGTCAGTGTAGTCTGTGCTTTCAGACTTGGACCTTTCCTAAGCAATGTAGATTTCCTCCTTGCAAACTTCTTGTCACCACAGTGGTAGTGGGTAAAAACTGCTTTAAAAAAGATAGTATGTTTTTCAGGTTGCTTTAAAAGTTAAAAGAGATGCATTCATTATGTTATGGTTTACAAATTTAAGAACTAAAGCCATATTCTCTTCAAACTAAGCCTTTTTATTGTGCCAAGTGTATACTACCTTGTTATATCTATGATTTAGATTTTCACCCAGTTTTCTGGTTAAAAAAAAAAAAAGAAAAGAAAAATTAAGAGTCACTTGAAATTACATGCAAAGAAATGAACTGTAAATCTTTGATATTACAGTGAATTAAGAAGATTACCAAGTGGCCAGCTTAGACAGTTTTTATATAGCTATATTTACGTGGTTGTTGCAGAGACTGTAACTGCCAGCAGAAGGATTTCGAAATGCTCATTTGTTTCTTTAGACTGAAAGTGATGCTTTACATAGGATGGTTGAGTTCTCCAAGAAATTCCTGCACTTAGCAAGGTCAGTGAGACCTTTCCAGTTTAGAAAAGCAGGAATCTTCAGTGTGTCTGGACAGTATATTTGGGAACATGCAGTTCCCTCTGCTTAAAATTTGTCAGATTTTGAAGTGCTTTGAATCTGAAAGGGAGTAGGTATATCTTCAGCTGGTTTAAATCACTGAATAGGCACTCAACTCAGTTCAGCTTTGTTAATTTCACATTAGGTAACCTTTGCAATTCCTCATATTATTGTAATTTAGTTCCGGAGGAAAATCATGTTTTAATAGACTAGGTAGAGAATAATCAGTTGCTCGCTAGCCTGCCTTGGACTGACTGTATTAGAGTAGGTATAACCTACTAGGGCACAGAGCAAAAGAGGTTATCTGCTGTTTTCTGCCATTTATTATCCATTAGCAGTCACAGGTTAGGGTCAGTAGTGTACAAACACAGATCTGAGAAACTCACAAGAGTTGACAGTCTAAGACCAGAGATGAGAAGTGAATTCAAGAGATTTCAGGATGGTGTTCATGGCTGTGATGGGCAGTGGTCTCCGCAGCCAGCACCTGTCTGATGGTATTTGCAGACTCCCTGACAATGGAGATTTTTAGGAGGGTTTTGATCTCTCAGACTCTGTACTAAATGTCACTGTGAAGAAGCTTATATTGCCAAATTGTTCATGATATATTTACTTTCCAGTGTCTTCAGTTTTCAGGTCTGGCAGAAGCTTTCATGAAACTTGAGTTAATTTCAAATACATTATTTCTAATTTGGTACTATAGAGTCAGTATTAATACTTCATCTGCTACATGATAAAGGTCTTTAGTTACCACGATTTGAGTGATGGTATGCACATGTTAGGCAGAGATGCAGCTAGGCGAATAACTTTCTGCTTCTCAGAGACTATATTAATTTCCAGTAGGTAGTGTTTTCAATATTTATGTCTCTGCAGAAATAAATCATACCACTTTATTCAGCAGAACCTCAGTGTGAAGTCAATATCGCAAACAGCAGCAGCAAAACAAATGCATCATCCACAGAGACCCCAAGCAATGGAAGCAACAGCAAAACTGCATGGCTTTAGAGAGAATCCAGCCCTGAGATTAAATGGGTTTGTGCAATGTGTAAATGTTGCCCTAGATTTTTGTTACTCAAGTCCTTGGGATTTTAATTTCCTTCCATGATTTCCTTAGACGCTCTGATTCCAATAAAGGGTATTTTGTTTCACTCACACAGACACTCAGTGAGTGTGCCATACTTCATTTCAACTGAAAAAACAGTATTTTGTTTGGGTGTGTTAGGCTTGCATACGTGATTAGCTTGAGCTAAAGTTACATGTACAATCAAACACAGTTCCCAGTTCTGAAGTTCATTAAACTGGATTTACAATGCTATATTCTTGATAAATCATTCCTGACCCTCACTGAGCATACATCTGTATTGTCTTGCAGAAGTGTGTGATTACAGCTTGCATTTACGCTTCTCCCCGAATAACCTGCAGCTGTATGAAGTTCAGGCAGGCTGAACTTGAAGTCTGCTGTCACAGCTGTGTCAGCCTGCGGGTCAACAGCAGCAAATTCAAACCTACTGGCAACACCTACCCGCATTGTGGATTTTAGTGCAGACATCCTAAAATAGCGGTAGGATTGGATCCGAACTGCGCATACATAAGCAGGTTGGGATCCTTTCCTTGTAGTAGGACCTTATCTATGCTGCTGGACTGTCAGAGACAGGTAATTTCTGGGGTGTTCAGGTCTTACCCAGAACCCCAGCAGAACGGGGCACTTGTTTCTGTCGTTACTTCGAGAGGGACTCGGTTACTTTCCAGGCCATTTTGAGGAACGATACACATCACTTTGTGCTTTACCGACAGAGGGAACTGGTTACATTACTGGCAATGACCTTCACGTACCAGAACATCTCACTTGCACCTCTCTCCTTTAAAGGATGGTCTAAAAAAAAAGCTAGCATGTGCCAAGCAAAGAACCTACATGAGGAGATTAACCAAGAGGGGTGAAGCAGTCCCCGTCAGGCGTTTTTCTTCCAGACGTCACCCTTATGCTGTAGTGCAGGGTGGGGTTATGCTTTTCTGCTGTTCTCTAAGTAAAGGCTGAAACATCCTATCCAGACTTATTAGTTCAGTCAAGAGAAAAGTTTCCCATCAGTGAAAATGTTTCTTTCCTTCCTGCATCCAGGCAGAGTTTTTCCTGCAATTTCGGTGTTGTCTTTCAAGTAAAAAGTTCTTCGTTCCTAATGTATATCTCAGTTTGTATGTCTGCTTATTCCAGCATTCATATGGTTATTCCCAGCATGTTTCCACAAAACAGACTGGTTTACTGGGAGCTAGCATTTCTGCAGTAAGTTATAATAAAGAGAGTTTTGCTTCAGCTTGCCACAAGATTACTTCAAGCAATCTCAGAATTCTTTTTGTATTGTTTCGATATTTATTTTAAAATAATAGACCCACTTCCAGTAAGTTGACTCACTGTTTTCTCTAACAGTGAGTTAGAGTTTCTCTAACAGACTGCCTTTTCTTCTTGACATGTGTTTAAATTAAAAACTGGATTCATTCTTGTTAACAGCATTTCAAAGATATGCATATACACTATGATTATACAAGCAGTCATGTACAGCATTTTAATTGTCTACAAAACTGAAATTCCAGTCTTTCAAAACAGATAAAACCCTTGAAAACACAAACCATAAAGGTTTAGAAACAAGAGCATAAAGCAATAAAAACGTATAATTAAATAAACAACACTTATAGAATAGTTTCATATTTGAGCAGAGTGTCATAATTTTTAAAGACTGGCGAGCTTTGATCCTAGAAGGTGTTTTGCACACATGAAGTAAATCTTTCCCTCTTATTTAGGAAATACTGGGACTTGCTCTGCATGAGATGTCCAAGCATGTACTTGAGCTGTAGTCACTTCCCTATGGTTTCCAGATCAGGGGCCTGAGCCCCCCAGGCTTCCTGGGCTTCTGATGGAGTGAAATAATCTGAATCCTTCAGAGCTTTGTTGAACGTGGGAGCCTGACTTACTTTAGGGTGGGATTAGTGTTAGTGGCTGAAAAGCAGTGGGGCAAGGTCATTTAGGTGGAGATTCTTCAACATGTTTTTATTGTGATGTAGGGATTGAGGACGGTAATTCCTCTTGCCGTCACTTTGTGGTGTCTCCATTCCTCAAGGTGATTGGAGCAGCTGAGTATCTACTGAGGAGGAGGAGGAGGAGGCATTGTGTAGAGTATGACTTACATAATGTGTACCATAAGCACGGAGGCCTTTTAATGTGCCAGGGGAGCTCTTACATAGGAAAGAAGGTGGTGAGGAGCATTGCTGGGCTCAAAGAAGAGCAGGGCAGATATCTCTGGTGTCTGTCAGACAGCAGGACATTAAATAAAGCACCTTGCTGCTTTTTTCAGTGGTGCTTGGATTTCTCAAGTGGCATATAATCTGTGTAAAATGTTGCACAAGGCATACATACATTATTCAAGAGAGACGTCTCTCCGCTTTTGAAATGCTATAAACTGGTTAATCTGAAAAAGTGATACTTAGAATTTTTTGAGTGCTGTGGTTGTAATCACAATCTTTGTAATTATATGAAGTACAGAAAAAAACCCCCATAGCTCTGAGTTAGTGAATTATAGTTTAAAACTGCAATGCTCAAGGAATCAAGTCTTGAAGTGCAAAACTCCCATAAGAAGTTAAAAGCAGAACTGAAATTATAGAAGGTCAGAGGCAATGCAGTCTCTTGCAGTTTTTTCTATACATCATTTACTTTCCTTGATATATAGTCCGTGCTTTCAAATGAGTCTTTCCCATGCCAGTTTTTAAAGAGAGGTTTATTTTCTCATCATGAAATTAAGCTTGAAGCATTTTCTGCTTGCTAATGAGATGAAACTTGTTTTACCTTTCCCCTCCTGGTGAGTGCACGTAGCCAGAGGCCTTGCTAAGTGCCAATAGACTCGGTCCTTAATTTCAGCAAATTCTGAATTTAACAGCTTCAGAATGGTGATAGGCTGAGGTAAGAGTCTTTACTAAAATGCAAGGAATTTAATTGTATTAAGTTCTCACCTCATTAGATGTTTTGGAGAATTTGCCAGAAGTAAATGCTGTTTTCCTGGTTTCATAGCATATTTAGTGCTTAGCTTGGTGTAAGGGTTTTAACATTTTAATTAGAACATATATTTTTATACTTCTGTAGTAAAATGATTTAGTATGTATAATTAATTATGCCTGCTCAAAGTTTCTCTTTGCATTCTTAGGTTTATGATAGAGCTATGTAAAAAAAAAAATTTATTGTAGTCACTAGCATTAATTTTTATTTTTATCTGTAATGCATGTTCATATTAAAGAAGGGAGTATGAGTGCCCCAGTGCTAGTTACAAGTACTGCTTTTCTCTTTCAAAGTGAAAACCTTGGAACTTTGAAGGATTGGTTTTGTCTGAAGAAAGCAGGGAGAAAAGTTCACTAGCTATTAAGGACTGGAGTTCTTTCTTATACCAAATTAGCAGCTCTCCATCCTTTCATCCCTACATTTTAAACTATGTGTGTGTGTGTCCCCAGTTTTAAAATTTTGGCCTGCTTTCATCATGATGTTATTTCTTTTTTGACTGAGAAAACATACTCCTTGAACCCTTGGAATGTTGAAGGTGACACAGGTAAGTCACCTTCTGCGCAGCAACCCGGTTGTCTGCATCAGAACGCGTAGTCCAGGTTATTGCAGTTTGGTGGATGAAAGTCATCAGGGGCAGGAGCTCACTCCGTAGGACAGCTGATAGCGAGAGGGCTTGGGTGAACGTATCCCTTGGAGATGCTCAGGAAAGGGTCTGGGTCGGGCAGTACAACAGGAGGACATCTCCTTTCTACAATGTCTTAACAAGGTATGTGAGAAAGGTGATGAAGTCCCATAAATTGCTTGGAGTCAGGCTTGAAGTGTAAGGGCTGAGAGCAGCTCTGCCAAATAGCTGGAGATACACGAGCAGAAGTAATTACAGGAATCATACAGTTTACTGTAAGATAATTCCTATGAGACTTAATAAAGTTGCAGCAAATTAAGTTATATATTGCTCTGTCATACACAGAACAATAACATCATTCACCTGGCTGAGGAAGGTAGACATATAATGTGTCATTGTTTTTCTTCCCATGATATTTCATTTCTCATGGGAGATGTTGCAGTATTAGTGCCTCCATCCCTTTATGTACACTTTTTATTGCTGTTTAGTTCATTTATAGGTGAGGATTAAAGCTCTGCTATAAATATTAATACATTTTCCAGGATTCTTTCTACAGGGCTTTATGTATAAACAGTTAAAGATGTGAACACACTCCTTTTGCTTCTAAGCCAGGTCAACGGTAGCTATGGATGTAGCTCTTGCAGTTAGACTTAGGGCTTTTAAGTTCCTGAATTGCTGGATGGGCCAGTGTGTCTGGCAGCAGACCTTGCCTTGGAGAGGCATGACCAGAGCCATCTTTTTTTCCTCTCTCAGTGGAAGCTGAAAATACAAAGAATATGTGTATTTTCAAAGGGAAACATGGAATAGTCTAATGTTGTTGCTGGTTTTCTCTAGTATTTTCTGACTGTATCCTTCTTCCCTTGGGAGAGAAATTCAAGGCACTAAATCTGTCCACAGGATTTTCTTTCTCTCTCTCTCTCTCTCTTTGATAGGGTGTTCAAGCATTTGACGTGATTGCTGTTCTTGGTCAGTCTTTTTGGAATGTTAGGGATGCATTGATGTATTATGGTTTTATTTTGCCTAGTGGCTTTGGGCTGGCTGTTCTCCTGGTGTGAGAAGTGGGAAATATGGACATAAGCTTTGTAGTAGAGTATTAACTGTGGTTGGTTCTTGGAAGATCTATCAACCATAAGCAAAAATCCTATTGCATTTCATGAGAGTCCAGACCTTGTAGCCTTACTAATTTCTTACCCATGTTCATAGCTTAGTTAACTTTCCAGCTTCTTTAAATGAATCTTACCACAACTGTGGTAAGATTCATGGTTTGTTGGGTATTTGCCCACTTTCCACCAGCTGGGAGGCTTTGGTTTTTCTTCTTAATGTCTCCCATCTGCACTACTGAAATGAATACTACACCAGAAATACTGGAAAGGGCAGAGATGTCCCTTTGTGAGCATTCCTCTGGAAAGCAACAGATGTATACTAAAAGGGGATAGTATCCAGGTTGCAAGGCTTTAAGCCTGTAATAGAGACTTGGACATCCGTGTGAGTGAAAGGATAATCCGATTCCAGGATTTCTGGGCTACTGTGGAATCTGTGGATCCCTATATCCACGCTAGTCTAAGCTGTGCTGATACAAAAGCCTGCTCCTTTACCTGGAGATGAAGCTCTCCTTGCATGATTTATATGTGATGTATTTGAAAAAAACACAGGAACATTTTGAAAACACACGGACAGTTTATTTCCTGCCCTTGGTTTGGTTTCTTCTGTGTGTTACCTCTGCAATTTTGTCTCCTAAGACATTGCTCTATCAGATGGACAACTGAAGTTTATCGTACAGGATGTTTCTGTTGGTTCAAACCAGAGCTGAGCTATTATATTCTCTAAAACTAACATTGTGTATTGAAAACCAGACCCATTGAAATAACTAGGTATCACTGCTACTCCAAGGAAAGTTACAGAGTTGCTAATCTGAAAGTTACTTTTCATCTTTATTAGATATAGTTTGTCCTATGTGTATATTGTCTTTGTTACAATGAGAAGCTATGGAGAAGGGAGGAGAAGTTTGTTGAGGGGAAAAAAAGATAATCCTATTTTCTCTCCTTATTTTTCTTGTCTTCTGTTCTGCCTTTCTCACACACTCATCCTAAATTGATAGTATAGTCTGCTTTATGCAAGGTTAAACAACATATCTTCCAAAAGCAGTCTCCTGTCATGTGTTTTCTGGAAACTCTATGTCTCTCTTAATTTATAATTACATATTCAATTTCGAATAAAAGGGAATTGCCACAGAACAAAAACCGTATAGCAAGAAGTGTAGAGCAGGATTTTAAGGCCTAAAATACTCATTGGCCTGTTTAAAATTCTTGCTGTTGTAGTAGTTGAGGAAGAAGTGTTTAAGATAGCACTAGAGGAGTGCTACTTTATAGTCTTTTAAAAAACAGCTTTTCCGTATCTAGAAGGTAGAACCCTCTAAATAAAATCCTCATCTGTAATGGGGAATTCCAGGGAATGCTGGCACAAGTGACGGATTCTGCCAATCTGAGGGTCTGTCACACTGAGTGTGCCAGGAGTCTTCTGTGTGGAAAATTAATCTTCTGTGAACCGTCGTCCCATGCAACAGAAAGCTTTTTCTTATCTGAGATTGCTGGTTGTTAAAGATCATGGTAACGTTGAATGGATGGTCGACCTGCCTGTGTAGTTCTTGGCTTTCACTTACACTGGATAACTGGAGGGAGATGTCTGTAAATCAAATTGTGTTTTGATAAAGTGAGCATTTTTCCAAACTGATAATATGGATAAAATCGTGAAATCTTGGTTAAGGCTAAACCAGTGTTTTTCTCAGAGGTTATTTTCTGAAAAAGAACAATAATTACTCAGGTTGCTTCGAACCACACTGGACGTTTGTAAGTCTATTATTGTAAGTCTATTATTCCTTTCTGCAAATTCTTGTAATAATAATTTTCCCCATCTTATGCTCAAGTTTTATATTTTGAAGGGTGTTGCATGCATATCTTTAATATATTGACTACTTTTATAGAACTAACAAAACCCATCTATGAGTTTTCAGAGAATTTCATAGCAGTTTTGTTGAATGGGCTTCAGAGGTTATAGCGGAAAGTAGGAATAGTCCCTGGCTAGATTGTACCTAATATATATATATATATATATAAGCATCATCTGCTATGGTCTGATTTCTTGAAGAGGACTTGACAGTGGTAATTAATTCTGTAACTAACCTGTCCCCGAATTCCAGATTACATGAGCTGAGATTTTTCTCTTTTTTATTAGAAGGATCCAATTTAGTTGTGATTGACTTTTGTTACTCCCTTATAGCAGAAGTTATCTGAGGAGCAAGTTTTATCTGAAGCTAACATATCTGATGTGTTTAAGGAGAAATTTACAAGGAAGCTTTGAAAAGGCTGCATAAAAATGATGGATCTGAAACCATTTGAGGAATTTGCTGGTGCATTCTGGTGTAGGTATTTTAAGGCTGTAAGTGACAGCATTTGATTCAATCTGTTTTCCTTAGCTGGTAGAATGGAACACCCATGTTTAGCACCCTATGATTGAGCACCTTGTGACCGATTCCCACTTGGATTGCTTTTAGATTGTTTATTGTTCCTTGGTTTCATCTTGCCTCTTTTCACATTTAAGAATGAACTGGTCATGCAGTGCTGGTAATATTGCTATATGTTACTTTAGTATTACTAAAAATAACCTGGTGTCACAAGTCTATATAGGGTTTTTTCTTATAAGTAAGAAATGTTTGCTTCCCTGAAGGGATCAAATTATTTACATATTTTCAATGTGTGTATGTAGTATTAAATAGGCATGTCACATACCTTCATATAATGGAAGTGAAATGCCATTGAGCGGTGTGATGCTGCTTCTGGAAAGTTGCTGGAACTTTAGAAACCTCATTTCATCCAGCTGACTCCTTCAAACTTGGCTAGGAATCCAGAATCAAGAGGTGCTTTTGTTTTCCTGTCCAGCCCTTCCCTTTCCACTACCCCCATAAAGGTTTTTTTAATTATAACTCAATTTTGGATTTAGGTGAGGGTCTAATTCCAACTGGTAGCACATTTCAGATAGTGAAGTTAAAGATATATTTATACTTGATGTATGGAAACTTGACATGCATTCTTTACATTACAAAAGTGACTCGTAAAAAAAAAAAAAAAAAAAAAAAATTACTGGTGATGTCCAGACTGATGCCTTGTCCAGTATTTGTCTCACTGCAGAAGCAGATGTGATAGTACTGTGCAGTCGTGCCAAAGACAGGCATAGCTCCTCACTAACGTAGAGAAGTATCAGTCTCTTTGGATATTTTCCTATGTAGAATTAGTGTTTCATAGTGACAGTGACAATAGAAATGCTCATTAAATACCTTCCACATAGAAATGAAAAAACTACCCCTTCCAGAAAACACAAAGCAAAACTTCCTTCTGAAAAGATAGATGCCTGTGTTTTCATCCTAGAAAGGCTGTATAAAAAAAAAACAAAAGCTGGGGTTTTTTTACCTTTATTTGGTTTAACATTTTAATATTTACCGATTTGTTTAAAAGCTGCTCTATTACTAATGTATTACAATGCTAACCTCCACACTCAGCATTCTGAACCGTTCATCATCTTTTGGCACACTGAAAGAAGAGAAGACAGTTTGCCACTACTATTCCTGTTGCTTTTTTGTGGTAGAATGCAACTCTCGGCATTTTCTGTTGTTTCTCTTTAAGGACAGTTCGTAACATGTTTAGTGATTCTCTCAAAGCTGTGTTCACTACCTCCAGTAAGGTCTTTCCAGAGATGCTTTCCTGGTATGTAAAGCGGCAGAATTCTGCGAAAGCAGCACACTGCCATCTTTTTCTTAAGTTATTTGCTAGCAGATAGTATCATCTGTTTATTTCCAAGAATGCAAAATAAAGTTTCTTGCTTTATGCCTACCTTCCTAATAGCACGTGCCAGGTTGTGTTCATACATCTCCTTGGGCCCTAATATTGGACTTAGGGGGTTGGCAGACCCGTGAACCCGCTGACCTCAGCGCACCTCACGCTTTTTTTGAGAATACGCAATGTTCAAAGCTGGCTGATGCTTAGGCGTCTCCTGCTACGAAGACTTGGACATCCATTAGTCCCATTGCACCCTCCCTCTCTGACGTGGTGTTGCTGTTTATTGTGCTACACCGTAATGGCATCTACAGAAGTGGTCACGTTATTGCGTGCGCAGAGTGCCAAAGCTGGCTCCTGTCTCCGCGGGTAAGTGTGTATTGCAGTTTAGACAGCACCTGGTCTTTAATTTCTTCAGGGTGTGTTCAAGCAACGGGATACATTATTTCTGCAGCAATCCCTACCGGTTGTGAACTGTGGATGAGAGAGTTACAACATAGCTGTATCAATAGTCTTAAAGGCTATTGTTACAGGTGTTATATAAAACTTTATTTTGTTACTTTTTTTGTAAGTGTACTTGTAGCTCTAAGTCCTTTCTGCCCATGTTTCCTCAATATTTGACTGCAAGTGCAATTCTAGCCTTTGCTTAATTTGCTCCCTGGTGGCCTTACCACTGTGATAGATGGCAAGGAGATACTGTCGGAAGGCTCTGGAAATCATTTGTTTGAGTGGAACATCTTTAGTGTTTGGATCGAATAGTCATTTTTTTTTCCTTTGGGGAAAAGATAATGTTTGAGTTTACCACATGTAATTCTCAGTGGCTGCTGCTAAAAGACTTCTCAGCAAATAGCTGTGTGCAAGTAAAGGATGTCTCTCTATCTTTGGTCTTATGTGATGCTGAGGAGATGTATTTGCTGTTCCTGTGGGCTGCAAGGGCAGCAAATACTTCCAACCTTGCCTTAAACAGGAGCTGGTGATGCTGTCGATGAGTGCGTGGCTGGGTTTCTCTTCCGACCTTTTCTCAGCAGGCGCTGAAATCCTGCTGAGAGCACATCGCTCACGGTGACAGCAGCGGTCCATCGCCCCAGTCTGCGTGTGAGGGAGGGCACAGAGAGCCTTCGGATAAGAAAAGATGGTGAGGTCCAAGGGCTCGCCCTGCGGAATAGCAACTGAGCTAAAAAATATTTTAATATTAACTTGTTAATGAGTTGAAACTTCAAGGACTGATGAGAGATTTCCAAAGTGCTCTGAACAACAAGATGTGTGGGACATGGATGTCGTCACCCCAGGCTCATATTCTGCCTTCATTTTACATGTAGAAACACAAAAGAGGTCGATTTTGATCAAGTTTGAATAAGGTTTTGTACAGGAAACAGAAATGAATAACAGACGGTTTGTTTCATTTACGTGGAAAAGTGAAATTTCTTGTGGCCTTTTGAGTAGAGAAGATACTTAAGCGAGTCTTGTGTTCATTTCATGCCTCAAAATATTACCAATTTATTTAACAAAGGTATGTATCATTGTTAGAACCATTTAGATTTTTTTCTAAAAGTCAGAGGAATTTGAATGAAAACAGTGTGAGATTGCAATAAGCACCTGTGAGTCAGGGAGCAAGGTGCGTATTTTCAAGGAAGGATAGATTTGATTAGCAAAAACCTACAGAAGGAATAAAGTAGGCAAGTCATTTCTAGCCACAATATTTTTTTACCCTACAGTCACTTTAAGAGAAAGTTGTCTTTCCTCTTAGGTTAAGGCAATGTTAACACTTAGAACGTTATGTTAACACAACTTTGCGTTAAACACAGTGCTATGTTAACAATGTTGTCTTTCCTGTTACCTGTAAGGTTGGACACTAATACTCTTCTTCTTTCTGATCCTCTGATTTTGTACTTTGTCCTTAGGCAGAATATAAGATATTCCAACCTTAGCAGCCCAGGTAAAATGGGATCAAGTCTAAAACTGCATTCCTGAAGCTGCCACTGAGCAGCGCTTTACAGCATTGTAATGTATAAGAGCAGCTTTTGGACTGCTGCACGTGTTGTTTCTATGCACAGAAGTATTTCTCAAAACCAGTCAAGTTTTTTTTGTTCCTTTTTCAGCAATTGGCTTTGTCTCAGTCTTTTGTGCAGTAATATTGTAGACCACACAGACCCTGTTAATCTCATTAGTGTGCTTTACGCTTTCCTCTTAATTTTTTTTTTTTTTTTTTTTCAAAAAACACCCTGCTAACTTCGTCAGTCTTCCAGAACACAAGAAAGAGTAAGGACACTACAACCTGCCAAGGGATTGGGGAAAAACATAAAGCATAAATAAAACAGGCAAATTTAAGATGGATGCAATGAAAGACAAATTTATATTTTATAGTTTCTGTAAATGTTTTATTTTTCCCGTGGCTAGCACTTTTGTACAGAGAAGCTATTTTTGAAACTAATAGCAAGTACTAAGCTTAGTAGATTTTAAAAATGCTCCTTTTTCTATAAATCAGCCTTTTCTACATTCACATTTTTCTATCCCAGTACATCCAGGAGAAGGTAAGATGTGAGAATTAGTTTGGAGTGGAATGGGAAATAGTGTCTGTCTAGTGTGGCCTCCTGAAGATGAATATTCTCCAAATAAGTAATAAAACTGAAATGGCCGTAACTCGCTTTTATGAATTTGGTTATTGATAGTTTCTGCCACTTGAGCTTAGATTTTGCTGTCTTCAAGTTGAAATGGGCATTGCCAATGTTGGCGCTTTTTTTCATTTTTTGGGGGGTTAGGTTTGGGGTTTTGGGGGGTTTTGATTGCTAAACTTGATTATTACTTGTCCTTTATTTGGAAGAGATGCTGATTCCAACAAATCTTGGTAAAATTTATAACAACTAACTTTGAGTTAAAGTCATGTGTTTCTATAGGCTGTTATACTGATTCTTTAAAAGCTATATGAGCATTATCCTGACAGGGTAGTTATTTCTTATTACAATGTACTTCGAGACAAGAGTTGAAATTACAGTTTAAGAGAGGTTATTATAATTTACTGCATCATATATAACTTTGCTAAGCAAAATATTTGTTTATAAGTAATGACGTTTGGGTTTCTGTAGTGCTGAACAAATGACAAATAATAATAGTTGCTCTTTGGTGTGCAAAAATTTTTTTCGTGCCTTCAATTTTTTATGAAGCTTATCCCAATTTGTCTCCTTCCCCAGCTACTTATAATAATTAGATTTAAAGCTTTATGTAAAACTGACTACAGCCGTGACCTCCATTCTCGATCAGTTTCCCGACAGTGCCCTCTTTTTTTAGTTACTTAAGCAAAAGCGTGTGTGTGAATGTATCTGTATAAACATTAGTTAAATATTGCAGTTGTTGATTATTTTTTTTCCCCAGTTGCTATGCAGCTGATAGAGCGAGCAGGCATTTCAGACAACCCCAGGTCGCAGCGTCCCCAGGCAGTCTTTGCTTCAGTCTCATTTACATGCTGTTGGAAAAAAAAAAAAAAATCTAAAGGTAGATAAAAGCTGGAAGAGAGCAGTGGCTGTGTTTAACGTCTGAATAACAGACAGGGTTGGACCCAAGCATTAGAAACGCTACATATGCATTAGATGGAAATCATCTATCTGTATTTGGTTGATGGCTAGCGGTAAGCACGGAAAGTTCTTATTGTGGATATACCTGTTAGTCGTTTAAATATCAGGTGTACATATCACCATACAGAGTCTTCAACTAAATATGTTAAATAATGAAAGGAGAGGGGCAGATACATTTTGCTAGAAAAGTCTGGGAAAAACAAAAGCTGTATCAATACAGCATGTCCCTTGTGTAGTGTGCGCTGTTGAGGTGGAGATGCAGTGAGAAGAAAGTGCTCAGGGCATCAGGTGCCATCTATTTTATTTTACCTTTTTCCTTCTCACTTGATGTTTTGGGTTGGTTGGTCTAGATAGGAATACAGCAAATAATAAATACTAATTTAATGTTAATGAAATAGAGATTTCTAGTATCATTGCTGAATCAGTTGTCTTGGCAGCTTTAGCACAGCTGCTCCATTTCTGAGGAGTAGTGGACTCACAGCTAGGTGAAGGACAACATTTTGGGTTGTGCTGTGGTGCCCCAAGAAGCCAGAAGTGCTGTTTGTCGCCTTCTATCATCGCTCAGCGGGTGTATGGAGTTACCACAGTTATCGTATCTTTTAATACCAAAGTGAAGCTGCCATTGCTCCTTGAAAGTTACTGAAAGTATTGCCTACACCCTTGCCCCGTGGAAAAGAACAGAAACTTGTCCATGTAAATAGTGGTGCTGGTACTCAGTGCTGTTGCATTTAGTGTTGGGTCCAGCCTTGTTGCCTCCAGTGCTACTGGTTCTTCCTACTTGTTTCAGTGCTTTTATGCTCTTTCTAATCCCCCTAGCATTAATAATAATGGCACTGAAAGAGAGGGAAGCAGTTTGGGAGCAGGATTACAAGTAAGCACAGGAGTGATAAGTTTCTGGACATACTCTTTCCTCAAAGTTGGAGCTGCAGATTGGTAGGGAGAAACACAGGTCACATTCAGTTCTTGACTGGAAGAGCTGTGCCAGCTGCAAAGCGTCCTGAGAGAAGGAGGAGACTCCAAAAGCAGAAAAGCTGGTCTGTTAGGGTGGAAAAGCGGGGGGAGCCTCATCGCAGTCTAAGGATTCGGGGCTGATACCTTCTCCTTTGTGCCTCCCTGGGAGTTGGGCTGCTGCGGGCAGTCCTGGAGGAAGGGTCGGTCCGAGCGTGTGGCTCCTCTGCGCTGTCAGAAGGTAGCTTGTCCCTTCTCTAGCACCTGCGGGAGTCATCCGGCTTACGATGCTGTACCTGCTGTGACGTGGCAAGGAGGAACAAATCCGCATCTGGACACGTCACAAGTTAAACAGCAGCCTGTAGGGTTTGGATACTGGGGTTTATTTAAGAGCCTAACAAGATTAGAGCTTTTACTCTATGTGATTATCTCACGCGCTCACCCCTGTGGGCCACCCTCAGCCCAGCATCATGTTTATTAGTTCTTGACTTTCCTTCCCATCAGGCAAATCACTGCTGGCTGGGAAGGTTGGGCAGGAATTCCTGTTTGTTCATGCTCAGTTACCAGTCTTGAGCGTTACCAGCCAAGGTCCCTAGGTATCCCGTGACATTTGTCTACGCGGATCTCCCCCCATTTCTAGGGTCTTCCTGCACTGCCAGCATCTTCCCTGCAGCCAGGATGATTGCCACCTTCTTTCCAAGCCCCAAACCCCTGGTTTTCCCAACCTAAACAAGCTATGTGCAAAGCACGCATGATCACCTTTGTAATTTGTGGTTTCATCTCACCTCTCTTTATTAATAGGAGGATTCGGAACATGTTGATTTCTGTTAATCCCAGTGTTATTAGAATTTACCAGCCCTTACTGATACAGACAGCAAGTAAGAGGTTTTTGCTTGAGAGTCCAAAAGTTCAGTTTCACGCATTCATGCACACCCCCGCACAAGTATGTGCTGTCAGGATGCACTATTTAAACCATTTTAAGGACCTTATGGTGCTACGTGTACAAATGTCCCAAGAGCTGCTGGTATCTTATGGCCCCATTTTATTTTCCTGTGCTCACTGTTGCACAGCCTAGATGGAGCCCATTCAACAAGTGGGCATAGTTGATTAGCTGGGGTATAATTCTTCTTACCCTGGATGGTTTGCCAGCCTGCATACAATCCTGTAACAAATTGTACCTTTTAGAGTAATATGATTTCTTTGCATTAGCGGGTCAATTCAAGGCCGATTCTATCTGGCTTAATGGAGCATGGGAACACTTCTCGAAGCGCTTGGCTGACAAAAGGGGAAGATTAATGGGTTGTGGCAGAAACCACTGTTGTTGCAAGAGAAGCTCAGTCTGTCCCCGATCTTTTCCTTCCTGCTCTTCTCAGCCCCTATTGGGACACCAGGAAGCTGTTCTTCAGTGTTGGAGCCCTTGAGCTGTGCTGAGAGTTAAAATCCAGGTGGCTTTGGGGATTTGTCATTCAATCTGAGCAAGAGTTTCAGACCCACTGCCTTCCCTTACCAGCTCTGGGTTTCTATATCTGCTGTAGTTTGGAGGTGGTGTTGGTTGCCATTTCAATACGCTGCATGGGGCTGGGGCTGACGGCAGAAAGAAGAGCAGTGCAGGTTGAGACTTAGGAATAGAAGGGATGGACGAAGGGCAGACAACCACAAACTATGTTACTGCTAGAGCGCTCCAGAAACGTGTGAAGAGACAAGCATTTGGAAAGTTTCAGGTGAGAATTCTGTGTCTTTGGGAAGGCAATTGTTGCAGGCAAGGAGCAAATGCACAAGTTAATTCATACTGCAGTTACTGAGCAAGAATAAAACAGTCGTGAGACTCTCTGTAGACATGGATGATGCTAGGATGATCCTTGTTGATGCTAGAACACATTGTCTAAACTTCATGGGGTGTCCCTGCGATGTAGCCTGGAGACCCTTCCCGAGCACCCTGTAGGTCCCTACGCACTCTTGGTTTTCCTTCCAAAGGGAACTAGGTTGGGAAGAGAATGGAATGCTGTTGCGTGCAGGGTGTGCACTTGGATGCTAGGAAGTGCCATCGCCCCCCCAGATTTAGTTCTTGAGAAGGGTAATATTTTGGAAGGACAGGTGCCTATGAAGCTGAAACAAAGGTCATGTTTGATGTTGTACTTGCTAAAGAAAATATTTAAATCTTCTGAGACTGCCAAACAAAAGTGTCTACGGTGAGAATTCAGCAATGGCAGAGCATCAGTCTGTCTGTGCTTGGTGTAGACTGATGTATACTACAAAAAGTTAAATATGGTTTCTTGGTTCTTATTCCAGCTATCCAGAAATAATTTTACTGAGGGATGTGACTGATTTTACATGTGATCTCACTGTGAACACATATACAACTAGGAATGGTATACTGACTGTGGTAGTGACACATAATAAGACTATTTGGTGTGAGTTTTGCTGAAGAGTATAATTTTAGGCACATTATATATATCAGCCAGGGTAGTTGCGATCTAATGGTTTTGTGGAAAACGTCAGAATTCAACAGCCAAACAGTCAAATTCAGAAAGCTCTTTGGAACCACTAAATTATGATCGTTCAGAATGGAGATCATCACCTGCTGAAATGTTCATTTAAAAGACATTGCCTCACTCTACAGGCACCATTGTTAAAATATACACATGTGCAGAAATACATTATGATCACTATTTTTGCCTTCTCTGCTTGCAAAGCAATGTGTATGCACATCTGCGACAAAAAGAGATGGGCAAAAAGTACAACATTGTTTTCTGGTGTTTTTCTACTGTCTAAAAGGTGGTGATGATCTCCAGCTCTCATCAAACCTCAATTATTCAATGATTCTCTGAGTATTAAATAAGGACCAACCTACAGAGAACAGAAGATAACCTGAGTCTCTTCCAGAGTGGAGGAAAAATAAAGTGGCTCGGTGACTCCAAAGTCTCCAGTAGGATGGGTTGTACAGAAATGACTGGCTAAAGGCCGTTGGGTATAGCAGTGGTAACTTGAAAATCCAGCTCAGAACCTGAGAGCTCCTCATACATACACATTCTAATAAGACTAATTTACGTATGTTTCCCTGTAAAGGGGAGATATCATTGTAGCTGGCTCTGTAGGAAGTCACCACCAGATAGGACAAAAAGGTGAGTTTCTCTACTGCAGCATGTTCTGTGGGTTGTTTGTCAGGCCGGACAGGGAAGGAGGTGCTTCTGCTGCTGGTTTGCACTTGGGACCAGAAGCAACTGCCTCCTCTCTCAGGACATACTTACATCTGAAGTAACTGGCGTTACTTCGCTACACTGGTATGTAACTCTGTCACTGGGGACCTGCGGTATTTTTTAACTCCCTTTTCTCTACCAGTTCGTGTAGTTGCAGCAGCTCCAGAAGGTTTCACCAGCCTGCTGTAAGACAAGAAAAGCATGCTGTCATGTCACAAGCATGCACTGAGCTTCCTGACTTTAGCACAAGTCTGCACCAAGTTAACGTGTCCATGGCACTTTCACATCCACGACCAAGATTTGTAATGGCAGGCTGCTTTTCTGGCTCTCTGGTCTTCTTTCTTCTACCACTTACTTTAGATTTACTAGAATTTTTGCTTTTGTACAATGCAGCAATATCTGAACCAATACCATCAAAATCCCCCGTGTCTATCTGTCACTGTTGTGCTAGTCCTGATGTTATAGAGCAGAGTTATCAATATGAAAAGTTATGGTCAGGATTTGGACGGTGAATGAACTTTGCCTAAGTGCATCCAAGTTCTAGAGAGGTGCTGTTTTACATCAATATCACAGGAAACCCAGTGTTTCCTTGCAAATTGCAAGACAGCAATCTCTAGCTGGTCCTTCAGGGTAGAGCTGGAGACAACTGCCAGCTAAGCAGGCCTTAAAAGAAAGGATCTAGTAGTTTTTTTATGTGTGTGCTTTTACTTAGTATTGTACTGCTTTTATTATAGTATTAAAAAAAAACATTCTATGCCATATATTTTCAGTAAAATAAAATGTGAGGAGTTAAAAGTTCCTGTTGAATTGTGTTCCTTGTGACTAGACTCTCCCCAGATCATTGATATTCGCCTATGTCTCGAACCGCGGTTTTGTATATTGTAATAATATGATCTTGAAATATGCATTAATTCTGGTGAAGATGTAATAACTCTGTGAGAATTACTTAGTGAAAAATATGTTCTGTCATTAGAGATTGTTAGTTCATAGAATTAATCCTACTTCCGTAGTAATCACCAATACATTTAAATAGGTGATATGGCTCCATGTTCAGTTATATTGAAACCATGACCCTGAAACACTATGGGTCATCTGGGAACATTAGTGCCTATTTGCATTTCTTTCAGTATGGCCCAGTCAGTCACCTTAATATGCGGTATCAATACTATTAAGTAAGACCAGGATTAATAGGTCAAAGACTAATTTCATCTATTTGGTGATGAAGATTTCTCTATACTAAAAAGTTTAGATGTAGAACAACAACTTTTACTGATTGAATAGTATCTATGCAAACAATTGCATATGCTGTGAAACCCCGGAATGCTTTATTTGGCTTTGTTCAATGTTGTTCAGTAATTGCTAAATTGAAGGTTGAGTGGGAGTTCAGTTCTAAAAGTAAGAAAGGGGAATATTAAGAATACTGTTTTATTTGGTTATTTTTCACAGCTATAATTCTAGGTTAGTATATTATCACTTTTTAAAGCGATTCCAAAAGTTGCTTGTAAGAATATTTTACTGCTGCTGTAATGTAGAGTGTATATGAAGTCGCTTAGTGGTAGTGCCTCTTCACATGTATCTAAACTGTGTTTAGCATTCAGCACTAAAGGCAGATTGTTCATCAAACTGGGAGCAAATTTGCATTGCTGGCCAAAGCTCCATGTGCCTTCTCCTGAACAGCAGTCCTGGAAGTCAGCTGTATGCAAATAAATAATTTTTCGTCACCTGGCCTGACACCTATTTCATAACCTTACATAGAGAGTCTTCATTTCTAGATATTTTTCCTAAATTGTGTTTCTGTCTAATTTTATATCTGCTTGATGGTTTTTGTCTGCTTATCTACCTATTCAATAAGGAATCCAAAATGCAAAAGCTACTTACTTTTGAAACCTTCTCGTTGTAGGCAAACCTGTAAGGCCCCTGAATGGCATCTCAGTGCTCATTCTCAGCACGATGGCATGTCATCGTAGAGAGTAAGTGGCAGCAAGCTGCCCCTGGAAACTTCCTAGAGTGGCTGCCTGCAAGCCCACCGCTGCGCGTGGTGTCTGAAAACACAGGTTAGGAATGATCTAGTGCCTATTACATGGAATAAGAGGGAAAGATTCTTACTGAAAAAGGCTAGTCAAAAAATAAACAGGACTTAATGGGCTGACATGGGTTAGGAAAAGCTGTGGAATATCATGGCTGGTGAGGCAGTATGGACTCATTAGTCTTAGTAAACCAGCAGCTTTATCAGCCGTTAGTACTTTTGCTACCACCAGAAATCCCCTGCTGACTAGATGGTCTCACTGGGGAGATGCAAGCTTACTGTGCTTCAAAATGGAAAATGAGCTTGAGAACAAGGGGGAATGGAACAAGGGAGGTGATTTTTTCTTTTTTTTTTCCCCCAAAGCTCATGTTAAGATTTCAGGCTCTTTCTAGATGCAGATAGCAGATTACTAACAAATCTGACTTTGGGAAAAACAGTGCCGAATTTCTGTGCATTCCTAAGAAGTGTAATCCAGGTCAATTTAAAGGTGGAAGCAATTTATTGCTGGCTATTAAACCATATGGTAAAGATGACTGGCCCCATCATCCTTACATTGCCCTGGGCGAGCAGAATCAGTGTTGGAGAGGTGTAATGATACACATTTCACACGCCTTTGAAAAGCCTGCCTTCAGGAACCACTGGGACCAGAGGGATTGCATCAGTACTGCAGCAGGGAAGTGACAATGGTCCCTCAATCTCTCTGTCAAGGTTGGGTTCCTATGCAAGGCAACGTGTGTTGGAGAGGCAGTTCGTTGTGGTAGTTTACTGTGTTTACCATCTCTCAAGCTGCCTTATTCCAACTGTGAAAGAATTTGAATATTCTCAGGGAGCAGTAACTACACTTTGCAGCTAATTCCACTCATCGCATACACTGCATCATAACCTCAGGAGTTATTCAAACTGCTAGGATGTTGGCTGAAACCCAAAGGATGTTGAATCTTTGTTCAACATCAGTCTCCGACTCCAGCAGACAGAGGAATGTCTGTCCTGGTTTTGTAGCAATGGTGAAGGTGATATGGAAGTTTCAAGAAGTTTGTTTGCCGTGTCTGCTGGAGGGAAAAAAAGTAACCCCACAACAAACGCTAGGATGCAGATTAATTTTCATGAACTGAGAAGGAACACAAAAGTTATTTATCTAAGTTAATCTTTGATTCAGAACTTCCTTCAGTCCTCTACTGAGGTCACAGAAGAAGATATAATGCCACTGCAAGGATAGGAATGAAATCTCTGCTCTCTCTTTTGCAATCCTAAGGTAGATGTATGTGATGCTGCAGGGAAAGAGATGGCAGAGGAAGCACTTTGGGATATAATGCTGGTGTCCAATGGCTCTTTCTTACAGCCAGACACAAAAAAAAAGTGTGACAGCATCGTGTTAACTTGCAGTTACCCTGCCTTCTGCTCACTGCAAGCTTTTTTCCCCCAGAGTTCCTTAACAGAGAAATCATAATAGCTTCCTGCAGTCAGCAATACCTCTCTGCAGGAAATGTGGTGAGGCTTGCAGTTGCCAGAATGAACAATCGAGTTTTCGTATGTGACCAAGGCCACTAGCAGAAGACTTTGAGGCCAGGAAGGTGGGGAAAGGGTTGTGCAGATATGCTTGAAGAAACTCAGTCATTTAGATCACCATATATTTAACATAATTGTTCCCGAAGGCTGTGAAAATCCTGAATTATTTCACATCAAGTTTACTCATGTAGGTTATTGGTAGTGCCATGTTTAATTTGCTGGAAATTAAGTGCTGTGAGAAAGATGTAATTTTCACATTCATGTAATCTTGTTTTGTGTCGTGGAGATATAAATACAAAGATAAGAATTGCAATACAAGCATTGACTAATACATACAATAGTCTTAGATACTCCCTGATACAGTGGAAATATCTTGTGTGAACTCACTAACATGTTTTTTAATGAAAATGTCCCACAAATAAATGCTTTTGGTTCTAATTACCTATATTTGCAACATCTTACTATAAAATGTAAGAACATAAAAGAATATAAAAGTAGAACTTTGTTTTGCAGTCCTTGGTAATCTGAAAACTTCTATAAAACTGATTGTGACTACTTGTGAGTGTGAACAAAGAGAAAAAAGATGAAGTTGTAAAGACTGTATGTACACATCCTCTTGGTCTTTTATTACTTTATGGATTTATTCTTAGATTTTGTGGGATTTTAAGACCACTCAACAGATAGCATTATAAAATTACGGATGCTTTTGTTTTAGTGTTTCATTTGTGTGCTTCTTGACCTGCAGAACTTCTTCTTTCAGTTTCAGTATATCTATCGCAAAATGATTTTTGAGGGGGTTCTTGTTTTTAAATCCATTCCATGTAATCTCTCCTTAGCTTAGTTGAAATGACGCAGTAGGTCATAATTGCTGCAATTCCTTTTCTTTCATGGTAAACCAGCTTGAAGTGGAACAGAGATCCCCAAGCGCCTGTGGATTGTGTAAACAGAACTGTGTGCAGTGTGGAGAGTTAGGGGCGCGGCGGGCAGCGTCTGTGCTCACCCTCAAATCCCCAACCAGTGCGAGGCTGAGAATCCCAAGAGGCGAAGGGGGCTCAGTGAACCTGCCACTGGTTCACCTCAGATCTCTCTTGGCACTGCGGGTTCAGGTTGAGAAGTCTTCCAACTGAAAGAGTTAGAGCATTGCTATAAAGCAGTAGGATTGAAGATGAATGAACAAATATTATCTAAGACACTTTCTGAAGGTAATTACCTCCTGACTCTATTAGGAGTCAGCTGTGAAATGCTGGTTTTAATGTTAAGATTTTTGAGCATTTGCATTTGTCCTCCCTGAAATATCACCTAATAATAGTAGCTGTCCAAACCTAAAATCATTGAAGGAGGAGTGATTGAATGCATTAACTGGTTGGAAACCCATTGCTTCATAGCTATTAAGTTGTAATAGTTAAATATATTTAATGTTTTTGATGGCTGTAAAACATTTGTTGTCTAAGGAGGCTTGCCCTTCATATCTTTGCAAAGATCCTAACTGACCTCTGTCCACTTGAAGTTTAGTGGATCAATACATTTTTATGGTTGAGACTGCCATAGTTGTGTGGCAGGTAATTAACTATCATCAGTGGGAAGCTTGCTTAAGGTTCAGGTATACCATAATTCCACACTATCTTGCTCATGCAGATATTTGCCCTGCAAGATATCGAAAATTTTACGGTGTTCCTCTCTAGGAGTCAGCCACTGTGAGTTATGTGTTCATTTCTGCAGGGGAGAATGAACAACATTAATGTCACTTTGGATAGCAGTTTCATTTTCAGAAGGATGTATCCTTATCTTTTGAAGTTTCTTCCCTACAGATCTTTGAAGCAGATATGAAACCATTCAAATTGCCTTTTATAATCTACCTTTGTGAAATCAAATGTTTGTAAACATCTCTCTCTCTTAAGGCTGTATGAAGCAGTTATTATGCATATCATATACTTGCTATAGCCACTATACTTACTTACAGATCCTGGTGTCTTCCCCTTTTATCTTCTTATTTTTACCACAGCTCTTAAACATGATTTTGGTTCAGGTTGGTAAAGACTCTTGCATGCACAGGGGAAGTTGGGTGTAGAAAAAGGTATGTGCATAAAGAAATCTAGGGATCCTGAGACTAGGTAGGTGCTGATATTACTTATTTTCACTGATACGTTACTTATGAGAATTAAACTGAGTCAACTCTGTGCATAAAAATGTATTTGATGTTGTTAGTGTTGAGAGACTATACAATTAATGTCTGACCTCAGTCTATTTCCAAACAGCAGAGCAGATAACATTATCTTTGCAGGTTCAGCAATGAAAGCTGCTCTCCTGCTCCAGATTTTCTGGAGGGGGGAAAAAACCAGTTTCAAAGGATGCCTGCAAACGGTGCAAAGAGGGTGGTGGGAGACTGCTTGAGCCTGTGATTCATCAAATTATCATGGTGTATCTTCAACTCGTTTGTTTTCTCCTTTAGCTCCCAGGTTCTGAAATCTTTCCCTCTGGTAGCTGTAAATTTAGCCCTAAGTGGTTAGCTTTCTCATTTCCAGCCTCAGTGGAATCATTCCTGCTTTATAGCCGTTTAGTATTGTGTGAAATAAACAGAAAAGGTGAGCTTAAGTAGAACCTCCTCTTCTGTGATATTTAGTCCAGGAATATTTATAGCCAGTAGCCGTATCCAGTGACAAGACTGGTGATGCTTTTGTAATAGAGGTGCACTTTTCCCCGTCTTTGCAATAGCCTCCCATGTACCTCAGTCAATAAAAGTGCAGTGGTTTTGAGTATGTGCAGCCAGTACAATGGTACCGTTTCTCTTTGGCTCTTTTCTCGATACCTCCTAGGATTATGTCTGCCTTTCTCTGTGTCACGGTAGGTGCTAGTTCACAGTCAGCCTCGATGCAGGATGTTTTTCTGAGTACAATGGCCTCGCTGTTTCTTTGCCCGATTGTTTGCTGATCAGTGGTGGATGGGGGTACTGTATGTTGCAAAATGTGTGAGAAATTGCTTTTGGATGGCCTTACAGTTTCTGGGCCATCCTGGAT
>JAVJGG010000094.1:5915923-5936607 GCA_035590195.1 Aviceda cuculoides
TGTGCCAGCTTCTTGTGCCCCTCCAGCTTTCTCACTGGCTGGGCTTGAGAAGCTGAAAAGTCCTTGATTTTAGACTATACACTACTGAGCAACAACTGAAAACATCAGGGTGTTATCGACATTCTTCCCATACTGAACTCAAAACACAGCACCGTACCAGCTACTAGGAAGACAATTAACTCTATCCCAGATGAAACCAGGACAAGTATCCATATGAATTATGTCAAAATGTAAGCACAGATAATAGAAACACTAACGAGCATTCTTTAAGATAAGATGTATCAAACATACAGAAGATCTCACTACGCAGAATCATCTGAGAAGAGGCAAGTAGCAGACAAGTGAGGAAGACTATGGAAGACCACCAGAGGACTCCTGAAGACCACCAGAGACCTTCAGTGCGCCTGCGTAAAAGACATTTGCATATGCTAATAGTTTCCTGGAAAACTAATGAATACATATTACATTTCTCGGAAATCTAGTGACTATGTATGTAGAACATGTACCTAACCTACACAATTAGACCTGATGGGGTGCACGATAGGTGGAGTGATCCCTCGTGCACCCAGCGCTGCAGTAAAGAATGCCTGCTTTCTAAAACTCCACAACTGAGTCTTAGAGAGTTTCTTCGACCGGCTTTTTCGGTGTCATCCTTATTTACATGGCTTATTTACACAAATAGTTTCCTCACATACAACATGTTTAATGCACTGGTATCATTCATCAAAATATACAGCAATATTGGTACTAAGCTGAATCCTTACACCTACGACCTCCTCCATGTCCTTTTTGCTAGTCATGGATACCTTCGTTGGTGTATTATTCTCATGTATTTTAAAAGATTAGGTGCAAAGCATTGCAGCTGTGGAGCACCATTGCAAAATAGCGCTTCACAGGTTTCTGCGTTTCATAATGTATTTGTCAATCCTAGATCATTTCCCTGGACAAATTATTTTTCAAATTTAAAATATGCTCTTTTTTATTCATATAGGAATTATTTAAGTGTAAATCGCATTATTGCTATTGGTAACAGTGGAGTGTTAACCTTAGAGGATAGGTGAGGCTTCTTCCCACACAAACTGTGTTAAGTCCATGGAGAAATGATTTGGAGCGCCGTAAGGGTATATACCCCGAGGTTGTATTATACAAATCCTGTTACTTAATAATCAGTTGGTGTGCTTACCTCCCACATGTTGCTTGGAAAACATACTCATAAATTCAGTCAGAAACAAATAGGGTGGTTTGAATTATTTAGCCTTTAAAATAAGTCTATATTTTGGATAGTAGAAGGCTGTTACATATCATCAGGCCAAGATAACAGCACTTCAATCTTAAAAACAATATAGGAAAATTTCCCCAAATCAGATAAGTTTTTAGGTTGCATCTTTCCGACACAGGTCATCTTGTATATGCAGAAACCAGTTCTTCTATTGAAAATCATGCCTTTTCTTGCATGGTAAGCGGGACGGAAAAGGTGAGTTGAAGCTCAGTTACAGGTTTTCCCAGGAGATGGGTGATGCGATCATGCTGATGCAGCAGCAACAACTCTGCTCTACACCAGCGCAGCAGCACCGGGCCGGGGCTTGCTGGTGGCTCAGCTGCAGAAGCCGCAGCAGGAGGCGATGTGGAGGAGAGCGGCACTTGTCCAAGGCTTCCCTCAGAACAGGAGCTGTTAGCTGTTACTCCAGAGAGATACACATAAACCGTAATAGAGAGTGGCTGTCAGAAATGGAAAGTTGTTACGTTTGCCTGAATGCGAGTTATGTTTTTCTTTCCATCTGTGTTGCTAATATTCTTCCACATGAGCTGCACCTGCATTGGTACAAGTCGGTGACGTTAAATCTAATTCTGTGGGATTGCGCAGAGGAAGAATGGTATGAAATTGCATCTCTAAGATTACAACAACACTATTGTTTGTGTTATACCTATGTTACACGTTTTAAAACTGAACTCTAATTTGAATTATAAGGCTCACAAAGCTGTAGAATAATTTGGGGTGGTTGTGTTTGGGGTTGTTTTGCCAGAAAGTCACAGTATTTATCTATTAGAGTGTCACACCTTTATAAAGAGCACATCTTGCCAGCTGGTATAATTTGCATGTCAGTTTTTCCCATTTCAAGGCTTACGCTGTTTTTGCAGGAGCGTACTTCAAAGTTGTAATTTGATACGGGCTTGTTTTTATCTCACTGTTAAGATATGATTTTGGTTTGGGGAGGTTTGCTCTCCATCTCCACTTCATGAACTAACACAATATTCAGACGCTGTGTGGAACCTGTGCTTCAATTTGGCTCATCATTTGAAGAAATACAGAAAATGTTTAGTGCTGTATAAACAAATAATTTAAATTCTGCTAGGCCTTGTGCCAAGGCGAGAAGGTGAGTGTTAGGAGTGCTGAGTTTAAAAAACAAACCCTGAATTACATACAGTTCTTGGTAGGTTCCAAAGTAGCTTTGTGAAAATACTGAGGAAATTTCAATAATGCAGGAGGCTTGGTCTTGAAGAGGGAGCCTGGAGAATTTGGTGAACCGAGATAAAGACGGGAGTCCTTGGTGTACAGTGCACGGAGGAACAGAGTTGCTTTTGTGCTGATGAACAGTACTTTGTTTGTCGTGACTTCAAAGGCACGCAGAAGCGTGGCTGGCGTAGCAGGGGTGGGCAAACACTGGGAAGCGGCAGGGGATCGCTGCGGTGACCCTGTGATTGCCGCTGTCCTTCGTACATCCGACAGTATTTGCATCTTTAGAGTACCTTGCCTGAAAAATGGAAGCGTTATGTGGGCAGACGTAGGTGCCGTGTGCTCACAAAATTTAGCGTGGTCCACGAACGAGCCAAGATTATTGTTCCCCTCTAGTTTTTTATTTTGTTCTGCCAGGAGTTGGCATGGTCTAACGAGAGAGGTGGAACAGAATCACTAATGTGAAGGTTCGTTGAGCGCGTGACATATACATTTCCATGTCCACTGAAGGAAATCCATGTGAGCATGAGTTTGAGTTTGATACTCGTGAGTGTCCATGGTAAAAGGAATACAGGAACAGAGGGAGGGAACAGTTTAATAACATTTCTTTTTGTCTAGGAAAGATGCTTGTAGAAATCACATTTCAGTGGTGAAGGCTACCCATTTTTCTTTTGTGATACCCACACTATTTCCTATGGACAGCTTGGATTTGTTCCCCCAGCATTTGGCCTTGTGAAGACATTGGTAGTATCACTTGTTTGGATTTTTTCATTGTTGTTGTGGTTCTGAAGTTTTTTCATCGTTGCATGTTTTCTACAGGGCATTACAGTTAGGTAGAGAAAAAATACATACAGCTTTATTCAAGAATTTTTGGTCTTTTTAGGTTTGTGTTAAAAAAAATTGTATTTTTAGATTTTTTGGAGCATGATTTTCTTACTGCACTCTCTTTTAGGCAAGTACTCGATAAGAAACAGATTAATAGAAGAGCTTTCATGATATGAGAATGAAATGACTTGTTTGTTTTAGGCTTGTAATTATTCTCAGTGATGGTTTTATAAGTTGTAACTGATTTGTAAGCTTTAATAATCATAGTATGCAATCATACCTTGCAGCGTTTTATGTATGAATCCATCTCTGTTTCCAGCTTGGTATATCAGCACACTTAATGTGGTTGTATTTTTCATGGTTTAATTAAAACTATTAATTAACATGATTTCAAATTGCCAGTTCTGGCAGCCTGCGGATAGATGTAACAAGGATCAAATCATTGTCTTCTGAGAATGCTGAAATTTACAGGGAAATTTGTTCAGCCGGTCATAGCTCAGGTGGTTTGCAGGATTGTGAAAGCCAATGTCTCTTTCTTCAATATCAATTACAGGCATTTCATAAAATTACTTTTGTATGGCATGTGGGCAATGAGTGTTCTGTTTCACTGAAAAATAAAATAACTATTTTTCCCTCTGAATTAGTGAGGAGGAGCAACCTGAATTACTTTCTGTCTATAATGTACTCATTTGTTACAAAACAAATAGGCAGTAGGAAAATACCTGAGGTATCCGTGCTGTATGCTTGGTTTCCAATTTCACTGCATGATGACTTAAAAAAAAGAATTCATATAACATTATTTTGTTCTGTTTGAGATGTGGAAGGAATTTAAGTTCTTTTACATCGAGACCACTTTGACTTAGTAAACGGGTGTCTAGATTTTCTGTCTCAAACAGAAAGAGGAATAACATACACCCTTAGCCCAAAAGGTTTCATGTACTAATCACGAACATGCCAATGTAAAGCATTAGATTTCCTTGCTGACGGGCAAGTAGGCAAGCCAGATGGAGTATTCCTTGCTGCAGATAAGGCGGCAGAAACGTCAGCCTTTTTCAGTTTAATAATTCATCTTTGTTATGTCGATAGTGCATCTTTGCTGTAGAGTATGACTTAAGCCGTTGTTTAGGTGTATTAATTAAATCAGTTCTGATACCGTACGCAGCAGTTTCGTAGGATTCACCTCCCGGGCGTTTGCCCATCAGGTATTCCACCTGAGCACACTGAGGCCCTTCAGCGAGGTCAGTCCTGTGCTCAGGAAAGGGGGGATGAGGGACGTGGGCGCTTTGGGCATCTGGTGGAGGGAAGCAGTGACTTCCCCCAGTGCCTGTGCTAGGGCCGGGCCTGGTTTGCCGGCAAAGCGTGTCGCAAGCACGCATGCTGTGGCACGGGGTCGGGGGAGGGTAGAGCTTTTGGAAGCTTTATGGGAGAAGAGGTGGGAGAGCAGTGGTGGCAAAGGGCTTGTGTAAGGCATCCAGATGCCACGCGCTGCGAGGTTGCAGGGACCTAAGGGTGGAAGTGAAATCCTGGCAAGCATTTCCGAAGGGTCAAGAGGATGGAGAAAAATGCTCCTTACTGAAGGGAACAAGTATGTTTAACCGTGGTCTCTAGAATGAAAACATCAAAATCATCCAGGCTTTAAAGTTATTTTGATTTTTTCTTTTTTTAATTAAAATGTCTGTATAACATTCAAATGTCCATGGAAATGAATGCTATTACAAAACCTCAGTAGCATTAAAATAATTATTCTTTGCCAGTAGCACAGGCTTAGAGTCAGACTGTGATTTGGTAAAAGAGAGACTTCACAGAAAAAATGTCCTTCTTTTTGCCTATTCTACTTATTGTTACATCAGTCAAAGCCACATTTTTTGCATTGTAGTCGTTGTCCTCAAATTATCGCCTGCAGAAGAGCAGTTGTAGTATTTCATTGTTCAGTGCTGTAATAAGGGCGGGTGGGGGGGAAGTAGTAGAAACACATTAACGCTGGCCACCCTGAATTCTTGATTTTTGAAAATCTCATGTGTAGTTGAGCTAGAGGGTCTGGATATTAGGGGTTTCTTCATTTGTTGCTCACGGCTAAGGCAGGCAAGTATGCATGCATGTATGCATGCATGTGTAGCTGGCAAAAGGTGTGTATTTTGATGTTATCTTACTCTACTGCTTGTCTTGCTAAGGATACTGAGTTCTGGAAGACTATTCACAGGCTTCACGAGTGATGTAACAATGGGAAACTTAACTTTTATATTACTGATATCTAGTTCCTTTTTCTGGGAAGACTCTCTGATTCAGCTAATGAAATATTTTTCTCTGGATTTGATTTAAATATTTATTTTGTTAAGTATGAGGAGAGGAAAAAGATCTACACAAGCGTCATAGTACTCCATTTTTTTTAGTTTAGATAGGGATGGTATCAGAGAGTCTGTTTTTCCAGGGATAAATATAAAAAAAATTGTGTATTATATAGAGATAATCATATACTGTATATAATATAATAGATATTATTTAATTTTTGAGTAGTGTGAGCATCATGTTTGCTAACAATAAAGAAATCATTGTAAGGAAGTCAGTTAGCACAGTTGGATCATAAAAGTTTCCCCCAGTGTGGCATAAGAAGAAATTACACTTCTCATAGACAGCAGAAAAGTCGCACTGCATGCAAATGAGATCAGTTAAAGGGGGATGCATGAAAAGAATGGAATTAGTATAAAAATATGCTTTGCTGAACATCTAATTGCTACATACAAAAAAATTAGAGCATTTGTTCTGAACATGTTCTGAATCCAGATATAGGCAAACCAGCTAGGAATGGAAAAACTGCAACCTTCATATTCATTCTCTGAGCTAACTTGGTGTGAGTTTGTCACATATATTCATACTTTCTTCAGCATCATTTTTCAGAATCAGTTCCTCTCTCCATCTTCAACTACATTTCCAAGATGGAGGCATAAGCAATCTGATGATTTGACTGGAGCAGTGGTTGTATTTTTGAATGAGTACAGATGATAACGCTGAGACAAAAACCGGGCTTGCACAAAGTCTCAAACATTGGCTGCCTGTTTGGAATAGTGGTGTAATTACCATTGGAAGCAATTGTTTTCTACATGATTGCTTTCTTTGATTGGTTTTTCCTTCTTACTCAAACAAGCATTCAGTTTTTATTATGCTTCAAATTTAGATTCACTCTTGAATTTTAAAAAAAATCAAATTTTCTTGTATAGTTTTCTTGTTAAAATTCCTCTTGTTCATCTTTTTATAAACTGGGAGTTGCCATTTCCTTTCCTAGGTGTTTTCTTGATTCTATTATTTAATTATAAAATAAATAGAATTTTATTTAGAAAATAACAGGCGTATTAACAATAAAGGTACTTTTCTGGAATGAAATCCTGTAATGAATGGGCAGAAAGAAAGGAGAGTAAATCTATCTAATCACTTTCTTGTAGACCTGCTTTGTCATTTGCAATAGATTGAGGCAGGTTTCTCTTCTTATGGATGAACTGCAAGACTGACCTCTACAAATGCATTTGTATTTTGAGGACGTTGCTGGCGTTTTGACAAGAAGGTCAGAACTGGACATCAAGCAACGTTAGTGTTATGCTCACCAGAGTTAATGGAAAAGTTGCTTCTTCTCCTAGTTATCTAGCAGCTGAGTTAAAATCTTAATTTTCAGCATTCTGCTAACAGGGAAGATCAGAGAATTTAACAGTCAGATTACATACCCACCAAAATTATAGCAATTGAAAGAAAGTAACTTTTAAAAAAACCCCATAACATTAATGAGATTCATATAGGTACTATGAAACCTCAAGAAAATTATTTATGAAGTGGTACAGTAGCTTTATGATCTGGCTGGGTGCATCCATCTGTTTCTCTGGTGTAGGATGGGTAGGCCCTCTTTCGCCTGGTAGTTTATATTGCTTTTCTGCTTGGCATGCAAACATTGCAAATGAAATAGTAGTACAAAAATGCTTTGAAACAAAACCATTTCCTTTGTACAACTAGCTCTGTAGAATACAAGCAAAGCAGCAGAAAAAGCATAGTAATTATCTTTAAAAAAACCCCCAATCCTTGTCTTGGGGAAATTATCCATTGACTTTACAATTTCTCTCTTTCTTCACCAGACTGGAATATTATGTGAACAGATCTAAGTCCTTTTTGTTTAAGTGGATCCTCTTCTCATTCAGCGTTTCAGGTTCAGTATTCTCCTGGCCTGATCAGAGGTAAGAAAAGCACACTTTGTGCTGAAGGGGACCCCCGTGAGGATCAAGGACCCCTTGGGTCTCCCAAGTTGGACTGTGATTAAACAGGATCCTTGCCTGCTTGGTAGAGGATACATAAGCTCAGCATTCTCCAGCACAACTGCCCATCCATCTTTCTGCTGTCGAGATCTCCGGGCACATTGAGATAGTGGCTCCTGGTTTATATTGTTTCCTCTGGGCAGTAGTCTGCTGTCTTTCTGATTTTTAAAAGTATTTGCAGACACAGCAAGATGCTCTTTCACCCTTCAGCAGTGGTTTACATTTAATCTAAGAGTGTGCTGGGTTAGAAGAGCTACTGGCAAGATGCTGTTCTTTGGTCTTTTTTAACCACCGAAAATGAAAGCAAAACGACATTGGAAGGTGAATATATATGGGGATGATTTCGTGCAGTAGCAAAGCAGGCACTACGCATATAGCTGATCTCTGCTATTCTTCCTGCATGCTGCCCAGTAATTTCTGTTGGTGTGAATTCTGCCTTCAGTGTAGTTGTGTGCATGTAAGAATTGCTGCATTTGTTCCTTTAACATGACTAGATTTGTGGATTTTATGGATAGATGGGACTACTGAGGGATTGCCTTTTCTTTTGTTTAACCCTGGCTGTACAGTTACACCAAGTGAACCCTGTATTTTTTGATCAACAGAAAAATGTAACCTAGTGAAGCTGTTTACGATGAAGGTAATCTTACAGATATTACATTATATAATTCTGTTTTAGCCCTTTCTCTCCAATTCTCTATTTTGACTTTCAAGCAGTCTTTTATATTGCCTCTTCAGCTTTACGCTTGTAGAAACAGTGTGTTCAGAAGGAAGCACTTGGCACAGAATATTACTTTTCCTTTAAGAAGAAACTCTACTCCTTATAATCCTTATTAATGTGTAAGGCTGGTTGCTTGTGAGTTGCATTGCTGGGAGGGTATGAAGAAGTATGTATGCATGTACGAATACATGCGTTTTTCCCCTGGAAGTGCTGCTGGTAAAAGGGAAGAATTGGTGGTGACAGCTCAAGTTCTTTTGCGTTGCAGCATATTCTTGTAGTCAGAGAACATGAATAGGGTATAACCTGTATTTGTATGCGTATTTGAATCCAAGCACAAGTGAATTGAAGTGGGAAGAGTTTTGTTTGCTTTTACTTTTAGTGATTTATTTAATATAACCCTAATTAATTATGCAATATTGCGACCTTTAGATCTTCAGTTGTTCTCATCTTTAAAATAAATTAAAATTCTTGATGGCAGCATATGATCGTTCTTGGCTGCAAAAACCAACTCCCACAAACCCGTATCCCACTGGAGGGTCCGGGATCTGTGCTTCTTGCTTTCTTTGGACTTGCTACCTCTGTGAAGATAGATGACCCAAACTTGCCAGCAGCACTCTGGACAAGCAATGCCCTGACTTCTCCTTTGTGCCCTTGGGCTTTGAAGGTGTCACTAGCCTGAGGATGGGCCACATAGCCCAACATAAACCCTCTGGGTTTGCCCCTGCTTCTGTTCTTTAACGAACTCTGTATGATCTGTGTTCAAACAGACTAATGGCCTCTCACCAGCAGGATATTAAGTCTCTCAGGAAAAAGAGCTGCTGGTGAAGATTTGTCTGAGCCAGGAGAGAATATACCAAATTACAGCAAGGGATTAAATGGTTCTGTTGATACCAAGGGGTAATCCTTGCGGGTAAGGCTTGACAGAGGACACCAAAATCAATTGATCCTGAAGCGCAGAATGTTTGTGGTTTGGGTTCGTTGTTTGTTGGTTTGTTGTTTTTTTTTTTAATCTCCAGGACTGTGATCTAGTCCTTTCTGACTTTGTTCTTTCCCCTAAAATACAGTACAAAAAGGCCATATTGAGCAGTGTGACACTAGCCAATTCAGATTATGAACCCCCAAATGTCAGCAAACTTCAGTTTATCAGTGAATTAAGAATCAGATATGGTGATGTTAAATACCATTCAGTGATTGCCTAGCCCTCAAGGGGCTGAGGGGAATTAGGAAAAAAAGAAAAAGTAATGCTAGATGTGCTGTACTTTTGTTAGTTTTGTGAAATTTAAGAGATTAAGCAGAGAAGTCTTTGTCACAGTATGAGGTTCTCCCAAAGGGTAGGATAACAGATAATCCCTTCGTACTAAAGCTATGTATTTCGGCTACAACAGCAATCAAAGTAAAGCCGCGAGAGCCTGTAAAAACCTGCCTGAAGGGCAAGCTCTCTCTGGGTGCTACAGAAGGCAGTTTCAAAGTTGATGTAACAAGATCAATTCACTCTTTTTCTAAACACTGCATGTTGGATGTTGGGTCTCTTCTGATGCTGTCAGTAACTCTGTCCCGAGTGGAGCTCTCTGAAGTGTTGCTTCCTTTAGTATCTGTGTTTAAAACAAAATGAATAAATAAAAAACCCTCTTTGGATGAGATTGGTGTGTTTGAGGAATGTAAGATTTTTTAAATTATTATTTTATTTTTTACTGGTAGTGTTAAGTTCACCAGGTGACGACTCAGATTGCTATTTTGCAGGCACGAGCATCTGCTGACCTGTTGGGAACAGAGAGAGGGAAAATACAAGAGGATTACGCTTACAAGTTGTAAAATAGGTTGTTAGTCTGAACTGCCTTTTGGCCGTTGTCAGGCAATCAGAGCAAAAATGTCTATCGGGTGTTCAATTTTTAGTCTTCCCCTGAGGTTACCAGAGAGCGCCGTTGTGTCTGTCTGCAGCTCTATGAAGTCTGCCACATCACTAAAAGCTGACACGCTGAGATGTGTTTTACACGAAGATGGGCGAGGATTTCTTATTTGACCCCTTTTGCTAGGTTAGGGAAGAAACCTCCAGGTGAGGGACCGTTGCAGCAGTGGTACTTTTGAAGCTGGCAGAGCCATTTAAGCAGTTTCACACTTGTAGCGTACAGGAGGGATATTTCACAAACTCTTGGGGCCTCTTTTTTTTTTGGTGTAAGAATACCTTAAAGCTATTTGAATCTGGTTTTCTGGAAATTCTTGAAATGAAGGCATGCTTGCTTTGTCTTGAACAGACTTCATTTAGCAGTCTCTGGAAGACAGTGTGGCATGTTGCATGCATCAGAGAATGTGTGGGTGGCTGTGTTCCTACGATATGTCTAAATACTTCAGCATAACTATGCAATTTTAGAAAGGAAAGCCTAAACAACACTGCTTTAACTTTCCTTTCGCTATGCCTTATTTTTCTCTTGCTTTTCAGTTGTGAGGTCTCCTCCTGACAGCCAGAAGCCCTTTCAGTCATACATTACCCTGTTACCTTGCTTGAGCTGTGACTTTTAGTTTTCTTCTAACATGCAGCCATGACATCAAGAAATGCAGAATCATTGTTAGGCTTTTACAGAAACAGATTTTTGAAGCATAAAACACTTGCAAGCTACTTTTTAGGATTTGCTTTTACATGTGAATTTTCACAGCAGCAATGAAAATTTTTTTATGTCTAATGAAGTGACTAATGACTAATTTTTTTACCAAATAAGGGACAGGACAGATACAATACTATGCAGCTTCTGCTGTACATCCCAAATTAAAATAGCTGTTAGTGATGATGGCAAGTTCTAAAATGTTTCTGAATAATGACCATGATGGAGATGAGTGATCTATCAATGGGTGGCCACATTTGAGTGTAATGTCAGGTTATTCTTCGGAAACCACCTACTTTGTGGCACGTTCCTCCCTAGCATCTGCTGTGCTCTTCATATGTCGTGTCTTTTCTCCTTACTCCCTTGCTCCCCTTGTTTGATTTCTTTACTTTTCTTTTTCTCTCTCGACCTTTAAAACCATGCTACCTCCCTGTAGTCTTCTGGTTGTCAGACTTACATGCCTTTCAAGTCCATGCTGAGCAAGGTGTAGAAGCACCTTTCATTCTCTTGATGGAGCTCTGCGACTTGTGAGCGGCATTGCCTTGTGCGCAGTGCAGTACGGAGGGCTCTGGGGTTTTTCCCTCTTGCTTTCCAGGGAAGAAGAAAGAAGGTGAGCCTTAATCCCATGAGCTCTAACCAGCGGGTGTATGTGCTAGGAGGAGGAGTAATGAAAGGTTACTGTGCATGGGCACCGTAGTGATACCAGCAATGCTCAGACTGAAGGGCTTCAAGAGCTGACTTTCAAGATTTACATGTATCACTTAAATGCAGCGAGTTGTGTTCCTTTATGTCAAATGGACATTTATAACAGCTGAATAGAAAGGAAAAATTAGGAGAGTAACAGAAAGTAAACCTCTTAATGCCCTAGCTATTCTCTTTTTTACCTTTAGTTGCTACATAACCATCAGGAAAGTACCGAAACGTATAATACCTACCAGCTGAGGGCAAAAATACAAACATGGTTCTATACAACGTATACGGACTAGAAAATATTAGTGCTAAGTCTTGACCTAGCATTGCCTGCTAAATAAGAAAGCACTGTAGCAATACAGTTCCCCGGAATAGGAAAGATGCACTTTTTTGACAAAGTGCTTGTAACAGACTTGGTGTTTAGTCAGTAAGTTAAAATGTCACACCAGCATGTTCATTTGTGGGCACTGAATTTCTTGAATGAGCAATTAGCTGTTTGTTTTGATCCTAGGGGTTTGTAATAGCCAGAGCGGGTCTATGCTTAAACCCCCAGAAGATGTTCGGGAGCAAGATAGGAGGTCACAGCTGAGCTGCACAAATACACATGTGTCTGCCCTGAGCCACCCCCCCGGCACATGTAGGAGCTAGGTAGAGCTTTTTATTTGAAGAGCATATTTTTCTCATGCATTTGTATTTGCCCGAGACATTTAGGGAGTTCCTTTCCACACTGCTGAGTGTCACCAGGGGAGGTCCCCTTTCAGATTCAAGTCTGCTGTCCTTACTTTTCTGCAGAACTAGGCATTCCTTCTCCTCCGGTGCTTCAAAGGCAATGGGAACCAGCCCAGAACCCAGCTGTGTTCCTCCCTCTCAATTAGCAATCACAAGGCACCCTCGTGACATCTCTATTGTTCTCCAGCGGAGGCATTTCATCCCTACGATGTGGGAAGCATGGAAGTGGCTGGGGCACACTTACCTTTGAAAATCACCAGCATGTACCTTAAGGGATGTTTCTAAGGCCATGGATGATGATGCTGGAGGAAACTTAGCCTGAAGTGAGTGGCAGCAGGGGTCAGGGTGGAGCAGCCAGCTCCTTGCCACTCTGCACAAACCTTTTTCTGTGTTCAAAAAAGACATACGTGAAGCCTGTGGTTTCATTGCTCCAGGAGAGCCCCAGTGAACTATGGTGCAGCTTTCATATAATTACATCACTTGGAGTCTTTTGGTACCACCCTGCCTGTCCTCTCATGTGACAGCTTATTGCTTAGAACCAAAACTTTACTAATTCCTCATTCTACAAAAAAACAGAACCAGTAGGTTTAGGAGGAAGAAGAGTCCTGGGAAAAAAGTCAGCTCAGTAACGTCTCAAGTGTAAAACATGCTGGTTTAGACCTCCGTGTAAAGCCAGTCCCAACCTCATTTTTGTTGAGTAATCTTCAGCCTTTCTTTTTCCAGAATTTGTGTGGGAATTCTGTTAAGGCATCAACGCAGTAAAGCCCTGTGGACTGCAAAAGTAAATAATTAGTAAAGGGACAAATTATAAAGAGGTGCTTACGTTCAGGCATAAAACTTAATCTCTGCAAATACCTTGTGGGCAGGGAAAATAAAAAATAAAGATTACGACAGAGGTATCACCCTCTCAACTATTAAAAAAATGTGAGATGGTGCTGAGAAGTCATATCAGCTCAGTCATCCCCATATCCTTCTGCTAGGCTTTATAGTTGAACAGTGCCTTTTTCTAAGTTTTTTTCTCCAAAAACTGTGGCAGTTTTGCACCATCTCTGCCAGTCTGTCAGAGGGCTGTGATACAAGATGATACCCATCCACTTAACATAAAATTATTAGAGTCAGAAGAGATGAACCAACCTTTGGGACTTGGAGTGTGAATATTTTCACACTCCGTTCAGTAAAATATCTATCTTAAGGTATTTTTAAATTTAGTTTTGTTACCAGATAAGAGTAAAATTCATGGTACTCATGTTCTCAAAGTACCGAATAGTATATTCTACAAATATTTAATTAAATGCTTCCTCTCATCGTGAGAAGTACGGGAAATATAATCAGAGTTTCTTCACTAATTTAAGGAGATAATGCAAGGGTCCAAGGAGGAATAGATAAAGTTAGAAAAATAATTAGAGAGATGATTTGTGTTTAAGTCACCAGACTACAGAAATGAGCCCTAAAGCATCTGCGGCACTGACCAGAACAGTCTCTGAACCATTATCCATGACCCATACCTGAGACTGACAGGTGACAGGAGAGGTCCCCAGAGGGGGACAAGGGAAATTTTGTTGCATAAATAACTGGTTTAGTAGATGGGGACAGAGCAAGCTATGCAGTTTTTTTCAAGTTAGGTTGCTCTTTTAAAAGGTTACCACGTGCTGTTCTTGTAAGCGAACACTGGAATTACAATCTAGGATAAGTCACCAGTAACGTGGTCATGGCTGAATGTGAAACCGTTGTCTTGCATGCATGTTGTCACACAGGGAAGTGTTTCCAAGTTTGTCGTGAGCTTGTGACAAATATTAAACATGAGACTGTCATGTTTAATTTTTTTCTTCATTGACTTGTGCAGTATCATAAAGACTAGAATTGAAAAGTTGCAGGCACAGCAGCTTCAGAAAGATATGAAAGCATTCCGACAAGGACAGAATTATAATTTTAAATTATGTTGACACATGAAGAAATCATCTGAAATAATTAAGATTTAATTCAGTCACAAGAAGTGCTAGGCAATATGAAACAGTGAATAAATGGCTATGCATAACTAATAAGACTAAAAAAGGCCTGAAGAATGGCAATTGGATGGCGTGGCATCATGCGAGGAGACACAGAATGGATTTGGACTGTTCAGCCTGGGAAATGCAGCTAAGGCGTGGACCTCGTGGAGGGATACAAGCTCCAAAGTGGGGAAAAGGGGTTACAGGCAATTTAGTGATTCTTTCTCATAATACAAGAAGTAGGATTACAGTATATTAAATGAAATTACCCAATAGCAGGTTTAAAGCAAGCAAATGGAGTGCTTTCCCACGTAGCAGTTAGTGCATGGACCTCGCTGCCACGGAGTGCGGCAGATGGCAAAAGCTTAGGCGGGTCCAAGGTGCAATTTGGCAACTTCATGGAGGAGAAATTCTCCCGTGACCTCACCAGGCAAAGGTACGACCTGTGGCTCAGTAAATCCTAGAGCAGTGGTTTGTTGGCCGCTCTTGGGGACAGGTTTCTCAGCATTACTTCAGAAACAAGGTCGGTCCGTTACTAAATTTCTATAACTGTCTGCTATTTTTGAGGCAGTTATCTTCCTCATGCTGATCTGTAGAAAACCATTGAAATCAGTGACAGTTTTTCTCTATAGTTAAGGTAAGAAAGAATTATGCAAAGCCTTTTTAGGCTAGTTGCCATGAAAACAATTTCACAACTGCTTTTATCATGCAATGAATTACCCATAAAAGAGGATAGCAGAGTAATTTAATTAATTTGATTTAATCCCAATAGTGTATTGTTTTATTAAGCAATGCTGTGGTGTAATTAAGAGTTGTAACTGATTAAACACTTTATAACCACAGAGCTATTAATTAATACTAAATTACAATAACATTAACAAAGTAACATAAACAAGCCACATAGATGTTTTAAAATGACAGTGATAATGCATCAACTAAAAAGCTGCTTATGTAAACCATTTCTTGAAGAGTTTGCTGAAATTAATATTTATATAATAAGATAATTGCATAAATGGAAGTGGGGCAAGAAGAGCATTCCTTATGATTTTTCAATTCAAAAGACTCCTTTGATGAGGAACATGGTTTTTTAAGCTGGATATTCTTACGTGAGTGTTGAAGCAAAGTCCTTGAACCCAAACTTACGGTATGCAGGGAAAAATCTAACAAGTAAAACTTAATGTCAGCTTCAAGACCCCGTCTGGATTTGACACTTGTTTGTCTTATTTGAATACAAATCTGAACAACTCATGCATTTCTAAGCTTTAATTGGAGTACAATATATTAATGCTACAGCTCAGATTCTGTTCTCATTTGCAGGAATGTCAGGAAATGTATGAAACTATTTGCATGCTTAAATGATTTGCTGGATTGGATGGTTCACAAATTCTGGAAATTCCACAGGTATTCATTTATCATTGTGCATGAAGTAGAGAAATACAAAATACATGATATCAAAGTGCAGGACTACAGGGGCTGGTGGCAGTATGAGATATAGAAATGTTTTTGAACTTTTTCAGACCTGGGATCAAATCTGATTAAGACCAAATACGTTACAGTAATTTGAAGCAAGTTTTAGCAAAGTCTGAGAACACCTAGCAGCAAGAGTGCCGAGGTTTATAATACTAATCAGACCTTGGGATTTTGTTCTATGTGAGGCAATGTGCAAACTCTTCTAAATACATCTTTTCTTAAATGGCATTTTGGAACCTACTGAAAATTAAAATCTACTATTTCAATTATCTCACAAACAGAAGGTCTAGAAATATACTATTGTTTTGCCTAAATAAGTTATTCAAATTTACTCTAAAGCCTAAAATTATGTTTGTAGCTTGCTGCTGAATGATACTTTAATTGCCCAAATGATGCAAAATAGACCTTGTGTAAGTATGAATTGAAGCCCAAATGTCTAAGTCAGCACTCTGCTAAAAAAGTTTCTTACAAATATCAAAATAACTTAGACTTCTAGTTCTAATATCTCAGACAAAATTTGGTCTTTCTCATGTGTTCTAATACATCACTGTGACTAATCTTTGATGAATCAACAGTTTCTGCCCTGTCTTCTTGTGTGTAGCATGTGAAGTCACAATGAGTATATGGGAACATGCAAATGCATTTGCTACACTGTAGGTACTGAGATGGAGAGATTTGTGGGAATTCATACACATACTATAACTGCATGTGTGTGATCCTTAACATGAATGGCCTTCTAGATACCCGTTTGCTTTCAAGTACCAAAGTTTTTGCAGATGAGGGTATTGTCTTGAACAGTAAAGGGCGTGAGTTTATGATTTTGTCTTTAGGTATTTTTATCAGTGGACAGAGGGCTGACGGAGGAAAGAGAGCTAGGAATATATGTGTTCAGAACCATAAACCTATATGTTGCTGAAGGTTTCCTTGAATAGTTCCATGTAAGTAGGAGAAATACTAACCAAGCCAAACACAACCCAAAGCGGGCCAACATAAATATTCCACAGGCTGGGGGATGAAAGACTGTGGGAGCTTTTATTCCAGAATACGCTGCTCAAACATTCCTGAAACTTATTAAGATGGAGTGTAGGAGGGAGATTGCAGGAGAACAGGGATGGGTATGAACAAACATGGAAAAGCAACTGCTCGTTTAAGAAGCTCGGTGTAATTATGTCATATGCACAGAGTGTGAGCAAGGGGTTGTGTCTGGGACTGTAACTGGGAACATCCATCTGCTGGTTCTGCCCAGGTTTGTGAAGTGGAGTGTGTGGCTGAAACCACAACATTATTTATATGGTCTAGGAGCAGCTGGAGCTCGGTGTTTGCTTAGACAAACCCCTAAATCCTTTCCTGTCTAATGCAGATTGTGCATTTGGCATCTCTTGCTGTCAGTTTGTAACTGCAGAATACGTGGATCTGTTTGAACTCTGAATCTGGTGCAAACTTAACTTCCCTTGAGGACTAAGCTTTTCAAATGCACATCGGGAGGTACTCTGTCTTTCCTGAGTGGAAAGGCTGTTACCCAGTTTCTCCTTGGCCGCATTTGCTGAGAAGGTCAACCTGCTGTTCTTCACCACTCACACTGTATTCCTGCCTCCGCAAACCTCCTGACTGGGTAGCTTCTAGGAGGTTTTTTTTAAACCATTTTTTGCCAAATGAACCACAACCTGTCACTTAAATGTGTTTCACTGTGATTGAAACAGATTGGAGAGCAAGCTGGTGGCCCGTGCTCCCAGCAGGTCTGCAGGAGTGGGTGCCTCCACCAGAACGGCAGTGAGGAGCAGCTGGACGTAGGCTGGGAGACATGTGGGCCCAGGCAGCTTTTCGCTTGGCATAGCTGGAGCTGGGTGAGGACGTATTTGCAGTTTCTCTCTCTTTCTCTGGGTTTCTCTCCAACTTCTCTCCTTGATGAATAAGAGCATTTCATAGGAAGGGACTCGCACCATGTTTTCTGCTTTTATAAAGAAGTCAGTATTGAGTGAGCTAAAGCCTTTTCAGCCTGAATAAGCCAAACAAAGAAAAAAGGTGTTTTCTACATTTCTCCTCTCCTCATGTCAAACCGTTGGGATGATCTCACATGTTGAAGGATCCATCTGTTTCATGCTTTAAGACCTCCTCTGAAAGGAGTAAGATTTGGGGGAGCCTTAATGAAGCTGGAGGAACAAGGCAGTGTTTTTGTGTTAGCTGAATGCCCTATCCTATAATATTCAGCAAAGAAAATCTTGTGAAAGCACTCGGTTTCCCTGTTGAATGAAGTGAAGGCAAAAGAAGAGACTGAGGGAACATTAGACCTCTGCTGCTGGTCTGCAATGGTACTGGCACTTCATGCATTCCCACGGCAGGGTTACAACCAATTTCTTGACCACCGCACTGCAGATGCGGTACCCGCGGAGGAGGTGGTAGGCTGCCGGCTAGGCTCCTGGTGATGCTTTTTGCCTGGAGCCTGGTACAGTGTGAGCAGAGACCATAGGGGAGGAATTCCCCTCAGTTGCTTGGGAGATACCTTTTTGGAGAATCTGTACTTCAGACTTTGGCTGTGGGAAGTGAAGGATTTTTTTTAATACTTTAAAAAACCAAGAGGGTTTACATGCAAACTCACAGCTTATAGTTGTTTTATGTCTCTGTCTGTAGAGAAGTGGTCAGTGCACATGATGAATACTGTCTTGGAAACCAGCTGTGCAACTGGGGTAGTAGAAAACAGAAAATAGAAGTCAGGGAAAGGTCCTGTGAGCATGCCAGGAGAAACCAGGACTGGGAGGGGCTCTGATGTAGATTTTTCTGTAAGAACTAGTGATGATCAGATGAGAGAAACGAAGAGAGAGACAAACTGTTGATAAACAGTGTATGTGTATGTGTATATATTTCCATTGTCTGTCCTTTAGGTGTCTAAGCAGCATTCTGAATGTCATGAAATTCTGCACACTTTTCCCGTGTTTTCTGTGAACATTTTATTGTCTTCTTTATCGTGTTTCTAAAACAATTCAAATCATCAGTCATTGAAATTTTCAATTCATTGCAGGACTGTCACAGACAACACATTGCAGTGGTGAATCCGTGTAACCTGTTGTTTAGGCTATGAACCCCACACCCTTCAAGTTTCCACAAATCTGAGCAGTTCAATGCCCAGGTTTTCTCCATTTTCCATTCATGTCTGATTTAAGAGAAAGCACTCAGAGATTCCACACTGACAAGCTTGTCCCAGAGCCAGCTGCATGACATTGGCTGTGCTTAAGAAAGAGTCTGTGTGGAGGTGACTTGTCTCTCTCCCATCTCTTCCCCACTCACCTCCCGGTAGATGTAGTGTCAGAACTGGGTTTCGGCAGAGCTGTGGACTAGTCTTCCTCATACATGTAGGGCTTCAAAATGTGCTGAAGTTAAAAACATTGAGTCTGGCATCTGATGCCTAATGTGAATAGACAGCCTGATGTCCTAGCTGTGAAGACAACCAGGTATTTCACAGCTGGGTTGGGTGGGAATAAGAACATCTCAATGACTTCTCTGACGAGGGCCCACCCCTGGTATTCCCCTGCTTCACCACATGCTGGCGTAAAGGATGATCATGCCTTGAGCCGGATTTTCTGCTTACACTGAGGACCTGGTTACAAGTTACCTGTGTGGGCTTCATCTGAGATAACATAGCAACATTTTTCCAAACCGTGCTTCTTGTTTCCATTGTATCCAAATGGAACCATTGTTAGATATTTCTGTCTTCTAATCTGGTGTGATTTGTAATGGTATCCCTAGCAATTTCTACTGCAAGTGCTAGGTATGATGGAATATGGCTGTTGGTCGTCAAGATTGTTTTATTTATACAATTTTTTAAAGTGCATTGTATTATACAGTGAGTTGGCTCGTCAAAGCAAGCAATACCTGAAGAACTGAGGTATGAGGCAGTGTAAAATGGTACAAAGACAGATGAGGAATATGGAACAAGCACAGAGTTGTTTTGTTTATTTATTCTATAGATGGAATAAACATGCAGTCCCTGTTGATCTATAGGCAAACCTTTTTCTGAGGCACTGTGAAATTTTGAGTGACCTGCGTTTAGGAAAAAATTCACTAAGACTTTTTAAAAACTATTTTGGAGGTTTCATTTTATTATAAGCAGTAAATTGTTTAAATGTGCTTTGGATACAGTTGAGTTATATAGCGAGTTTGTGTGGCACAGAGTACAGAAAAAAAAAATCAGAACTGAGATTATAATTTTGGAATTTGATCGCTGCTCCTGTGTTTAATCAACCAGGTTCCACCAGCTGTGTGAAACCAGCATTTACATGCAGTATATACAGAGGCAAACATAAATATAGCTGAAATGTATACAGAAAGCAAGAAATAATGCTAAAACAAATCACTTACTTTGACTCAAGTTTACTTTCTGTTGCCAAGAAAAATATGACTGAGTTGATTTTCCAGAAAAGGATTGCAGTAAATCAAGTTTTCATTGCTCCAATTTGACAACAAAACTTGTAATAAAAATGCCAGAATAATACTCTTTACATATTATTGGTAGTTGATGGAGGCTTTTGGAAGATGGTGGTTTTCTAAGACATTTTAGGAACACCACCTGTAAGTTTTGCTTATTAGGAAGTAAGCATATTGATTTACAAACCTGGAGCAGATAAGTTTTTTTCATTGTAGAGGATATAGTTCCATTTGTATTTTTTTCTGATGAAAACTTTCGCTTAATGTACTTTTCAGGCAAAATCAAACCCCATTTTTGTTACAGGACAGGAAAAAAAATGTTTGCATGCAAAGCAATTCTGCTCCCCCCACCCTAATGCTACTTAGTGATTTTGGTTCATGAATTTTCCTTGTAAGCAGCCAAAAAAAAGCAGTGATTAATCTCTGCAGAAGGCAAATTATGTGAATATTTAAAGAGCTGTTCGGTATTCTTTAATTTCTTGAGTTACAGGCTATATCTTA
>JAVJGG010000094.1:5936707-5961376 GCA_035590195.1 Aviceda cuculoides
TAATTTCTTGAGTTACAGGCTATATCTTAGCTGCATAAAAATTCAAGATTCAGACATTGAGAGAAGTGTAGAGGTGGAGTTTGCTGGGGTGTCATACACAGAAATGTACATACTGTAAGAATCATTATAGGTAACGTTTGCTTAATTAAAATAAAGGTGGTGATTTTCAAAGATGCCTGAGAGATTTAGGATTCTTGCTTCATGAAAACTGTTATTTGCATTCCTTAGCTTTGATAATACTGCCTTTCATGCTGATTCTTAACATAATTTTTTTAAGTACTTATACGAGTCACTTATTTTATTGGAAAAGAGGAGAGGCCTTGTGAAAGTAGTGGTTCAGAGAACATACTGGAGAGAAAAAAAGTAAATTTCATGTAGAAATAAAGAGGGCAGGACGGAAGAAATTAATGAAAACATTCTTTTTCTAAGTTCCCAACCAACAATACCCTGCGTGCATCTCTGGTCTTATTCTAGCTAAAATGTCGGGTGATAAATATCCACGTGGACTAAGAGGGTGCTGCTGAAAGCAGCTGCCTGGAGCTCGTCGCGCAGCAGAGAAGGGCAGGGAGCTTGGGGCCCAGATGGGAGCTGGCGAGAGGCAGTGGGACCTGGGAGGCCCCTTCTGCAGGCAGAAGTGACACGGTAGGTGTGTGCCGTGAGGTCACTCGCGTCGGAGGAAGCCGACTGGCGAGCGGCAGGCGGCTTTGGGAGGTGCTGGTGCCTGTCAGGGGCAGTACGGAGGGGCAGGGCTTGGGGAGGGCAGAGGCCAGTGCTCGTGGGTGCTGGCGGTCAGGCCACGTGCTGGCGGCAGCGTGGGAGGACGTGAAGGGTGTCCCGGAGCTGGGCCAACAGGGATGGCAGCTTCTGTGGAGGTAAGGCAGGTTCAGGTAAGGGCGACGTGGCTGGGAGAGCGCTGGCGAGACCTCTTCAGACAGGCCCTTAGCCGATGTCTGACCCCTAACCTGAAGCCCAAACTTTAAACCTAAACCTTACGCCTCGCTCTTACTTCATTCGCGTACTCCCAGTTCCTAACCCCAAATGCTTACTTCTGAGCTGGAGCCCAAAACCATAACTTCTTACCCTGGCTCTTCTGCTAAACTGAACCCCTAAACAAAAAAGGTTGCCCATACCTTAAACACTAACGAGCAGCCCGAGGGAGAAAGCCAAACTCTCACCCTGAGGGTTGGCCTAATCCCTACCCCTCACTAACAGGTGAGCTGTGGTCCCTAGCCCCGCCTGTAGCACCGGCCCCAGGGCGGACACCCTCACCAGATACCCCAACCCGATGTGCTGAGTGGAACCCCTACGCCCTCACCCCCCACTCCCACCCCTTGCTGACCCTGGCCCAGCAGGCGGGAGAAGGGCAAGGCTCAGAGGTCCTGGAGGGAAAGGCCATGATGGGAGGGAGTGCTCAGAGGCAGGGGAGGGGGAGGTCGATGTGACGTAGCGGGTGTGGGCTGCGAGGTCACTTGTGTTGGAGAAACCTGACTGGTGAGGAGCAGAGCTTTGGGGGGGTGGAGAAGAGGCAGGGCAGAGGGGGGGGTGGGTGCTGGTGTGAGCCTGTCCCAGCACCTGCCCTAACCGTTACTTTAAAGCTTTCCCTAGCCCTTACCTCAATTCTCTATTTTAATGCCAAACCCCAAATCCCAGCTTCAGAGCTGAACCCCAACACTTAGCCCAAACAGTAGTCCTGATCCCTAGCCTTGAAATGCTACCCCTAAGCCTAGCCTAACCTCTCACTCTAATCCAAACCCCTAACTAAGAAATCTAGCCCACACCCTCCCTGCTAACCAGAAACCTTAGGCAGACACCCTTACCCTTGTGCCCTGCCTCACTCCAGTCTGTAACCCTGATCTTAAAAGGTAAGTTGAACCCCCCTGGCCGTAACCTGAACACTAATCCCCAGTCAGAAACCCCAACCAGATACTGACAGTATGTAGGCAGTAGGCAGCTGCTGAACCCATCATCACACCAAATAGAAAACCAACCCAGAGAGTCTGTAGTGTTTTGGACACGAGTAGTATTTCCCAGGCTTAGCAATATGACGAGTTTTGTGCTGATTTTTCTGTTATGTGGTGATGGAGCCTAGTACAGCCCAGCTAGATGCCACTCGGCAACATCATGAATACTTTAAACTAAGTAGTGGGAAAGGACAAGGAGCGGTCTTAATGACAAGAAGTACTTTCCTGCTTGGAGCGCAGCTGGGGAGGGCTGAGGTCATCCAACAGGAAAGGTTGAAATCTCACCATTTCTAATGTCACTCTGATCACCACACTGTGATCACACTGGCAATTAAAACTGAACAAGCGCAGATGCACAAAGAGGCAGCGAGTCTTTCAACACTAACTAAACTATAACCAACTTCACTGGATCAAAGACCCAGGTCTTGGCCATTGCAAACTCATAATGTCAGCATACCAGGAAAGTCAGCAGATATCTGTTGCAAAAGTTCAGGAACCCATTTCAGGAAAACTGAAAAATGAATCCTTTATATACTTGAATCCTAGTATTTGTACTTTCCCAGCACTTCCTTCAGTCTTCAGAAAATGAAAAATTATAAGCATCTGGGCAGAACTACAGACTGAGCCTGTCCAGAGTTTTCACACTGCTTGTGGTTGTTCTTGGGAACTGAGACCTTTTCATCTTTCTTCTTCCCAAAATGGGCCTTTTCCTTTCCTTTAGGTGAAATACTTTATTATATTATTAAGAAAGAAGGTGGCTGCCCTCAAAAACAAGGGTCTTAGAAATATACCAAAAATTGTTCCAAATTTAATGACATGAATTGTTTTTTCAGGCAGTCATCAGTTGTAGAAATTAAGCTAGTCTTGAATTAGAGCCTTGAAAATGTATGTAGTCAGCACAGTATTTTGAAATGATTATACCAACATACCATTTGTGCCTCTTTTCTAATTTAAAGAAGTGTATACACCTGCAAGCTACAAGGAAACATGGCAGCAGAATTTCAGAACACCTTTCACCAAGTCTTCTATCACTGAAAGGACAGCAAAGAAATAAAAGGCCAAATGTCCAGTTTTCAGTAGATATGGGGGCTTAATGGTTGCTTACTAGATAACCGTGTCATCACTGCTAACTGAAGGATCCCCCCAGTTCTTGCTATTCAGGATGAATTTTGTTATTACGTGATGCTTGCAGACAAGGGCTAGAAGAGGGCACTGAATTCTATAAAAGCACGTTCTCATCTTACCCCTACCTTGTTAGCATATTTCTCTTAATATATCCCATTACTTCCTCTTGGGAAGACAGTTAATAGTTTGGAGCAGTAGCGTGGTTCTGAAGTCGATCCTTCAATCATTTCTGTTTGTTGCATTTTGGGTCAATTCAGAGTGTTTTGGTGCGTGTGAATGAGGTTCCTTTCAAAGGAAACTAAACCAGAAGCCCTGTTCCAGGGGGCACAAAGTGCTCTGCTTCCCATAGTAGGGGTGTGAGAGTCCAAATGGGTGGCCGATCCTTCACATGGCTTTGAACCACATGTATGGTGGGGATGTAAAATCCAGAGTAAAACCCCAAATTAGAGATTATGTAGATGAAATGGCTACAGCACTGCCTGCTTTCATCTGCTCCTCTTGCACCAAATTACAGGCTGATGTAATAGGCACAGTCCGTAGCTGTGGTATTATCTTCTAGTGCCGTAGAAAGCTCAGAGCTGAAGTGTCTGTCTTTTTTTTAATGTTAAAATCCAAAACAATCACAATATGAACAGCCTATTTTTTTGTAAAATAATATACAGAACTAAAAGCCCTCGATGATTCAAGGAAAAGTGTTCTATTGTTTGTGAACAACACACAGCATGATGCATCTTCATTACAAAAATGCAAAATGACAATCATTTATCATAAAATCTGCTGACAATAGGCATTAATCTCTCAGTAAAGCAAGTAGTAAACTCGGTTCCCATGGCAATGCAATTCATTTTGTTCCTCTCCCACTACTACACGCATGGATGACTGGATGTTCTCTGGACAAACTAATTCTAGCCTTAACGCTGTGGATTTTTGTGGCTGAAATATATATTTTGGTGGAATGTCGAATCGGTGGTAACCATGGTGTTGGTAGACTGTGCTTGTATTTTATACAGACCAGTGCACATGCTCAGTGAGCAGCTATCCTCCCATCCTCAATTTTATACCAGCTCTGAAGGAAAGAATAGGGATTCTTTCAGAAGTAAGTTTCAGTAATACGTTTGTATGCTGGAAACAATTTTTTTTTTTTTGAAAAATATGGTAGAATTGTTCGATGTCTTCAGAAATACAAACGAATGTTGCAAGTTGTTTATTCCTTATTTTTGTCTTGTACTTTTTTTTTTTTCTTTTTATATGTGTATATATATGTATGTGCGTGTATGTATAGTAGAGAGGAATGATTTGGTCAAGCAGACCTGTTCCGGGGAAAAGTTAAATACTCCCGCACACATATGGTGTCTTGTTAATGAACTGTACCAATTTTTACTTAAACAGTTACTTTGAAGGCTAATAAAATACCATGTTGTTTCCCCTTATGTGATATTTTGTTTAAAGTTAGCACAACATCCATTATATCCACAAATTTCCATCAGCCTTGAAAGCCATGAGTTATTTTATGAATCTGACTACCCAACCTACCATGTATTTTTCCATCTCAGAACAAAACAACACTTTCAGTTATTGCAAAGCAAACCACGTGTACCTAAATATACCTGCTTTCTGCTTTAAGAGCACAGCAAGCTGGCTGGCTCCAATATAACAAATAGCTTCTGTGCTGTCAATTAACAGCCCTGAGCGTAAGTTTTGTTCTTTTATTGGTCGAGTCATAGCTCTCTGCATATTCCGGACAATTGGGTCCTATTATGTAGATAACTTATGAATACTAAAGTAAAAGAGAAGCCAGCAACCTGCAAAATGTCTTTGCTTCATGTGAAATTGTCCAAAGATAATGCTGACAGATGCTCTCTAGTAAAGCCCTGGATTTTGCCAAAAAAAGAGAGGTGAAATGAGCCCAGCAACTGTACGATTCGTTTTTAAAGCCAACCAGTAACAACTTACAGTCTCCTTCCCAAAATAAAAGATCCTGTTCAAAAGCAGTTTCAAACTCAGTTTCATCCCTGAGATTTTTGCTGTATGGAGCAGAGCTGGGCCCAAGCTGCAGCAGGCGGTTGTGCCTTGCTCTTTGCAAGCCTTTTGATTCTGAAACTGCTTGAAATGGGTTTGGTTTAGGTGTATTTTGCACGCCTAGTCTGAAAATGAGACAGCATACAACTTTTTAACTTCAGATTACATTTTTAGGCTGTGTATAACCTTGAAATCTGGAAACATTCAGAGCTGCAGTCTTGGTTTAGGTTTAATTCTATTGAGTATGGGTGACTCAGTAAAGTATCCAAACAATGCTGTTCCTTGGTGTAGGTACCACTATGCTGACAGCTGGTAAGCTTACGCACTTCCAAAAGTTTGGCACAAGATGTCACCAGGATGAGGCAAGAGGGGTAGCTATGGAGGGGAAAAATGGGAGCGTAGCCAGTGACCACCCAGTTTCCCCAGTGGGTTCCTAATGCCCCTGCCCCTTGCTATCCCAGGTCTCCCCCCGTTAGGAGCCCTGGGGTCTCTGCCCTGTGCCCACCAGAAGGCACTCCTGGGTCGAGGTCCTCGCATGTTTCCCCTTGGAGCTGCGAGAAAGGCGAAACCTCCAACCCTGTCAGTCTGTGCCCGGAGGCCCAAATGCTTCTCGAATCCAGCAACTTTTATGGGCATTCCACGTTTCCCCATGGCACAGTCTCGCTTGGGTAAATGCGGGAGAGATGGCCCCCAAAATACTCCTACGCCCACCAGTTGTATTCTTCGTCCCAGGGAGAACTCACATGCACATAGCGAAGGGCTGTAAAGCACCAGTCAGAGATTTTACTGTTAAATATTTTAGGTTGCAGAAGGGCAGAGAATATATTTGAGTGTAAACTAATTACAGATAAGTACCTGATGGATATGTTTTAGGGTAGATATTTTATAAGAATACAAGTTTTTATGAATTTTTCCTTGGTTTCTGAGTTGACAGCCTTCATGAAAATATGTAAACTACTTTAATCAAAACCTCAGGCATTGTTTTCTTGTTATTTTTCTTATTCGAAGCTGCCTTTATCATCAATAAAATAGCAGATATCAAAAGCTATGTATTCTGCTCTTCTCTATTTGTTTGGAAGGCTAGAACTATTTTAATAAAGGATAAATATGCGATATTAGTTGCTCCTCTTAATCAGTAATAAAAATATGAACAATTTTGTTAATCTTCTATTTTCTGCTTTCCAGGTCATCAACATATAACTCAACAATTATGGCTGAGAAGTGCAATTAAGGTACCATAATTCCCTTTTAATATGGGCATGCTTTTGGTGAAAGTGATTTCCAAAGTACTCTCCAATAATCTACTTAATAACCTGCATTCCTTGAGGCTGAGTTCACCTCTGGATGGGTGGGTTTTTTCATTTACCACTTTGTCCACTGCGCTTCCTGAAAGCTACATAATTATTTCCTTATATTCCTTATCTTTTAGTTTTCTGTTCTTAAAATTAGTAACAATGTTTTAAGATATCTGTCTAGACTTATATGCTGGGAATAATGCTTACATGATACACTTGTGACTGAAGGTCTTGTCTTTGAAATATTAACTCAGAAAATGTTGTGGGCAAAGGATAGAAAATCTGTCCATAGGGGACGTTTTTGGAATGATGGCTGCTGCATGCGCCACGGCACTAAAAATTTAATCGTTGATTTGAATCACAAGATGGAAATTGGCTCAGCAACTCCGCTGTACCACAGGGAGAAGATGGTTGGTTTTGTTGGAAATACACATACGATGACCAGAGTTACCTCTCTTCAAGTCATGTTTTCACTTGTAAATTTCTAGATGGGACTTCAAACAAAGAGTAGCAAGATACCAGAAGGCGGAGATACGTCAGGTTCCTTTTCCCTCATTAGTTGCACTGAACTCAGATGGTGATGTAAATGTCAATGAAAAAAATATTTTCTTTCCTATGAAAAATACAGATAAAGTATGAACAAGGTAGCACAGTGCTATCAGATTAAAAGCTTAATGAACTTTATTAAGCAGTTGTTCTAAAACGACATTAACTACTTCTTGCCAAAGGTATTATCGTGGCAGTACTGCCATTCCACTTCTAAATGCTCTGCTATTGGTTTAATATTGCTATTGAAGTCATAAGGTGTAAAATCATCCTAGAATACTAAATGACCAGTCTCCTTTCTGTTGGGAGTTTTTGTTGTTGAGTCTGCGTGATGTATTTGAGGATGAATAAAGGATAGGAAACCTCTCGGTTTTGTTAGTTTTGTAGCAACTGTATACGTTACTTTTCTGGTTTTACCTCTGGTCATCAGAAGTCTACTAGCAAAAACTCTTAACATTTATTTCAGTATGGGAGGTAATACACTCCGACTGGTGAATACTAACATATATGCAAAAAGAACACAAAACAAATCGTGAAAAGTACGTGCGAATTAGGTTATTTTGACCCAGCATAATGTCTTAGGGCAGGTTTTGAACAAAGAGTAATCAAGAACATCATCATAAGTGAAAAGTGGGATAAAATGCAAAATTCTGATCAGAAGGTGATTTTGTCAGACTAACTTAATGTTTCTTTTTGCTGAGATAGTGAATATCTTGGACTACAGTAATGCGGTGGGCTTAAGCTATCTAGATCTATAGGAAGCATTCATTCAGTACAGTTCCCAAAGGAAATTATTATTTAAAGTGGAGATGGTGCAGATTAATACAGGAATTATAAGAAGCTGTCTTAGGCAGATAAGGAGCTGGGAAAAGAGGGGACTGTGACAGGATGTACTGAGAGGGGAGTTGCAGGGGAGTTATTAGAAGTATTCGTAAGGGTCAGGTCTTGTGCAGTCTTCTGTAACTTCCTTTAGTAACCTTGGCACAAAGTCTTGGATACAGTGTTTTAAACTCCTGTAATGCTGTGAAGGACAGAAGTATTATACGGAAGAATTTTGTTGACTTTGTGGATTAGTATAACAAAGATAGGCTAGAATTTAATAATAATAAACACACTGCCATTCTCTTAGGGACTAATAGAGGGGTGGGGGGGTTGCTATAAACAAGAGTTTCAGCATATGGAAGTTCAACTTCTTGGGAAAAAAAAATGTGTTTGGTTGTAGCACATAGCTGAAGCTTTCATAATCTACATAATTTCCATGAGCACCTGCTTACCAGAGTTGCAATTTACTCTAAACAGTTTAGAGCCTAGATATTCAAATTCTATAAATTCTGGTAAGATAAAATCTTAGATTTCAAATACCAAGTTCTGAACCTTATTCTGTAACATTCGAAGTGGCTGCAGGTGTGAACCCGAACCTTGCATTAGGAGTAGGCAGTTGCCAGACTACCAAGACGTAGGTTACTGTAGCAGCTGAGGAGCTGATCTTCGTATAACCAGCCCATCTGCCTCCTCCACTCCAAAAATCCCCAAACAAACCAAAAACCTGGAAACAAGCCAGTGCAGATCTCAGGCACTAAGTGAGCAGTCATGTTACTCTGAAGTAAGAAACCTCATCTAGGATAGCTTTAGCTGTAGCAGAAGATCAGCCACAGATGCAGAGCTGGAGGCAGAGCAATAACCATAAAGAAGCAAGGGGAGGCCCAGGAGCAGCTGGTGGATAAAACGGTACGGTTTTGGCTATGGGAGGGAGGAGTGCAGCAAGACGCTTATTGTGGGTCAGACCATCCCGGTACAAAGGCAAACCAGTGCAATTAGTGCTCATCCCACCTCACAGAAGAATTGCAGTCAGAGCCAGCCCATGATGTAGGGGTCCAGCTTACTTAAGCGTGTGTTAAAATATATTGAGCATCTGCCTTACATGGCACTGGCAGATGTGTGCTGGCTAGGAGGAGAGCTCAGTGTCCTCGAGGTCAGCTTCTTGGAGGAATTCAGAAACACCAAAAGCTTCACTGACACACTGCCTTCAGGGTCATCTCTCAACAATCCTCTCTCTAGTTGAGGAACCCTGAAACTACTGAGAAAGAGGAAAAAGAGGGGGTGTTTTAGCACAATCCCACCTCCAGAGTAGCAGCCCCACAGTCATGCCAAAATGACATCATGGTGGTAAAAAGGAGCAAATGAACCCAAATATGGGCCCTCCCCAGTGAAATACGGGTATGCTATACTCTACGGCTAGCCCGCTGAGGATTAGTGATTAAAGCCAAAAGGATGAGAAAGCGGTACTTTGTTACTGTACGCTTAAGAATCTGCACTTCCATCAGATAAAAGGAATGCTCTACAGATCAACAAAAAAATTGGTCAAAAGATAGGAAACAGAAGGTAGGACTAACTGATCAGTTTTCTGAGTGAGAGGATGACAGCAGTAGGGTCTCAGAAGAATCTGTGCTTAAACCTGTGATACTCAACTGATAAATTAACTAAAAGAGATGACAGTGTGCTGATGATGCTTTTATTCAGAGCACTGAAGATGAGTGCTGACTGTGAAAAACTGCAGAAGGATTGTGCAAAACAAAGTGCCCAAGCGAGGCGGTGGCAGGTGAAATTCACTGGAGGTGGATGCAAAGGGAAGAAGCCAAGAATCCCACACACGAGGTGATGAAGGCCGAGCTGACCATTGTCACTCACTGACCAAAATGTTGGGCATAGCTAGAGCTGTAAAATAGAAAAGATGCTTCTCTGACAATGTCAACTTTAGTTTTCAAAATGTTTAGTGTCAGTAGGTGTTATAAAAGCAAGTAGTGTAAGAGGAAGGATACCAAAAATATCCTGAAAAGGTCGTATTGGTACTGTGTAAGCCTATGTTTCTCTTGCATCTTGAGTAGTGGTCAGTTCTGTTCCTCCATCTCAAAAAGGTATAGCAGGAGCTAGGAAAGTTTGCAGGATGGAAAGCGTGACACAGATTCTTCCAAGGAACGATTAAATTGCGTAGCATTCCTTGGCACGGGAGGGAGTCGGAGGTCTGAACAACTCCCCAGGGGCTGCTGAGAGTGAGCAGGGACCCGCCGATGGTTCTCATTTCCAGGGTCAGAGGCAGGGAGTGAAATTGGGTGGTGAGTGCGCAGCACTTACGAGGGAGGGGTCTCCTCGGCGGGTGGTGGTTATTGTGGGGTCCCCTTTATGGCGGGAGGCGAGTGCTAGCCTTTCACATAGGTGCAGGCAGCAACAGGGCAGAGTTACGGAAGGAAAGCATGACAGGGCCTGAAAAATATAAAGACTTTTTGTTCAGGGAGTGAGTGAACTGCAAGTGTTTGGGGGTCAGGCGGGAGTTTTGGGACATGGGATGGATGGCTCTGCTCTTCCTTAGGGGCTGCTGCTGTCAGGGAGGGACTGCTGGGCTTGAAGGACCCTCCTGTAAAGGGCTGTTCGTAGGTTGTTATGGAGCTTAAAATGAGAGGACCAAAGAGCCACTGTTGATGGAGCTACTAGGCTGTGCCTAGCAAGTAGTAGCAGGGAAGTATTTGCCCAGTTGCGCAAGGCTCATTTAAACTATCGTATGTGTTTTGGTTACTTGTCATCAGAAGATCTATTTAAACTTGGAGAGTTGTAGAGAAGGATCAGTAATTACATGGTGTGCCTCCAAACCTCCTTGTTACAGGACTGATTCGGATTCGCTTGCTTTTGTAGCAAAATAAAGAGATATTTACTTTTTAGAAGTACATTGAGGATTCAAATATGACTGAGGGAATAGAACATAATAATATGGATAGAAAATCAAGTGGACTTAAGTGTGTCTTGAGTATGTTTAGACTAGAAATTAGAAAAAGATACGTTAACCGGAGAGATGAGTGAAATTCAAGAAGGGCTTTCCAAACACAGCTGGGACACAAAGCCACTGTTTTTTTCAAGATGAAGTTTATGGGAGGGGTGAGATTACTGAGTGGAAGCACACCTGCAGTTCTCAGTAACAGCTTGCGATAGCGGGAGCTGGGTGCCCTATTTGTGGGTGTCCCCAAGCTTTGAAGGAAACAGACTCGAACTATCTGTCAGTTGTATTTACCATTGTAAAGCAATACTGTATTTGATTATTCCTCTGCCTTGTGACTTCACAAGTCACAAGTCACCTCAGGAGTCCAGGAGGACCTTTTTGCCTGATTCTTACTTGATTTCTAGGATCCTTCCCTTCCTCCTACACAGTGGGACTGGTCTTGGAGGGTCTTACGGATGTTTTCATGTAACATATTCAGCCACCTCAGAGTGCTACGTCAGTTGTACCCTCCCCTTACCTCGTCCACTTTTCCTGTCATATACTGTAATTTTTGAGACTTTTCAGCTCATCTCCTAAAGATCATACTTTGATAAACATGTGTGTTTTAGGAGAACGTTACTTTATGGCATGCAGTAAGTGGAGAGGGCAGACTATAACATCCTGCAGGATACTTTCCTCTTCACATTTATTATATGATTGCTTGCCATTAGTGGGGATCAGTGACCCAGGTGGTCCTTTCCAAGTCTGCCTTCTCGTGCACACACTGAATTCATTAGCTGGATTCAAAACCGATGTGCTTAGCATTTTTCCGAAGGTAGTTGAAGAGCCATCTTCCCTCAGAGGATAAACCTCTTGCATCTGCACTTCCACTCCTGCCAACTCGGGAAGCCCACAACTGGCTTTGGAGCGCCCAGGCAGACGTGAGATGGCAACGCAGAAGCTGAACTGTAATGCCAGCAGCAAATCTGGTGCTACCTTAACAAGGACAGTAGAAAGAATTATTCATAGGGTTCTGTGCATAATTCATCAGCTATGTATAGATTACCGTGGCTCTTCAGAGCTACTGTTTAAACATAGAAATTAAAAACGTGGAATGTAAGACCTACTTGGAACATACCTGCAATTGCTGACATCTCCTATGGCAAACCATAATAACAGTAAAGATGCAGCATACTAATAGTAAAGATATAGTAAAGATATTCAGTGCTGGGCAACACATCTTCAGGCTTGTACTTGTAGAAACCCATGCTGCCATATTTTTACCAATACAGTTAGCAGTGGAAGCTAGAGATAGATTACTATTGCTTATCGGCAGTCTGCTGATATCTTTGTGTTGCTCTGTGGACATCCCTAGAATCCTAGAATCCTTCTAACAGAAAGGTGGATTGTGACACTTGGATGCAGCAGGCTGAATTTATGTTCATGACACAATAATGTTAGGTATGTTAGGATCTAAAATATTTGGAGCCATATACAGCATAGATGCTAGAAGTCTCAAAGTACATTCTGCCATTTTAAAGCATCTTAATTGTATAAATAATCTCATGGAGATCTCTTACTCTAGTAAAAGAGTTAGATGAAAGAATAAAAAAGGCAGATTAAAAGAAGGTTGTGAATATGAGACCCCTTGTCATCTGAACTAACACATTTTCAGAGGCTTGTTTTTTGTAACAGATTTAGAGCAGTGGAAAATATTTCCCTATCCTGAGGTCTGTCATTGCAAATACAGTGTTAACATTTTTGTCAGGACTGAAAAAGCCATGAGGACTTGAAACTGATTTTTATTTATTTATTTTTTTTTAACAATGAAAGGAAGCTGTAATATTATGAGTTGATTCTGGGGATTTTAAAAACAAACAGAAAACTGTACACATATAATAAAATGAAAAATTGTGTCACTGTTAGCTTACATATAATAGGACCCTAAAGGACAGATATTCTGAGGGAAGAGATACCCATTAGAACATGATTGAAGGGGGAGATTTTGAAATGGAGCCAGAACCTACAGATGGAAACTTTAAGTAAATAAATAACAATCAACTTATAAGCAGCCAATATAAATAATGCAGGGAATGCATAATATCTTCTCGATTGTTCAAACCAGCAAACAAACATGCTTCTGCATTCTGAACAATTTGCAGCTTTGCAATGAGGTTAGCTGAAAGGGAATCAGAGCCAGCCGGCCTCCTGGGCATTTGCAAAAGTAATGTCAGGACTCCAGTAAAGAGCAAAAGCTTTCGTTTGCAGAATTCGGTTTTTGAGCAGTGCTTTTTTCCTCTCTGGTACTGTAACAAGCATTAATTTGGGGATGCTCCATCCTGGATGAATCTTTTAGCCTGTTTTGAACAGAAATAAAGGAGAGAAGAGAGGGAGGGCATGTAGAAGGACATTGCCTGTGTGAGTGTATGAAGTGATAAAAGATGGGTAAAAAGAGTCATCCTAGAAACATCTTCAGCTACAGAATAGCACTAACTTTAGGCTTTTTACCAAATCATCCTGAAGATACATATTTTCTGTTCTGTTATCAGTGTAATGCCCAGGTTGCTGGACATGTACAGCACTAGCCTGGCGCTCCACAATTTTCAGACGAGGACATTGTTTATTAACAAAGGAAGTTTCATTGGCAAAGTAACATAAACAAAGACAGAATTTCCTTTTGAGAGTGGCCCCTACGATGTCCTCCTGAGTCACAGGTAACATCAGCAGCAGCAGAGAACAGGGCGAGTGCTTTGCTAAGAAAAGTCACACATCAAAATAGTTTGGGGGATTGTTCATCTTAAGAAACCAGCAGCAAAACGCAAGGGTATATTCATGTCAAAGCCACAACCAATACAGTTTTCCCTTAGAAAGAAAACACTAGCAGCTAGAGTTGATTTAATTGTGCTGATTGTGAAATAGAAAACTGTGAACACATTAGCAGAAGCATAGTGTGTTAAAATTGCCTGCCATTCTGCTATAAGAAGAGAAAGAATTTAGCATTGGGCACCAAGGACCAGAAGCCTTGTGTGAGGACAGGCAAAATTGTGTTTTTCCCAGCAAATACAACTACCCTTCTTTTGAACATGAAGGCAACTTTCCAGTCTTTGTGTAGCATTTGCCCACAGAAGATGATTTTCAAATGGGTATCGTAGCGAAATTATGAAATATTCCAGTAGCAGAAAAATGGTCTACCTATCTCTAATCATGTTACTTTCAGAGCTGTCCATCTCTTAATTTTAGAGCAGGGGCATGCCTGTTGCCACCGCTAGCTGTAAATCTACTCCTGTAGCCCCTCGTTCATGAAACCCTCAAAGCATTCCTGCACTAGCAGCATTTCCCATTAGCAAAACCTGGCATCCCCAGACTTCATCAGCTTAACCCCTAACCCAGGAGCACCTTGTGGGTTCACTAACAAATGGAATTTGCTTTCTTGGTGTGGTCTGAATTCCTGAACCTTAATTCTTGTCTTTCAGCTGCCATGCTCTGAAGCAGTAGCCCTACAGCAGCCCACATGGCCTTTGCTGTCCCAGTGACCATGGGGCACATCCTACCTTATTCTGAGTACTTACTCGTAGCCTGACCAAGTTCTTAAAATGTAGCCAGGCGATGCTAACCTTAACAGTGCTTCCAACTCCAACCGCAATTTAACTTAGTGACTTCTTTCACCTCTCCTCCTATATGTGGTCAGGTAAGCTACCTTCATAGGAGATTCCTTCCCTGATTATAATCTTTCCCTTTTTTATAAACAGTATATCTATAGGAAGGCATAGAAGTCATTTGCATAATAGCATTATGGTATTTTTGTGCTATTTTCCATTCTTTTAGTACCTTGCTTGCTTTTTTGCATCATAGCTGTGCAGTTATACATTACCAGAAAAAATCTATATACATTAATTTTCAGCTCTCACCTATTATTCCAGGGGTAAAGTACTGAAATTGGAGAAACTGATTGAGAAATCCATGTTATTAAATAAACGTTTACTGATAAACCTTCTGATAGGGTTTAGATGCAAGAGTGACGTTGCTGGCAACAGTATGTCATAAACCAAAGCATTCACATTAATTAACAGAGAAGGGAGCAGACTTTGCATTTCCATATGCTAAAAACCAGTGCAAGATGAAAAGAAATAATTTTAAACAGCATGCAGCTCATTTGTGAAACCTCCTATCTAGTGAATTTGTCTGGCTTTTAAAAAAAAAGCTTTCCATATTACCGTGAAAAAAATTAACATGCATTTTTGAAATAACTTGATTTTAAAAAAGGCTATGCCTTTTTGTTTTCTAGTTCCTGACAATTTGGCTGGTCTGGGAATCATTTTTGCCACCATGTCCTGTGCTACTAGGTGCTCCCAAGCACATTCTTGCTCTCTTTTATAGGGAATGCTTTAGCAAATCACACAATAGGAATACCACGTAACTGTCCAGTTTTTGTTTTGGTTTGGTTTTAACACAATGCCTACCACCACAGGATTTCAGTATTCGTTATGGCAAACCTTGCTATACTTGAGCTTCCTTATGTGAGTAGAGCAGGATGTCGAGGCCGTGCTTTGTGCTGCCCACCGATTTCGTTAGTAGCCAGACTGGTATGTTCAAGACAGCTTAGGGGCAAGACTGTCCTTTGTTACAACAATAATGGCTTTATTCTTCAGAAGCTAAGAATATTTTTCTTAATTTTGCAGCAGTGGCTGCACTGCTACTGTTTCTTTAATCAAGCGGTGGTTCTTGCATATTAAAAATGTTGTGTTAGTCCAGTGCTGTCATCTTACTGTCGACGGATCCACTTGCATCTCTCTTTCCAACTAACCATGGAGCTTGACTTCTCCAGCCACAAATTTAGCTTATTTTCACAGTGATCTTCTACATTTTCTGTACTAAAACAATGCCATAAGGAACAAAACGTTGGTTACACTGTTGATCAAATAGCATCACAGTGGGAGCCAGCCAGCCGGCAGCACCAGCAGTTAAATTTTATTAGACATCTCTTCTTAAACAGTTTATATTCTTATACATGATATTATGAGTTTTCTAATAGGCCACATATCTTGTTTATGCATTTCACACTCATTCATGTACACCAATAGTTATGCTACAAACACATGCTTTCGCACATAAATAGGATCATTATTTTGGAGCTAACGCAGTTTCCAGATACTCTCAGTTAAGCAACGGCAGGTCTAATTTGAATAGTCAAACTGGAAGCTTCACACTTTCATTAGCCTTTCATCAGTATTGTTCAGGTTCTGTTCAGAATCTGAGCTAATGTAAGGTTCCTCTGATAACGAGTATCTTTCCTCCTACTTGTGCTGTGTAGTTTTACGGACGGGTAGCCCCAACCTCCATTTTATAGTTGCCTTTGCCATAATTATAAAACATCCCTTGGGTAAGTAGTTATTAGGGTTTCCAAGAAGAGAATTGAGACAGAGAAGTATTAAGCAAAGTATGTTTTTAAGGGCATTTAAAATTGATGGAAAATAGGTGCCAGAAAGAGAAATTCCTACATGGAAGTCAGAGTCCATCTTAGTGGATTTTGCAGTTTTGACTTCCCCAGGAAGAGTTGGCAGCCAAATCTGGGCTCGCTGCCTGGGATGCTGGCTGCTTGAATAAATGGGCACTCCTCCTTTGAGTATGATGCTATTACATTACTGAGTTTATTCTCTGCATATATTTCTGTCTGCACTTTAACAAAATTAATTCTTTTGAATGTTTTTATTTAACTTAGTCTGAGGCACTGACTTTTCTTGGTTGAAATCTTCAATTATTATTTCTGTGGATAGTGAGAAAGTCCTCCCTAACTTAAGAGTGAAATATTTCCACAGTAAGAATAAATAACACGAACACTGACCTTTCAGTCTCAAGGAGAGTGTCTGGTTAAGAACTTCATAGCTTTTTGCCTCAGTGCAGATTGACATTTGCAAGGTTGATAAGTTGGTTATTTGGATGTAAATCAACATGGAAGGAAAAAAACCATCTCAATAGTTATGATAGCAGAGTCCACTTTTTCTCTGTTTAATGTAATGAAATGGATAATATATCACAGAAATTCACCATCGATAATTTAAATGATGGCTACTGTTGTGTATCAGTGTGGAGGTCTAGAAAGGGAAAGAGAGTTAAAATATTGAAAAATCTGCTACATTTAGTAAAGGGAAAGAAATGTCTATCGGGGAGTTTGCCAACTATGCCTTAAAGCATCTTTGCAACCAACTGTTGATAGTCGGTATTTTAGGGATTAGAAGCAGGCATTTGAATATGAGTCATCATGAATTCTAATCAAGATGTGCTTACATCTGATACAGAAAATTGAGAAAAATTAAGTTGGGTGGGGTTTTTAATTACCACTGCCCTTTGAAGACCCTGCATCTTTTCATATGCTTTTCTGATAGCCAGAAAGATCAGCGGTTTGCTCTGACCAGGCACAGCAACAAGCAAACTGCCTGTACTTGTTCTTAGTTTAGCCTATGCTTCTTTCAAGTCTTCCACAAATCTTTAGAAATTTATTCTTGGCATAACCAGGATCACTGGTGCACACCTATCATGGCTTCAGTTTAATGGTAGTTTTAACCTAGGAGCAGGGCGGCTGAGGCTCCAGAGAACTTTGCAAGGAGCTCTTGCACACGGGCACAGCACAAACCCTAGAGGAAAAAGGCAAAGTCTTGTATGACGTTGACATGAGGAGAGAAACACGAGATCCCAACCTTCCTGACACTGTTGGTTCCCTGAGATTTGAACAGGTGCGTCATTTGTATCGAGACATTCAACAGCACTGGCTTAGGCTTTGCTACTGGAAATACCAATGCGTAAGAGTGATGCTTAAAACTTCACAGTCACTGAAAGAGCCTTCAGCACAAAGACTTAGAGTGCCATTAGGAGAATTACAGTCTGATTCAGTTCATGAGGTTGATGTGTTATGGCAATGTGGCCCTACTGAACAACCTTGTACAGTATTATTCTCCATCTTGCCATTAGTAGATCTTCTTTTTGGAGATATGGGCAGGTTGTTACACCCACCATTGCTGTTCTGGGCAGATAAAACTGTTGATTTAGAAGCTTCCCAGTTTATTCTACGCTTCTAAAACTCAAGGACCAGTGACTAATTCGGAGTGAGTGTTTCATTAAGTGTGAGTGTTTCATTAAGTGTGACTGTTTATAAAACCATACTGACTGTGTAAGAGCCACTGCTGCTGAATTTTTCATGGTCACTGCAAACCCTGCTTTTGTAACCACAGTTTGCCTTCATGATCTGTTCAACAAACTTTTAATGCTTACATGGACAGGGCTCAGAAAACACATTCATGGTACTGTTGCTACATGTTCTTAAGCACATACAGACTGGTCTGTACTGTAAGATGTTGCTAATCAAGCTGGAGCTGAGACAGACCATACTGTTTTTCTTGCATCCCAGAAGATTTTGAACATGCTATTGCTGAAATTGTATATATTGAAAGATAGGAATGCTAGCCTTTCATCTTTCTTGGCAATGCAGAGTGTTGCTTGAACAAGGCAGCAGATTTGACATTATGATTGATAACCCTTTCCCCATGCTCTGCTCGTGGATTGCATGTGTGAGAACATTGCCCTTGGCGACTTTGCTCCCTGTCCATCTGCAGGAGTTAGCAGTAATGGCCTGGCCTGCAACACAAACTTTTTATGGATGAAGCCTTCAGACTCAGCTCCCTCTTCAGACCCTTTCTGAGCGTTATCTTGGACTGCTTTCATGTTATTTGCTGCAGCATGATGGTGTGTGTTCTGGGCTTTGTCCCTTCACAAAGTGACTGATGCCAGGCTCTGGCAAGGCCACCTTGTATGTCCTTCCATAAGGACATTTATTGAGGAGATCATACCCTAAATGAATTCCAAAGGTAGCCCTGAACTTTTACCAGGACTGATCCATTATTTACTAGCCCTCGTCTTGAAATGACTATTAATGACAGAAAAGAAGCGTTGTCAGCCCTCCTGGGACATTCCCACACTTTTATTTATCCAGTCTGTCCCCACCTCAACCCTGGAACATTTTATTAAATTTCTAGAAAAAGAGACTTGCAGAGTACATGTATATTCATCTGCTTTAACATTATTGGCAAGCCTCTGTGCTAAATATCAAGGCAAAGCCAACGCCATCTCCTTCAGTCTCTGAGACCTGCAAGTCAGCAGAGTGAAACAGCCCACTGCCTTTTATTAGATGTTATGCACTTGACAGCCAAGTTAAATGCCAAGCTTGGGAGAGCAGTAATTCAGTTCTTGACTGAGTAATACACTGAATGTGTCATTCCTGTCCTCCAGAGAAACGTGTGACCCCTCCAGTGAGGTCCATCTTAAAATAAGAGGCACCTCCTTGGAGGTCACTAGTTTTTCAGGGTAATGCTGGTAGTGTCTGACCCCCCCCGCCTCCACCACTCTGTTTCATTTTCCAGAGTCTTGAGCAATATGGCTTAGGAACTGGGGAATAAATGAGAGTCCATATCTATGCTATCCCCTGAAAGACTGTAAATGTATAGTTGCTATGAAGGCATCTCATCAAGAAAATAAAGAGAAAGCTGATTTTAAAACAGTGATTTTATCACTACTGTTTGTGGGAAAAATAGCCTTGAAGCAAATTAATGTACTTAATTACTTCATTGTGGTTTTAAGAGTTGCTGCCCTAAACACTTTTCCTCCACTTTGAGTTAGGTCGTCTTTAGTATATGCAGCATTTAATTGTCTTAGAGCATGCAGAGACACACTTTCTGGTCCACCCTGATGTATGGGGACAGTGCATGCCTGCCTTCTCCTCATGCTAAGCTTTTTGAACTTGAGTTAAAAGCTTCATCCGTCTAGTGTGCAGCAATTCGGTGAAACCTCCTTCATCCTTTGTGCAGAAAACAGTGCTATGGAGTGAGAGAGTATCTTCTCCTCCTGTGCTGCATGGAGGATGGACGAACACACAGCCTTTCAAAGCAAGCAGAGCTCAGGCAAATACATTGAGATTACAGGAAGATAACCACAAACACTTGCTTCAGCCACTAAACTTTGGGGGGCTGAAATAAAATGTATCTTAACTATGCTTTTGCTGTGCAAACTATATCAAAGCCCCTGAAGTTGCTACTTCCTTATTTTCTATGAACAAGTCATTTTTACTGCACCAATGTATTACTTTGCGAGCAGAAACTAGTGTACCTGGCACTATGTTGCCTTTGAATTTTAAGCACAGCACAGCCTTTAATGATCAGGTTGTGACATCAGGCTTCCCAATTAGAGCACTTTCAAAGGTGCATTTTTAGTATGGTCCAAACAGCCTTCAGAGGTGAATCAGAGGGTACAGCAATCACTGAGCTGCAGATGTGTGAGAGGCATTATGTTCAGGAGTTTGCTTGTTCTTCTGGTGGTAATTTCCGTGTACACTCCAAGTAAAATTTGAAAACAAGATTTTTTTTTGAACACCAGTGTATTTTTACTTAAACGTACAATCCATGTTATAATGGGTGATACTGTCTTTTAAATATTAGCTTATTAGTTTTTAAATTAAATTTCACTATAATGTAGATAAAGAGTTTGGCGTCCAAACATGTGCCAAGAGTTAGCCAATTTATTTAATGAAGTTAAAATTTCCACTTTTCTTTTTGGTAGTTTAGTAGTTACTGTCAGAATCAATGGAAGATTTCTCAAAGGGCACTGAAGTCTACTGACAGTAAGTCTATGCAGTGAGAAAAAAAAATTATCTTCTGCCTTTGAATAAGTAAATAAACAAACACAACTAAATGGCGAAAGATAACAGTGAAACTGCTTTAAGGATAACAGATTGAACACGAGACAAAGACATAACGTGCTGAAGTAGGATTAGTTAATTTCTGTATTTGTAGCTTTATAAGTAAAATGAAACTATATTAATTCATCTTCCATCCCTATGGAAATTCCTCAAAATCTTTCACTTTGTATGTTAACGGTGTAGTAGAAGGGGAGGGTTGCTGACAGCCTTGCAGCAAAGGGCATCGCTGTCAGCCTCGAGCCAAGAGCCCGAGAGACCTGGTTGAGCAGAAGCGGAGCTATAAATGTCTGCAGCTGAGAGCAGCTCGGGGAGCGAGTTCATTCTGCTCTTCCCTTGGCCTCTCGGGCTTGTGAGTGTTGGCTGGACTGCTCTGTGCTCTGGCTGCAAGGAGGCAGAGGCTGCTGAATATTCAGGAGAAAAACGAAGAGTGGATGTTAAGGGTGAATGACTTAGTAGGGAGTTCGTTTGTGAAGGACATGAGATAGAAGGGTGTGTACCGACCAAGCGGTGAGAGGTAGGTCCTTGCGATGGGAGAAGTCAGGTCCTGCTCTGTAATGGTTGTGAATCAGAACGTTTCCTCACTTTACATTAGATTGCAGCTGTGTTACGAGGTTACAGACCCATCAGATATCAAGTACTAGTCATACGAAGTTAGTCTAAAAGACCTTGGGGTTTCTAAGGATCATATAATGTCCACTGAATATAAAACCATGGAGTTAACTCCGCTCTCCAAGCTCAGCTTCAGAAGTCAAAAACTGCTCAAGCTGTGAAAGCAATTGACTAGTTGTCCATGAACTGTGTTTTCATGATTTCAGAGCATCTCCTAAGCCATCTGCACCTAATCATTGTAAGAATATTTTCACAGTGTAAATTGTGATTGTCGATGGGAAACATTGATGTGAAAGAACTTAAGCCACCTGCTTAAAATGTGTAACTGCTTGCTGTTGTAAGCAGCTTCTTAGAACTGCATTGCATGTCTTCCTCTAGGATTGGAGCCAGGATTCAGCTAGGTGGTTAGTTTTAAAGAGAAATAAGTTATAACAAAACAATTATACCAGAAGAAAAACCTCCAATCTCTCGTCTTCATTTTTTTTCCCTGAAGAAGCACATAATAGCAACCATTCCAACACAAAGACAAATTGAATATGCATGTCCTTAATTTGACATCTCATTCAACGTGTCCCTCTGTCTTTTTTCCTTTCAGATTTCTCAGGAGCTTTTGCAGTGTTCAAAGGTGAACTAGACCAAAACAAAACCTGAACAGAAAAAATTTTAAAAAATACAATAAGTAAAGATATTGCTGTTGAAGGTGACAAAGAGCAATTGGAAAATTTTATTTTCCGTGCTTCTGCTAGCCCTATTGGAAGGCTCTGCTGTGATATATAGCACTGGGTTTAGGATAAACCATAATTTAATCTGAACAGATATAACTGATCTGCAACAATTATAGTTTTTTCTTACACACTTGGGGTAAGGGCAGGATCACTACTCAGTTGAGCAGGATGAAACCTCATAGGCATAAAAGTGGTCAACCTCTCTGGGATATAGATTTCTGGTTCCTAACTTTTTTTGGAGCCAGCAATGCTGCTGTCATCATCTTAACCCTTCTACTCGCTGCTTGCCCCTTTGCCGTCTTCCTGATCATCCCTTACTTCCCTGCCATCAGCTTCAGCAGAAGCTCTGAGAAGACCTAAGTAAGGCTAGATACTTCAGATGATGACTGTTGAAAGGGGGAGACATTGAAAAGGAAAGTAAATCAGCTCTCTTAGAGTTTAAAATAAACTGATCTACTGTTGTATACTTACATTTTCTCAGTTTCACCTAAATCAAGAGGTATTGTATGTATTAAGTAAAACCAACATGGCAGAATTGAGTTAATCATAATTGCAGCGTGAGTGCAATTTGTATTTCTTGCTCCCTTTTTCACACGCAGGTGTAAATTTTGGTCAGTGTCACTGTTTTATTTAGAAAACTGCAACAGCAGGGTTGGGCTTTCTTGCCTTTAGCCAGGTTGTTTCAAGTGAACGTCCTGCTTCTTCGGGAAGGTCTGAAGGCCAGCTGTGAGGTTAGGCTGTGTCTCCCGTGCCTGGGAAGGTCAGCAGGAGCTGCTTGCTCTCGTGGAGGCAGGGGAAACGGCAACGGCGCTTTGTGCGCCAATTTAAAAAAATGAAGCAAAACCAGAGTATAACTAGGAGCTAAAATCAAGGTATGCGTAACTAATCCCAGCTTGGGCAAAACAAGAAGGTTTTTCTGTTTACTTACTTTGTTAGAAATGTTGCAAATTTAATCTAAAGTGGTATTGCAGTTTTATAGCACGCTGTGGGCAGGCTGGGGTTTCCTGGTAGTTCTGCTAGGTAAGGCCATCGCCGTTGGCTTGTTCCTCTTTTGCAGGCTCTGTGTATTCAGGGTGCCAATCTGTTTTGGGTTTCTACTCCTAATGACTTTCCTTTGCAAAGAATTCCTATTTATAACACACTTTAGTGAATACGATGATTGTTATTAGATCTTTGTTATTCTTGCAGTCTTTGCTCACAGCTTGTATTTTACAAATCTCTTATTATTCCTGTTATTATTGAATATTCTCCCCTCTGCCTGCATATGTAAGCACAGTATCCAAAACGGGACAGATTGTCTCCCTGGGAAACACCAGTCCAGAGCAGAGCCAGAATTTCTTCCCATTCCTCACAGAGAGTAATCCAGCCAGGTTTCAGGATTACATTGCAGCATTTAGTTGTGATCCTCTGTAGTCTCCCTACTCTTTCTCTTCAGCGGTGCACAAGTTCATCCCCAGACTGTACCTGCACATTTGACTGCTTCTTACATGCAGTACGTTATACTTGTCCTTCTTCACTTGCCATCTGGTGCACAGGGTCTCCCGCATGGTTTCTGGTTCAGGAAAATATGTAACATGTTATTTTAAAATCAGAACAGAAATCTGAATGCAACTGAGTTAAGTTCTTGTAGTTTTAAATTGTGAAATGCCTTAATTTGCGTGCTAGGTTTGTTCTCTTTATTTCTGTTGATTTATGCCAGTGTTTTCTCATAATTATCCTCTGTTTTCTAATTGAAGAAAAATAGACTAAGAATGAGCACTCACTAAAAAAAAAAAACCAAAACGAAAAAAACTCCTTGAGCAGAACTGATTTAAATATTCTTCAGTACTGTTAAAGCTCTTAAGAGCCACTTCATAGTACAGACAGCTTCTTAAAGACATTGGGCCAGTCCAGGTGCCAGTTGGAGAGATGGGTAATTCCATTTCTGTCTGAAACCAGGGTAAAATGAGCTGGGGTGAGTCCAGAGTCAGGCAGTGATCAAATTACCTTGCTTTTCTTCTGAGGTGAATATGAGGAAGTCTTTCAAAGAACAAAGTAGGACTGTGTGCTGCATTCATAGCACTTGTGATAAGCAGGTGCTTTTTTAAAGCAATGTATGCTAATTACAGAAATGGTCTTGGGGAAAAAAAGAAAAGGAAAAAAATAAGGATATTGTTCAGTAAAAATCCCATCCTTAAAGCAAATAAAAAGTGAGGAACAGCTAAGGATTATGTTGGAAAAGAAAGGAGGGGAAAAGGATGGTGAAAAAAAGCTGAATATGAATCAAAAGTGCCATTGTGATGGGGAAAAAAATAAAGGCGAACATAGTCCTGATGTATGTATGGAGCATAACTTGCAACAAGGACAAAGTAATTGTTCTGCTTTATGCAGAGCCAGTAGCGGCCAGGGTGGGGGTCTGTGTCCTGATCTGGCAGCGCGTTTCAGGAAAGCTGGGGGGCAGCTGGGGGGAGTCAGAAGAGAACGCTAAATCAACCAGAGGTCTAGAAAATACACCCTGCAGTGATAACTTGATATTATTTAGTATGAATACAAAAGAAGGGAAATTTGAAATAGTCTTCCACTAAATGAAAGGCTACTTCAAAGAAGATATTTAATTATTTTTATCCATAATGGATGGCATAAAATTAATGGCTGTAAATTGCAATAAGGAAGGTTCATATTAAACATTTGGGGAAACGAGGGGCATTAACAGTTCAAGTAGTGAGTAAGTTGCCTGAGACCAATGTAGAATATTGCCAATGGTGGATACGCTAAAGTTAAATGTCTCTCCAAAGACTTAAACGTGGATCAGGAATGAAAGACAGATCCGATCATGTCTTGGAGCATGTTGGAGTTTCAGAAACTCTTCTGGTTTTTTTCTGTTAAAGGAATTTTTCCCCATACGGGTTGCTAGGGGGAC
>JAVJGG010000094.1:5961476-5984518 GCA_035590195.1 Aviceda cuculoides
TGCAACAGTGGGAGCACTCGGAGGGCCGGGGGGGTGCATCGGCCATTCCAGGGGGGGCTCCTGCCTTCCTTGGCAGACACCTGTCTTTCAAACCAAGACAGATTAGGAAATGGACTTGACCTGTTGAAGTTCTAAGCAACCTGGGGATTGCTCTGAGATCATTAAAATAGAAGCCTCGACCCTGCTTTTGTCTTAACATACCCAAACCAGCAGTGTGTGCCTTCTCAGTGTGGCTTGAATAAGCTGAACTTTGCTTTATGCTTTATCCCTGGAGAGGACATCACCAGGTTACCCAGTAGTACACACAGGTATCCATACAATTTTGAATACAAATATGCAGGGATTTTGCTTTCAACTGTAAACCATAGTGTATGAAGACAGAAGCTCATTTTGCTCCGATTAAAGTTTTAGGATGGTAGCGCTTGTGGTGGGGAGGGAGTGAAGACTTCCCCTGTTTCCATTAAGTTAACTTGTATTTTCTGGTTTTTTATTTCTATTTTTAATGAGGGTAATGGCTATGCTTACCAGGAGCTTCAAAATGTACTTGCTAATGAAAGAAAGGAAATAGATTTGGGATTTTTTTAGAAAACTTTGGATTAAATGTTTCTATTTTCAAGTGACTTACCTCCCTCTCTGTATACTGACAGTAGATTCACAAAAGCCTGTATAATTTGCCAGTGGCTTAAGTAGCCAAATTGTTTTCTGCTGCTATGCAATTTTATAGCTGTAGTGGGGTTTTTTTTACCGAATTTTCTGCATAACCAGATGTGCAAGAAATTTGAGGTGAAAGACCATGAAATGCAGCAAATACCTCTGAGGTTTGCCAGCTGCTACTTTTGCTCTGTAAGAGGAGCTTTGTAGCAGGGACTTGTCCCAGATGAATAAGCCTGGGAAGGGTTGGGGAGAAGGCAGGCACTTGTGACTTGGGCATCAAACCGTCTTCCTGCAGCTCTCTAAGGAAATGACTTAGAGTAGAAAGCACGTTGCAAACAGAAATAACAGCTGCCAAAAATACTGACCCGTGCTGAAGAAGGTAAAGATCAGGATGGGTTTAATTCCTTGGGACGCTGAGCACCACCGTGGTCTGGAAGTGCTAACTTTGGGGAGGAAGAAATATGACTGTGCACGTCACAGTGGGAGGGCTCATGGGCTGTAGCGCGTGTCTGTTGGCTTTCTAGCTGGCACCACGGAGGTCCTCACTTCTGTGGTGAACTGAACTTAGTTTTTTTCAATGATTTTGTTCGCCTATTTTCTGTTCTTCAGAGTTATCATCCTGATCTTGCATAATTTTAAATAATAATTTTAACAGGTAGAAATCATAAATCGGCACATACTCAATCTTGCTAGCAGAGACTTGCCCTTCTTTTTTTCCCAGATAGTGCATTTACAAGGTAACAGATATAGTATGAGGGTCTGGAAGGGGCAAGGCAGATGACGCAAAGCCTGTGAGCTCACAGTACCTTCAGCTGCAAGCACCTATAGTGATAATGTTTTTTAACAAGCCATAGCTGCATCGAGGTTTGTGATCTTGCACAAAATTGTGTCTTTGTTTGGGACGTACCCTTTTACATGTACTTCTTTGGTTAAAATGAAAACCTCTGTTGCACGAACGCTGGAATGAATTTCAGCACAGCGTTTGGATTACTTCCAAAGGAGCAAACCATAACCAAACCGTTTCTTTAAAGAAGCCAGCTTCTCTTGGCTCGTATTCAGTTACATGGTTATTTTCCAGGGGGAGAGATGGAAAAGTTACAGTTATCTCTGCTGCTTGTCTGGCTGCTTTCCTTAATCTGCTTGTAGAGGGCGCTTTAATTCTACCTAGGTGGTTGGTTTGTTCTGTTGAAGCCTGTCTGCCTAGGGTAGGGAGTTGTTGACTCGCTCCTGAGCAAAAGATTTTTGTGTGCAAGCGTGTAATTGAGATTATACACCAGCAGAGGCATTCTTCACTGTGCCTCTAATACGCTCCCTCCTCTTCTAGTTTGCAATAATGGTGCGTCTTCACTGCAAGGAAGGGCAGGATGCTACTCCTGCACCTCTTCATGATTTTCAGATTTACATATGCTCTTTCACCTCAGTAACAGTGCTGCACTTGTTCTAAGAATGTGACCTATATGTGATATAGGTTGCATCTGAGAGATGCTATGTCTGTAATGAGAGGGTCTGTGGGGATTCATTAGGACTACACTGGCCTTCCTGCTCAATTAGGGGATTCAACCTCTCAACCATTTCTTATGTTTTGTGGTTGGGAGGTAGGAATTTCTCAAGCTATTTGAAATATGGACTTCAATTTAATCTTTTTGAAGAGCACTTCAACTGAGTGCTGTTGAAGAACATTGCAACTGAGAAATCAGTATAAAGGCTGCATAGTAAAAGAGGAGCAACCTCCTGCCAAATGGATGTACAATCCAGTTAGTGTGAAGAGTGCAATGTAACCTATTTTAGCTTAAAAGAATAAAAATATCACTTCTGAAAGATCCTGAACTAGCAGTGCTTTCATCCTCAAAAAACACAGAGTACACTCTTTAACCATGTGCACTGTCATTCTGTGGGTGGATGCAGCTGTAGGCATCTTTACCAACTGATGAAGTTGTAACAATATTTATGATCTGCCGGGGCCCATTTCCATCCAAAGCTACTACTCCAAGGCCTTGCCACACATCTGTTTCTTCTTTCTGCTCCTTTTTGAGCTCAGTTTTTGAATCCCCATATATTCTTACTGTACTCTCTCGTTTGCGCCTATCTTTTATTTTCATTTTTGACTTCGCATTTTCTTGCTTTGCCTTACCAATTCCATCTACAGAAAGGAGAAGTGCACAGGTAGAGCACCGTCACCAAAAGTGAATTTCTTCCAGGAGAAAAGAGGTTCCTCCAGGCCTGATCAACAGTACAACGTGCTACTGTTCCCACCTTACTGTGACATATAGATACCTATATAATGGATGATAGCAAAATTATTTAGTTGCATTCTGTTAAAAGAGCATGAATAACGTTTTCCCAATTTTTCATTCCTATAGGCTGTTGCTCTGTGATACTGCAGCAAACTCTGCTGGAGCATGAAGAAGGCTCAGAAGTTCATGTAAGTGTGTATCTTCACAAATGTGAATTGCAAAAGCAGCCGTTAGCTCTCTAGCCCTTTTAAATATGAGGGAATTGATATAACAGGAAACACTGATGGAAAAGGGATGAGAAGATTGCAGGGGCAGGAAAAAGATAAAACTTCACAAACAAGGTTAAAAAAATGCAGCAGGTAAGAGTAAATTGTCAGTGTCTGACTTTGGGAGCAGTGACAATTTATAACGGCAGTGAATGACCCAGGAGTCTAGAAGAAACGATAATGCATTGCTGACTTGCTGGTGGTGGTTTCTCTGGGTTTTTGGAGGGGGTTTGCATTCAGCAAGGACCAGTGGTGCACTGGGAGGGCCTGGGCAGCTCACTGTTCCCCACCTCAGCGGCTGCAGGCCTTTGAGCATGGGTTGTGGTTTAACTCCAGCTGGCAACTAAGCACCACACAGCTGTTCGCTCCCTTCCCCTGCCGGTGGGATGGGGGAGAGAATTGTTAATAGAGAGAGCAAAAGCCACCCACGCAAGCAAAGCAAAACAAGGAATTAATTCCCCACTTCCCATCGGCAGGCTGGTGTTCAGCCATCTCCAGGAAAGCAGGGCTCCATCATGCGTAATGATTATTTGGGAAGACAATGCCATCACTCCAGATGTCCCCCCCTTTCTTCTTCTTCCCCCAGCTTTATATGCTGAGCATGACATGGTATGGTCTGGGATATCCCTTGGGTCAGCTGTCCCGGCTGTGTCCCCTCCCAACTCCTCGTGCCGCCCCAGCCTGCTCGCTGATGGGGTGGGGTGCGCAGAAGAAAAGCCCTTGGCTCTGGGTAAGCACTGCTCAGCAGTAATGAAACATCCCTGGGTTACCAACACGGTTTTCAGCACAAATCCAAAATGTAGCCTCATACTAGCTCCTGTGAAAAAAATTTCTGCCCCAGCCAAAACCAGCACAGTGTAATTAGTACCCTCAGAGTCCTGGCATCACGTTTTAGCACACAAATTTTCAAGCGTTATTTTGTTGCACTCTCAGTTCTGGTTTTTTTTAGATGCATTTGCAGATCTATTCTGCATTCCAGAAATAAACACACCGTTATCTTAAGGTGTGGACAGCTCTGCCTGTGGTAATTGCATAGCCAGCTTCAGAATTGCACAAGATTTACAAAGCTGTAAGAAGTTGCTCAAGCATGGCTGAAATTATATAATCATACGGGCTGGTGCTGTATTGGTTGATACTCTTATGTGCATGATAAGACAAAGTATACTGTATCTCCTGTAATGCTTTTGTCTGCTGTGCCTAATTTGAGTTTTATCCTAGATTTTGCATATTCCATCAGTAATGCGTTAATTGTATATGCAATGGTCAAATGTATAGTGAAGTTATTAGCAGTATGCCTGATTCTGCATCCCATATGTGCATGAAAACCAAAGAGGAATTACTGAAGAGGCTACTTTCTGCTGTAGGTCCTGGCTGTTTTGATATTAACTTGAACCTTAATGTTACACTGTTGTATATTGGGTAACCACTCAGCTTTACTCAACTGTATTTTCCCTTTTTCTTGGCTTACTGTGACTTTCTGTAGGGGGGGGAAAAAAATCTTCTTTGCCCATGAGCACCATGGAAGTCAGATGGCCTGCTGCATATTTTAGCTTAGGTGCAAGTAAATGATTTCTGTTTGAAAAAAGTAAATCACAGGGGAAGCGCACTGTTGTCAAGTCTGTCAATGCAATCTGCCAGAGAGCATAGGATTTGTTCTTGGAAAAATCCCATTGCAGTAATCCATTAATCCACAGAATTACTTGGAAGTTTTTCAATACAAGGAAGTAATTAGACGAGATCCCAATTTTTAAATTTGTATTTAACGTTTATGGCTATTTCTGATACTTTATTTTCTTTTATTCACTGCCCTCTAGAGGTCTTGCAAATGAAATTAGACTAAGGGAAAATAAGGTTGCAACAATGACTGTCTCTTGCTGGTGCGGCTTTACACTGGCTTGTACAATATTTTAAAATAACTGCATAGATGCTCCCAGAGCTAAATATTGTTTTTCACACTTGCTAGGAAGGCAAAAAGTACTTACAGTAGGAGAAGTTCAGGTTTTAATATCGTGACTGATAGTGCCAGCTTTTACGAGTACAAAAGCAACTGTATGACATTCCTCTATAAGAGCCTACCTGCCTTATTACAGGTGGCAAGACTTATGGCATAACTTTACCAGTGCATTGAATGTTTGTCCATTTATCCCTTTTTAATATGCTCTTGTTAAAAACATTATCAGGGAGAGATCATCTTTATAGATGAACTGCAGAAATGCTTCTGAACCTAAAAGTCTTGCTCTTGTTAACAGAACAGGAGAGGCCCGGTGGTGTTATGGCTTTGTGTCTCCCAGTTGGGCTCTGGGTGCCCTTGCAAGGCATTTCCCTCTCCTGGAGAGTCAGAACGACTGACTCTTCGATGGACTTTCCTTATGTTTAATGAGCACGAAGTGTAACCTGCAGCATGTCCTCTTGCAGGGATGTTCCGGAATCACTCTCTTCTATGTGGCTGCTTGCTTTCATGAAGTGATTTGCATCTTAATAGCTTTGATACTGCTATCAAAGATATTTGGGGGAAGGACAGAAAGGCAATATGACGATACCAAAAATGGTATGATTATATGAACCTTGCTTCTTGGAGAAACCCAGCTGAAAATAGAAATGTTGTGTTTAAAATATGGCAAGACTTCGGTTCAAGCTTTGCTGCTCCCACTGGTGCTTGGTATCAATCTGAGAAATCAATATAAAATCACATTTAGCTCTTTCACCCTTTATTCACTGACAGTTGTCATGTGTATCACTCTGCGGAGATGTCTGCAATCCCATTGCTTAGCCGTTTGAGGAAATGGCAGCACTTCTGGGCTTTGTGTTTTATTGAGGAAATCTCTATTCTGTGCTTCTCCAAGTGTGCTTTTGTGAGATGTTTTTTAAGACATTGCGTTTGATTTTTGAAGTGGAGCAAATTAAAGTTGGTTGGAGCAACCTCAGTGTCCTCCCCTGGGCGAGGAGGGCCGGCCCCAGGGGAGAGCAGCCTTTGGCAGGGCCCTGCCCTGGCACAGGGGCTGCTACTGTGCGAACGACCAGCAAGGAGCCCGCTGGGGTCTTTTTTTTGCATGGACTGAAGCGTGTCGTGGGTTGAAACGGTTAGTGCTGGGGACTTGACATCTACCCAGTGTGTACACGAGGTTTCGTGCAGACTGGCTCTAGCCTGGTCCCCTGAAGTGGCTGGCCCTCAGCAGTTGGAACAGCCATGTCATTCCTGGATTTCATAGTTTTATCCTCCAGGAATCCAGTTTTGTGCTCCCAGACCACTCTGGAATGCACACCAGTGTGCTGTAAAGTGGGGACGATGAGAACAGTCACTTCAGAAGTGCACGTCTGACCTGAACTGTAGCATTCTTACAAAGACACCCTTGATGTATCGCTATCTCTATCCTCAACAGAAGAATAAGATTAATCATGGATCTCTGATGCAGTAATTATGTAGCCTCTATAGATTTATATATATTTATCTCCATGATTTGTCTCTCCTGTGTACAACCATAAATTTATTTTACCTGTTCAAGATACAGTTATAGATAGTTTTATAGACTCTGCAATCCGAGCTTTAGGTGAATTGTATCTCGGCACTGGGCCATTGCTCCCCAAAGTGAATTTGTTCCTAAATTATGCTCCCTAAAGGAGAGAAATCTTGTCAGCCATCACAGTTGTATAGTGGCACAAGTAAAGCCACAGAGATAACTTGAACTGGCTCTGTTCACTAGTACTTGCTGCCTTAAGTGGGAACCCAGAATCAGTTAGCAGTTTTTGAAAGTTAGCTGTGGGCATTGGCTACAGAAAAATAATTTACATAGATCTGCAGGTTTGCATTCTTCTTAATTTTCCAGTTGATTGGGGATTTGCTGTATCATGGAATTTGTCTGTCTTGGTATCAAAGTTTTGAAGCACAAATAAGCCATTGCAAATTGTCACTTATAGAAAAATGTTTTATTATTGATTATTTGTGAGATTTAAACAGGAAGGAGAGCTGAAGCATTTTCTGCCTTACAGGAGCTTATGGTCACAGAAATTAGTGTAAGGAAAGCGTAAAATACCTAGGAGGAATTACTCCAATTAGCTATAGGTAATAATAGTATGAAAAGATACAAAGGTCAGATGGGTACATTTAGGATGCAGGCAGATACAGGAGAGAGGTCTGTGCTCATGAGTTGTAGACCCTTTGGGAGAATGGGAAAAGAATTTTCTTTCCTTTCTTCAGAGTCTTCCTCTATGCCAGGTCTTTTCCTTAGCAGCTGCTGTTGGAAGATGCTCGGTGGGTATACTGTTCCCTCAGCTTCTTGGTTGCTCCTCTGCCTGACCCCATCCACTGACAGTACCAGGGAAGATCAGCTCCCAAATTCTGGCACTGCTTTATGTTGCCTCCTTGAAACCCCATTTGCATGCCTGGGCTTTCCTTTGTCAGTTAGCAACATGCTGCCTTCATCCCAATATTTGGCGAGAAATGTCTTGGTTTTTTTATTGCTGCACAAATGTAGGCAAGTTTTGTGATGATAAATGTTGAGAGGTGGATGATTTTGTGGTGTTAGCATCTGCCCGATGGGGTCTACCAACAACACATTGACTTTAAGCCAGAGCAGGACAAAACAGCTAGTGTCTGTTAACTGCAGTCTATTTGATTTTTTGGATCAGAACTTATTTTTGCAGGTAACAGAGGAAGGCCTAATTTTGTTCTCATTTTCCCCAGGTAATTGTCTCAGTTGAGGTACCTTTCCCACAAATATCTTGCTCTTAACATTAATTATACCTGCAGATGGCTTTCTTATACAACTCCCTCTCTGCATGCCTATATGTGACAACAGGGTAGTATAAATCCTGATGTTTTCATTAAAAGATACAACAGAGGTAGATTAAAAGCAGTTACCCTTTTCTGATCACTCAGCTCGTGAAGAGCTTCACCACGCAGCTGCAAAGGAACGACTGGCTGGCTGTGGCCCGTTCTCTGTAAGTAGGACCATTACAAAGTCATCACTGTAGCTGCAACAAGCTGATACCTTCTCAGGAATGTCCCAACGCTGCCTATTTGTATGTTACACGTATACGCGTACCCTCCCATAGATACTGACTACGCAAGCGCCTGTAATAGAGAAAAGGACGTTGCTGTGAACCTTGACAGAATATAATAGATGCCTTGGACTGACACACAGTATCTATGTCTTCATTTATCATATAGGATTTACAAAAGAAAGTGTCATAATTTCCTATATGTATGTATTTATGCATTGAAATAAAATGCATCAAGAAAATACAGTTCTCCTAAATTCCTAACCTCTTGGAACTGTAATTCTTGCTGAGTCTTTGCTTAATATGAAAATGGAGTGCTAAATAGCTCCACCAGTGCCGTGCTCACTTGGCCATTGATGCTTTTTCTGTTTTGTTTTGTAATTGATGCTTAAGGCTCTAATTTATACGTAAATATGCCATTTGCCACATCTCAATTGAGGTTATTCTGGATTGGTAGCAGAGTCTGTAGGCAAGGGAAGGGGTGGTGTCCCGATGGTAGCCAGAAATAACAGCCCGGCAGGTGTGACCAGAAGCCTAGATTAGCTGGTAAATGTTCAGCTCTGTGAGTACAGACTCACAGCAGGTATCAGGACATTTGTTTGGGCTCTCATTTGTTCTCAGCAGTTATATAGTCAGAAATAAAAAAGCTCCCAGTACTGGTGCTGAAATGTAATGGGATTATATCTGAATAAGCTCTTTCTCTATCATTACCATTTTAAAGGTCTACTTTTCTATCAGTTCTCTTTGATTGGTATTTAAAAATGCTGCTGGATTGTTTACCTTGAATGGAGACCAAGATACTCCTTAGAGTACTTGAATGACTCAAGTATTTGGAGCAATTTTTCAGAGCTGATTATTGGCTGGATTGATTTGTCTAGAATCAAAGAGTTTTATTTTTTACCTAAATGGGAGCAGAATTCCAGCAAGGTTGATTTTCTCACAAGTCAGCTTTTTTGCTCCCTGATTTAGTCCCTGCTTTGTGTGTGGCTCCAATGAACGCAGCACTCACTGATTTCTCTCCCCGCTTGCTGTTCCCATGTTCTGACCGTGTCTGTGATTGCCGATGAAATTGTCACTTACTACTTACTGGTAACTTCCATGCTCGTTAACAGGTCAGTGGAGATTACCAAACTGGAATTGGGTATTTCCTGCAATTTGGGAATCTTTAAATGGTCCCTACTCTGGAACAACACACCTGGATGCATGTTTTCCCTGCTCTCAGTACCCCCAGCAGCAGCTCAAAGTCCTTAAGGTGCCTTTGGCAGAGTTTTGATAGGAAAGTCCAGGATTCGAATAGCACAGTGCATCATTCCTGCCGGCTTTCAGGTGAGGCTGTGCAAATGTTTGGGGGTTGGGGTTCTTGTTTTTTTTTTTTTTAAGGAAAAGGCTTTCTTTTTTTTCTGGTGTAGGAATCCCCACGCTCCCAGGCTTTGTGCAGCCATGGTGGAGCAGCCTCAGCTAAGCTTCCAGAGACAGAGGGGAAGTTTTGCAGAGCCCAAGAGGCTGTTTGCCAGCAGCACCCTGTCCGTGCACTACCTGCCCGCGGCGCCGTTGCCCCCAGAGCCCCCAAGAGCTGTTGGACACCGTTGCATGTAAGAGAGAGCCCAGGTCGCCTCGCAGCATGACGGTGGCTCTCTTGCTGTCGGTAACCGAAGATCAGAGTCCCTCTCTCCAGAAAGGCACCATACTGATTAGCAGCGAAGCAGCAGGGTGAGAGGTTCTAGCTCCTGTCGAGCTCAGAAGCAAATTCTGCTGGATTTTGGCCAATTTAGGGAATGTACGGTTTTGGAGACTCGGGCCTTGTGGCATCCATCGCTTGATCCTGTGCGCCCTCAGCAGCGGCAGCTCTGAAGGGGCTGTGCGGTGCAGCAGGCTTACCAGGAACTGAGGGACAGCTGGGTGGAACCTTTGAGGTCATCTTAGATTATAAAACAGCCTTACTAATATCTCTAGGATGAAAATGTCACAGATGTTTCCAGATCTGTAATTTACTTGGGCAATTCATTCTGCAACCTTTTTTTCAGGTACTGCTAACTGCAAATGTTCAGGCCAGCCTCAAATGTGAAAGTGTGCAGAAATCCCAGGCTGTGCTGAGCTGGAGATGCTTGGCATTTTATTTTGGGGCTGGATATTTTCATAACTCTTCAAAGTTACTATACGCGCTAAATGGCTGTTAGGTGAAGCAGGTATCTTAGAAAGGGCTACAGTCATCTGCTGCTGTATTTCTGTCCATTGTCTTAGAAGCGTTAGGGTCTTCTGCACCAAGAAAATTACCTGTGGTCCACAGTAGTAACACCAGGTCATCCACAGGTGGCAACATAAATTTGCGAGTACAATGTGGCAGAAACTGGTCCGTTCAGGTGTTCTCCATTAATAGCTATTTGTGGGAAAAAAAAAAAAAAAAGTTATAGAAACAGCATGGAGTATTCAGAAATTTAAGGAAGCATGTATTTTCAAGGTATAAATCAGACATATAATCGTTTACTTACATGACATGAGAAATATATGCAATGCTGAACAAAAATTACTTAAAAGCATTTGGTATTAAATTGAAATGGAAAGAAGTCATGTCTTCACTGAAGCTCAGTGGCACACTCTTGGTGGTGGTAGTATACAAATATAGTTTGAGTCGGTATAGAAAAGAGGACTGGGATGAGAGGGCAAGGTGTTTCTCAAATACCGTTCTGTTGCTAGTTAGGTACTGAAGATTCACGCAGCTGAGGACAGGGAAGATACGGAGGACAGATTGTTGGGAACAGAAGAACAGTAAAACGGAATTAAACCTATGTTTGAGTGGAAATGAGAGGAGTGCATTTATGTAATGAGAACCAGTGATGTGGTCTGGCTGCGCTGTTTTGCAGGAGCAGATGGGCTGGGTGTGTGCGACGTCCAGCGTGACGCACTAATGCAGAGCCACCAGGGTTTCTCTGTTATTTGCACATGATGCACAGAGCAGTGCTCATACCGCCGTTACAGCAGCCTCGTATCCAGATAAATCAGAGAGCATGACTGAACGGTGGTCGGATACTCTCGGCTCTGCTGGCAGTTACAGGAATGAGGACTGGCAAATGGAGGGGTTGGAGGATGAGTTCATCCAAGATCTTTATCAGCTGTTGCTGCCTGTGGCTTCTCTGCAAGTGAGATCCTCACGCTCATCTCCCCACCCAAGCCCCCAGCGCACTGCCAGGAGGGTCTGAGGGCTGCTGTTACCCCAAAATCTTTTCACAGAAGCCTCTGGGGCAGCCTGTTTAACTCTCCTGCTACAGTTAATGAATATCAAGACTTTCTTCTTCTATCCACCCTACAGTGTCTTTGCATTTCCTTCAAAGCCTGGAAGGATGAGTGCAGAATTGTCTTGGTGTTACTGGGAAGCTTGGGAAGATAACGTGTTCAGAGATTTAGACTAGTAAGAGGTTTATACTACATATGAGTTTGTCTAAACATGCCACCAGAGATGAGTAGTGCTCAAATGCACAAAGCAATGTTTTCTGCAGACTATCCCAAATCAAGTGATAGAGGGATGGGAGAGACAAGTACTGAGATTTGATACATGTTTTCAAGGTCCTTTGCTGTGTGCTTTGGCAGTTGAGGTACAAAATACTCCTTTATTGACCCCTTTAAAAAAAAAAAAAATTCTTTAGTTTTTTTCTTTTTTTTTCTCTGAATTTTGGAATCTCAAGTTTAAGCAGAGAAATAGCAAAAATTGTTTTTTTAAGGAGAGGCTTTAAAAAAGAATGGGACAAATTCAGAGAATTGCGGACACTATAGCCCTTTCCATTTTATTTCATTATGCTATTTAGAGTTCCTTCTCAGTGTATATATATACATATGAACAGGAGAGACACTACAAGTGTATGACCCAAGGAAGAATGGTATTAGGTATAAAAATGCATACACTGAACTAGCTTGCTTCTTTTCTATGCCTTTTGCCACCTCTTGTTTTGCACATCTACTTCGGTGGCCTGGCATACAGTGTTATGACTATTTAAATTTAGATTTCTCGAGCAAAGTAAAAAAAAAAATATTTAAACGTAAATATTCATACTTGGGAGAGGATCTGAGAAGTCTTAAGCATTCAGATTTTGTAGGCAGAACTATCTGAAAGAAGCTAAAGTATCATTGGCTTTGTCTTCTCAACTTCATCAAATCAAAGTCTTGAACGTTTTCTTTGAATGAAGATGGAAAAGCCAATTCTGGAAGGCAGGAGGCCTGTGAGGGGAGGTAAAAGAGAAAAGCATGAGCAGGGGAGTTTGTATATTGGTTCCATGCTTATTACTGGGTTTTGGCTGTTGAGTGTATTTAGCTTGTTTAATTACCAGTATAAACAAAGTCATGGGATAATGATAGCATCCTTAGATGTCGACTAAGGAATAGTCTTTGTCAGATCTTTTAATATAATGAGGCAGAGACATCGCAAATGGTCTGTTCACGATTTGAAGAAAATCTGCAGGGAATAGGGGTAGGAGGTGTCAGCAAATCTGCTTATCTCTGACTGTTTAGGTGGTGATGTTATTTCAGCCCAGTCCATCCTCCTGGTTTGGTTGGTTTGCTGGAGCATTTTGTTTGGGCCATTAACATCTCTGTTCCATTGCTTTTTCTGCATCAGTTACACAGCTACGTATCACGCTCATAAACCAAGAAACCTGTAATTCAATCCCAAGGTGATCCCAGCTGTTTGAGTAATGATTTTAAATAAATTAAAATAGTTAAACAAGTTAAATAGCTTATTTTGTGCATGAACATTAATGACTTGCCCCCCCCCCAAAAAAAAAAAGAGGCAGAGAGAGAAAGAATGGAAAAGAGCTTGTAGTTCTACTAACAAATTACAAATACATTCAGAATAGTCCTTGGAGTGAAACTTCTGACTCACTCAATTTAATAAAGAAGTCAAAAAACTGTGACTGTAATTCTGTACTACACAATTCAGCAGCATTAGAATTTAATATGTATTCAGTCTATTCATTTTTGTACCTGTGAACCACAAAGTATGTTGTTTGTGATGGATATGAAAGAACCTCTGTATTTTTCCACAGCAGAACGTTTCTTTCAGTAATTATTATGAGGCAGTCAATAAGGGCATGTAGTTTTTAGAGGGCAAGTTTCATTTTTATGTTTTTTTTTTTTAATTTTGAGTTTCTTTTTGCATTGTTTTAGTTACTTAAAAGAAAAGCTGAATGCAGCAAAAACAGTTATGAGAGATGTAACAAAGTACTTTGTGCCTGTGGTATACTTTTTTCAAATGCTTTTCTCATACCACGTGCCTTTCTCTGTACAATAAAATGTAGTTCAGGAACTGTATTGTTTAAAATAAATCTTTCTTGAAGTAGAATATTTATTTTGTGAGTTGGCAAAAACCTGCTTCTTATCATGCTGCATCTTGAATTACATAGCCATGGTTTTTCAGACCAAGAAGCTTTAAAAAGTGCCAGCAGAATTAATTATTTCAGGTGATTATTAATGGATGGGGCAGTATGAGCAACTAGACAGAGCTTTGGACTGGTTTCGGTTGCCAGCTCTGCCAGCACTGGGCCACTGTGGGGACTCCGCACATCACGGCATTTCTTTGGACCTCAGGTTTTGAGTTCCTGCAATGTCAGAAATTACATTGCTCTTGTTTGAAAAACACTACTTCAAAACAAAGCATCGCTAATCATAATTGCAACATTCAGAGCAATACAAAGGGGTATTTATTACGTTTTGACAGTTTACTGTGACCCAGATGTTTTAAGCTCTTAACGGTGTGTAGGTGAAGACTGCTCTGCTTCATCATATATTCCCATTACAAATGGTACCTGTATTGTAAGTCTTAGCAGTAAGGCCAGTATATAAATGAACACAAAAATGATTTTTTTTTCTTTCTCTGCAGCTAAAGACGGGACAGTGTAATTTTGCTCTTTATCCACCTGTACTGCAGATAAATATTTAACTTAGTCCCCAGGTTTGTTCGTGCAAGAAGAGGTTTGGATCATATCGGCTCCTCTTCTCTCCTTTTCCAATTGCTCCCCTCTCACTGACTGTATTCTTTTGCCCCAGTGTTTTCTAAATTCATTGCGTGTCAGTCTATGTAGCATTTCCAAGATGCAATGAAGATTTAAAGCCTCAAACAGAAAGGTGACTTTTAATTAATAAACTATTTCAGACCCACTATTCACTAGTAAAATCCATGAAGCCTTACTAATGACAGTTACTTTCTGTAGGTTAAGGAAGGAAGGAAGGAAAAAGAAAAAAAAAACCCTCTTCTTGAACTACATTTGAACTACATGTAGCCAACCTGATAGTTTCAGTAAATTAAGAAAATTGTTTCTTGATGTCGACATTTAGTGTGCTTAGTAATTCTTCGCTAGAAATTACAAGGAACAAATTCCTGTAGGCTAATGTTAAATTCTTTAATTTATTATTGTTAGTGAGTATTTTGTTTTCATTTTTCAGGCTGAACACCTGAGAACATATTGGAATAAGGATTAAATTACAGTAGTGTTCTGTGCTGGCTCTCTTGAAGCTTGCTTTTCATTCTGGATGAATCTGTGCAAACTTTCACACTTAACATTTTGCGGAAAATCAAGTGACAGATGGGGTGGCCGCCATGTTTAAAAGACAAACCAAGGAGAAAGGCAGGGGTTTGCCTTTTTGTAAATAATGTATTGCTTTTTCTAGTGTGGGGTAATTAATCTGTGCACACGTTGGTATGGGGGATTAAAAACCCAAAGGGATCAGGGTGCCACCCAGTTATGACCGAGGAACTGGAGTCATGGAGCCACGGCAGCTTGGGGAGGCAGGTGGAGGCAGAGCGGCCTCGTCTTCGATAACGACCTAAAGAACAAAATGCGCCAGGATTTTTGTAGTTGGAGGCCTTGGCCGTTACTAGGTCTGGTCCGTTAACCTGTGCTGTCTTCCTAAAAGCAAACTTCCTCCCAGGGGCCTAATTAGAGGCCTAATATAGAAGTGATAACCGTGATGTATTTAACACGCTTATCTTCCTGGTCCAAGATTGATTATGAAAGCAATATTTATCTGGAGGTTTTCTCTTACATCTTTTCACTATTTTAAAAAAGGAAGTTATTTCCTGATGGTAGGTTAGGCTTTTTCAAAATTTAATTCATACTATGGCTTAACTAACGTACTAAACAACCTATTCCCCCACAGCCCTCCCTGAGGTCCCTAGAGTACGAGCTTGCCTGTTTGAATCAAACCAGTGGAAATTAGACAGGCAGGAGAACCTTTAATGAACTGGGTTAAACTTTGTATCTTTTAAAATACCATTTATGTTTCTTCTTTTTAGGTATGAGTGTGGGGCTTTTATTCCTAATCTCTGTTTGCAGTTTTGAAATTGTATATTGGTGCCAGGGACCTTTCACACTCCGGAGAGGCCGTGCAGCAAATGATGTGCTCAGCAAAGGTCAGAGTTGGACGTCGCTTCTTGGAGGCTCCTTCCTGTTGCAGTTCAGTGAAAGCCAAGATTTCAGTCCGAGATTTTCACTCATGAGCTTTATTTTACAAAGTGAGCAGACCTTTCGCTGCCTTTTTTTTTTTCTCCTCTATTGACCTCACTTGCTATGTATGTAAAATACGTGAGCAGGCATAAACTGTGGTCATTAACTGCAAAATGTAGGCAACACATCAGAAGAGCTCATTATTTGGTGCTTTATTTTATATTCCACCGCACTAAAACAACACATCATTGCTCCATTTTACATACACCTGGCTCCTACTGAGACAGAAGTTTGGGCCTGCGCTAAGTAAGGTTCAGATTATGGACCTCAGTATTGATGAAAGAACTGGTGAGAAAATCATATCTACCAAACTCTTTCTCTAAGAAAAATCCTAAGTGCATTCATTGATATTTTAATTTTACATATAAACCAAGGCTTACCCACTTTCATGCTCAATCCAGCTCAAATGTTGCTCGCTGCTAATAAACTCTTCTCTTCTGGTACCTAGGTTGCTGCTGATGATATTATTTAATTTTACCCCCATAAAATTGGGGGTTTTAGTTATGTAACAAGACATCAAAGAGGCATGATACAGAGTTTTCCTTCCCCAGAGAATAAATACCAAATTTCTCTTTGAAGCTGGAATCAAAGTGAGAGAGTCTGCAACTGATTTGAGAAATAGGAAAAACAGCTATCCTGCATGAAAGTAAAATCAGAGTTTTGGTGTTGACAGATACATATTTTTTTTAAAATACTTGCGTTTCCCTTTCTTGTGATTTTCATCTAATGTAAGCCAGTTTTATTCACCTCAGTGAGCCAGGGTCTTTGGCTAATGGATTTGTTTACATTGCAAAGGAAATTCAAGTAGATTGAGTAAAGGTAGGATCCATTCTAACACGTCATTTTTAACACACAAAAGAAAAAAATAATGTAAATAATAGAACCTAAGACTTCTAAAAATATGTTGAGAAGTGCTCGATCAACCTAGAAGCTTTCCCTTGGGCACTAAAGAACAGGATGCATCAGGAAAATCTTACTTTGCTTTTTGGTGACTGGCAGTTTTGTGCTCGCTTGGTGAAAATTCTCAAGTAATGCTTTCCTACGGGAATGTTAGGGAAAGCAGCTTTCCCACTGTCTGTGTTGTCTTGTGAAAGTGTTGGGTGAAGCGCAGTCCTTAGAAAACATCCATATGTAAAGAAATCACTGCTCTTATTTTGGAGTTAAAATAAGATCATTGCAGTGATAAATACGCTGAAATATGTATTTTTAAGTGGTGATTGCATTTCTTTAGTAGATTTTTGGTTTTAACTCACTTTTGAAAGCAGCAGTTTTGCTGGTGGATAACAATGCTTTTACCAGTTCCGGACAAACAAACGGAATTGGAAACAGATACACTTTTGCAGAATTGAGCATTATTAATGAGTGTTTAAAAATGCCAAGATATTTTGACATTTCTGCATATTCTTCTAAATATTGAAAAATAGATTAGTATTTACTGGGTGGCAGCCCAAAATTTTGTCTTCACTATATTGAATCCCAAACTCTCCAGATGTAAATAAAAATACAAACTCTGGCCTTTTTTTTTTTTTTTTTCCTGTTAGCCGTTAGCCCTGAGATTGCACTGGCTTCCTGTTGCTTTATTGTCTTTGTGGGTTTTACATTACTTGGTGCCATGGTGGTTTTTATACTGCAATTTTTGCCTCAAATTCTCTAGTCCTCCCCTCCTTTTAGCCTAAGCGTGGTTCCTAGTTGTTTGAATCAAAATAAAATACAGCTGCAGGCTTGCTTATAGCATTACAAGTACTTTTTGGCCTGTTACGGCTATATTTTGCCTTTCCTAGGATTATGAGTCAAGATCACCACTTCTGCTATTTCTTTCAAAAAACAGAGATTTGAAAAAATCCCTTGGGCTTCCCTTTCAGAAGCAGGTTACACGCTGGGAGCAGCGCTGCGGAGAATGCAGATTTCCTACACCTCCCACTTTCCATCTTCCTCCTTGTGTCTGAGAGCAGACCTGAAGAAGGCTCAACCTCGAGCTTCGGAGGAGTTGAAGGAAAGTCGTGAGTACTGTCATTGACAACCTGTGGATGCCACGTGTGTCCTAGACAGCCCTGTGGCAACTGGGAGAAGTACGTACAAATTTGTGTAAGGTTATTGTGGCAAACGGTAAGTTTATTTATAGCAGCAGAGCACTGTACCACTCAGGCAGGCCAAGTTAATCAGGAGTACCTCACAACGTGCTCGTCTACTACCTCCCAAATTGTCGTGCCTGCCTCCCCTTGACTACGGAGTGTACCACTGCCTCTGCCCCGGATTTGTAATGCTCTGCCGGGGATAACGAAGCCTGGCAAATGCAGCTTTAAATCCACAGTTCTTCTCTCGCAGGTTTTGCGTAGCTTCCACATCCATTTTTGGACTTCTGACTCCCCAAAAACAAATAATTATACTATTCAGGTTTCTTTTTTTTAGTTGATTACATTGTTTGGGATATCAGATGGAAGAGTTAATTTATGTAATTCTGTTTTAATTTTTAAGAAAAACGACTTCAGCAAATCATGATTTTACAGCAGTGCCACAATTGTGTTCAGACTAGGGTATACTTTTGTCCTCTGATTATAGGAAGATATTTAATGACAAAATCTTACCCTGTTGGTGTATAAAAAGGGCCTAATTTTTATTTTGTAAGTAGAACATCTCATTTATTCTGTGCTGAATTTCCACTATTTGACCAAAAAAACCCCTACCAAAAACCCAATTGTGAGAAGGCTTCTGAAGTCCATTATATCATGCTGGTGATAGGCCCATTAGAACTACACACACTTTCATTTTAGCTATGCTATTAGTAGTATGCTGGTAGGTAGAAAGGCAAATAGTCCTTGCACAGCTTTTACCTTGGTAGGAAGTGGAAGGATGCATATTCTAGGGGGACTATTCTAGACAGCTTATGATCCTTGATTTTGCTTTTCAAATGTATTTATTTCCTCTTTGAAGCTGCAAAGGAGGCTTTTTCCTTGGGATTGGGTGTTTTGATAAGAATGTAACAAATACTGAGCACTGAAGTAATGGCGAGGGTTATATATGTTCTGTAGCTGTTAGGATGGATAGTTTCTATTGTAATGAAAATATTAGCAATTTTTAAAGCACTTTTTTCATCTTATTTATATGATATTTTATTTATTTGCCCGGTGCCTATAGTTTTTCACTAGATTTATAGAGGGCTACACAGTTAGTGGTTTGTTTTATCCTACAGTCTTCTAAATAGGAGACATTTCCATCTTCACTGGAAAGCGAAAAAAAAAAAACCCAGTTTCCACACAATGGTGAGGTTTTGTGCAGACAGCAATACACGGCTAAAAAATAGAAACTAGAGCTCACCATTAGATGTGATGAAAAGTCTGAGCCATGTTATCAAAATGAGCTGATTTTTAGCATTGTTTGGCTTCTTGGTCCTCTCAGCGAGCACACTAGCTTCAAATTGCCAGAGGGGTTTCCACTACCAGCTCTTTGGTGTTGCTGGGAGAGCACCTGCAAGGGACTAGGGAGAGGAGCGAAACAGGCTGCCGACCTTAATGGACGTACCAAAGGGGGGGTGTGATGGGAGCGGGCTTGGCTTTGTTGGAGGGCTGGGTTTGGAGATGGCACTTGTGCGACGATAAGCTGGCTCACGTCAGAAATCACAAAACTTGTGAAAGAGCAGGCAGTGCTCCAAGGAAGTTTGAAAACTACATTTCAAGGGATGAAATCAAGTACAGAAAGAAAAGAGCGAGTAAGAAATACAGGCATGTGGATGAGAAGGACAAATATAAAAGGGCTGTAATCATTGTAATGGAAATGAGTTATTACAGGTTTGATTTCTGATTTATGAATTTTGATTTTGAAGGAAGACAAAAAGATGAATGAGGTGCAGACAGATGTCCCTACAAATGGGAAAAGTTTAGCAAAGAAAACAGGGAACAGTGCAAGAAGAAAATACATTTTGAAGTAGTTAATTAAAATATAGCTAGAAGGCACTAAAGGGCAATGGATCATGATGGTCAGGAGTCCCAACCTATTAATACTCATTCAAAGAGCTCAGCCCTGCTGATCTCCAAACAACGGCTTTGGCCCTTGGCACCAAAGAAGTGTCAGGCCCTCCCTGCATTTCTCAGTTATAGTGAAATAGAGAAAGCAGAGTAAAGGAGATAAAGTAGGATTGTACATGAAAAACATTTTTTGTGTTCTGAAGGGAAAGCATAGTATGTCGAAAGGCGATTGAAATATTTGACCAAGAACAGACGAATGTTCAAGGGCTAATGGGGAGTGCAACTGGGCAGTGAAACATGATAGCACACAAGTGGTCAAACTGTAGTGTTGGAATGTAGTTGCCTTTTATCTGTATAGATACTCTAATTAATAAGAAAGAACAAAAGTTAGACATTAAGTATAACCGAAATTGTTTGCAGTGTTGTTCTGGTTTTGGCTGGAGTAGAGTTAATTTTCTTTCTATTAGCTGGTACAGTGCTGTGTTTGGGGTTCAGGATGAGAAGAATGTTGATAACACCCTGATGTTTTCAGTTGTCGCTAAGTAGTGTTTAGACTGAGTCAGGGATTTTTCAGCTTCTCTTGCCCAGCCAGCAAGAAGGCTGGAGGGGCACAAGAAGTTGGGAGGGGACGCAGCCAGGACAGCTGACCCAAACTGGCCAACGGGGTATTCCATACCATGTGACGTCATGCCCAGTATATAAACTGGGGGGAGTTGGCCTGGGGGGGAGCACTGCTCAGGAACAAACTGGGCATCAGTCAGCAAGTGGTGAGCAATTGCATTGTGTATCACTTGTTTTCTATATTCCATTTTTTTTTATTATTACTGTCATTTTATTATCGTTATTATTATCATTATTAGTTTCTTCCTTCCTGTTCTGTTGAACTGTTCTTATCTCAACCCACGAGTTTCACTTTTTTTCCCAATTCCCTCCCCCATCCCACTGGGTGGGGGGGAAGTGAGTGAGCAGCTGCGTAGTGCTGGGGTTAAACCATGATAAGTGTGAAGATGAGGGTCTCTGGAAGCAGTGGCCACAACCAGTGGAGAAAGGAGACGAGAATTTGGAAATTCCAGAGGTGTGGCATGCTGCTATGGGCTGCACCTTAGGACAAAAAGTGGCTTTTAAAAGACAGAAATGGAGGGCAGGAATGATAACTTTCAGTGCAGGGGATGGTTGCCTGTGGATTCCCACAGGATCTTATGCTCCTTTGAAGTTTGTTGTCAATGCTAAATCATTTAGGATGGCGATTGCAGAAGAAATTTTTGGTCCTGGGAATCTATGTGAGGAAACAGTGAATGTCACGGTATTCAGTGCAGATAAAACAGTGAACTGCTGCTGCCCTGAAATAATGCGGGGATTAAGATGGGTATTTTTGTTTTAGCTAAAAATTACGGCTAAGCGTCCTTTGACAGTCAGGAAAATAAAATTAAATGTTGAACTTACTGGAAAAAGAACAGAAAGCAAAACGGCAGTCAGATGTGTATGTGGTGCAGTTTTGGTCACTCAGCTCAAAGGGAGTTACTGAAGACCTGTTAAAGGTAGAGAGCAATGGCAACAAAGATGATCAAAAGTTGGAAGGGCCTACAAGGAATGACAGCAGAGGCTGACATCCCTGAGTCTGGAAAAGTCAAAGCTGAATGCTGTATGACAGAGAAGCATAAAACACTGAATACGAGAGTTAAGGAGCCTATAGTGAACCTAGAAGATAAGATGCCAGTGTCAAACAAGAAAAATCATTCCTTCCACGTGGTAGTTACTTCGCAGAGCTCCTTGTCTTGAAAGGTGCCATCCAGGTTGGACTTCAAAAAGTGCCTGGATGGTGTCATGAAGGGAAAATCTATCACGGGCCAGTAACTGTGAGAATATAATCTCAGCTTCTAGAAGTGTTATTAGCAAGTTGCTGGAGATTATTCCTAGCAGGAACCACTATGTGCTTTCCTGGTTTTACTCTCTTCCCTGGGCTTGTGCTGTAGGTACCCAGCGAAGACGCAGCATGGCTGGGCAGAGCTCTCCTCCGAGCTGCTGTGGCTGTTCCTACATTTATGTTGTAATAGAGCAATTGATGCAAATAAATATAGTATATACAAGTTCTGAACCTTTACCAAGCATCTTCAGGCTATAGCTTAAATTTATCTTCTGTGTTGTAGGTCAATGAACATGTTGTTAGCAGTAGAATCTATAACATGATCATAATTTGAAAAATGTGAGGATTTGTTTGGTATAAGATTGGGATTAAAGCAAGGAACAATTTCAATACAGTAACTCAAAGCTTGACGCCTATGCAGTCTGATAGGTGGGAAAACTGTTACAGTGATTAGAAATTCATTTGGGAAAGTATCAAGGACTGAACATTGTGAAGTAGTGCAAGATAAAAAGTATTGTAATGAAATGATGAATGACTTCTTTTGAATAAATTGGGACATATTTAGCGGCGGTAGAACACCATCTCACCAGGGATGCCTGTGGCTGCTTCTCTGTTTGAATGTCTTGGTATCATGCCTAGTTTCAAACTAACTAAAATTTTCTGTCGATACTTAATTGACAGAGGTACAAATAGAAAGCAACAGAACATGTTTAAAGTTATTTAGATAATCTGAGCTTTTGGGCCAAGTTTCTGATGATCTGTGTAGGAAGATTTAATCATCAAAAATCCAGGAATACAAAAGAGAATGCAGCAGATTAAAAAAAAAAAAGTCTACTTGGGGTAATAACTGGAAAACACAGCTAAAGCTATCTGCACAGTGCTTTTTCTTCTAGCAGGGGTAAAACAAACGATACCTTTGAGCTGTATACTGTGAGATAAGGCAATAAATGATGGAATATTATCCTGGCTGTCCTGCTTGGACTCCTACAGATTTGGCCTGTGCATTTCAGAATGGCACTGCTATATTACAATGGTAAAGCAAAGCACAAACACCTTGATTCAAGTTTTGGGGAATACTGACTATGAAAAAAACCAGCCACAGCTGTCCGAAATATTTTTAAAGGACCTTGCAGTGAGGTCAAACAGGAAAGAAGCTGCTGAAAAGTGAGAAGTGGATTGATGAGAATTAGTTGCCTTGCTACTTGGAGAAAGTCACATGGAGATGACAAGTACTGGGATAAACCGAGGAGAAGAAACTCTTCCTATGTATTTTGTGTTTGAAAACCAATTAGCAGTGAGGGTGAGGAAATGAGCTGGAGTCAGAGAATGAAAGAAATACATATCATCACCTTGGGAGGGGAGGTGAAACCGTATTATTGAAAAATCTTCACGCATGAAACTGAAGACTGTAGTAGAAGATGGGGATTAATGTGCTGTGTTGTAGTGGTTTAACCCCATCCAGCAACTAAGCCCCACGCAGCCGCTCACTCACTTCCCCCCCTCAGTGGGATGGGGGAGGAAATCAGGAAAAGAAGTAAAACTTGTGGGTTGAGATAAGAACAGTTTAATAGAAC
>JAVJGG010000094.1:5993396-6027829 GCA_035590195.1 Aviceda cuculoides
ATTGGTCCTTCAGTCACACCATCTTATTAATATTCTTATGTTAAAACAATCATTGGTTAATCTCACTTAACTCTACTAATTAAAATCCTTGATAATTAGATTGAGACGAAAAAGGTAAGGGGTTTCCAAGCAACAAACTGGTGTCCATAACAGTTTCCTTAGTTTCTTAAAACAAAACACTACAAATCAACAAATCTTTGACAAAGTTTCTGTGGTTAACTGATTTTAAACAATACACGAATTCTTATGGTTACACATAGTACATTTCCTAAAGTTCCCAAGTTCCTATGGCTACATTGCAAACTTCACACTCCGATATCTTACGATTTTACCTTTTAATCAAACCTGGCTCTTTTATATAATCAAATTTAATTTCTTTATCAGAGTATTTGCAACAATTATAAAAGTAGTGGTTTAGTAACTTACTGCGAATGAAGACAGGAAAAGTAAACCTAAATTAACATTGCACAAAAATGTTGCAGTTTTTTTCTTCTCTCTAGATCTCTTTAAATCTTAAAATACATGCATTCCTACATATTTCAAAATTCTTTGTGAATTTAGCTGTGAATCACTTGTTCTCTAAATTATTCAGGTTGCATAATGAATGTGAGACTAAAATCAAGCTGAAATCACAATCTGTGCTGTACCTGAAGTGCATGTAACTAGTTTATCTGACCAACGCAGTCTGAACTTTAAGCACGTAATCCATTTACGTATATATCAATTACCCTGTAATAGTTAATTATCAAGTTATCCAGTTAGGGAAGCAATCACATATGTTACCGCTTTTCACAGTCATCAAATGTTTTAGGCCATCTTTTAGCAAGTATTAGACCTAAAAGCTTATTTTCACCAATTACTAAAAAAAAATAGGATTCCTTGCATATTTACAAAAATTCAGACATCGGGAAATCAGTGTTTGTTTTCAGAAACGGGAACAGATTTTCTTAATTTCTTAGCAATTGCAGTATTTATTCTGCTGGTGGTTTTCTGCTGCAGGATGAGTAAAGGTCCTTGGTCCACTCCCTGCCATTGGCTTCTTTGATAAACTGCCTGAAAGCTATCCTGTGCTCCAGAACCAGTACTGTGCTGAGTACAACAGTGTGTCAGCCAAGAGAATTTACATCTTGTCCACCCTGCAGGAACTGATGGCTGTGAAACTCTTAACTCTGGAAGCAAATGCAACGTTTTAGCCTGTAGTAAGATAAGAGCATTAATTGCATCATGTGGAGATTATGGACAACAAAAAGGTGCTCGTGGTGCACGTAGATTTTTAAACTGGTACAAAAAACCTGCAGTAGCAAAAACCAGGCAGCTGTCCCAAAGCCTCAGATGAAGTTACGGGAGTTTAAGTTTTGTTTTCTAAGCGTAAATGTTAAATAATTGCACATTTGTGTGCGTGTGTGCGTGTGTGTGCATGTATTCATCTGAGCTTCTTCCCTGATGCAGATACTGAAGTGAGGGAATCACTGTCCACCACATTGTTTTTCACACATTATGACTTTTTAAATATATGCTAATTTTCTTGAAAAGTATCTCATTGGGCCTGTAAGAAAGCCTGGGGAATTAAAGGCTCTGGGTTTTGTTTTCTGCAGACAGGTACTAAGAGCTAATAATAGGTCTTAAAGTATCTTCTTCCTTCTCTTTCATTAAAAGAAGATTGAGGCCAGGCTTAGATCAGTTAACAGGAGACATTAGCAAATGAGTTGGTGCCGAAGGTCCATGTAGAACGTTTTTGTGGGTGTTGCGTCCTGCAGCAATTTCAGGATTGTATTGCACAAAGGAAACATACTGTAAAATGCAGATAAAATTTCTTTGTACAAGGAACCCTTCAGTAATCTGTACCATGTACATGGGTGTTTTTCAGCATGTTTTAGAATCAGTGCTGAAGCTTCTAAAGGCTTTTATATTGAACATAAAAGCAAATGAAGAAATCTGCCCTGCTAGTGTCTGTAATCCCTGAGTCTGTGTGGGATATTAATGCTTGCAGGTTTGTATCGGAAGAGAATTGAGGAAAATTAACTTTAAATTCTGCACTTCCCTTCCAGCCTGCTGAATCAGTCTACTGATCCTTATTAACTGGCCTCCAAAACTGGAGGGCACTATATACCTCCAAATTCTTCTAAAACACTATTCAGATTTAAGAAAAATAGGTGTTATCTTTGTGCTAAGTAACTAAAGAATTAGGAGCATCTCCTTTGGAGCTGATGTTAATTGTAACAGGCCCCAAGATTGCATCAGGTGATGGTTGTGCAAGCTGTTAGGTCTGCACTGGGCTGGTGCAGGGTATTAGAAGAGCAGTGAAATTCTAGACCGAGAGGTAGGACTGATACAGAGGGTGCTGCCCTAAAACGTAAAGGTCAAAAGTGATGGGGCCACCTGTGGCAGAGTTGCATTTTGGCCAGAGAGATGAAGAAAAAGGCAGTGTATTCAGGGTTTCTGCACGCAGAAGTGTCTGTGTGCTTTTTTGGCTCTTTGCTCAAGGTACACAGAATTTATTACTTTTGTAAGGAAATAGGTGGCATAAATAGCTACATAGTTTATGTCTCCTTTTTATCTGCTCCAGTCTTTGCAAGGTCTTGAAAGCTGCAACTTTTCAAGAAAGCAGCAATAATTATAAATCAGAAAACCATCTGTTTCTATTAATGTTTCAGGGTAAAATATATCTTGGAATCTGGACTCTGTATTAACGTTTGTGACATTGATTTGTCAGGCGTTTGTACAAATGAGATTTCCCCTATGATCTAGCCTTGTTTTAAACCTTCCTGAAACCCCCCACCCAGCCCATCCTGGCCACAGCTTATCCCTGCCCTAAGGCCTCAGGCTTATTTGATGCTGAAGGTGGTCCTAAAAGCTGAGGCACACTTGCCTATCTCATGGCCTCCTGGGAGGCAAAGCTAAATGAGCTCTGAAACAGAGACAATCTATGGGGAATTTTCAGCAAGAGGCATTAATTTTCTCTAGGCCATATAGCTTTTCTCAAAAGAGTGAGCATTTAGTGGCTGTAGGGAAATAAAAGTTTCCAAGTTAAAATGCTGTCTTAGCAGACCTTCAGCAGCCACAGAGCCACTCGTGGTCCTTTCTCAAGTCCGAGAGAGAGAGGGTTATCAGGGTGCCTTCCTCTCGGAGGGTACTGACTTATCAGGACGGTCTCTGTCTTTCCTGTTCTTAAGCATATTTCTTTCTCGTGTTTTATTGAATCCCAGAAGAGAAGTGTCATTGTTACTCGGTGGATGTTGCTGTCATTGTATCCCGAAAACCACCTGCCCCCAAGTTCCTATCTGTGCCAGCTTATATGATTACATATAACTATGCCCAAGGGTGCATCCCATGAGTGACTCATTCTTGCCTCTTATAAATAGCATCCAGAAAGCCGAATAGAGGAAGTTAACAATGAACATAAGTATTACAAAATGCTCTCATTCTTCAAAAGTTAATTTCAGAGGGTAATCAACATTCGTTCGTGGCTTAAAAAGACCTCCGTCCTCATTATTACTAGTAGTATTATTACTACAACTGTTTTTATGTGGTGTCTTAGATTCACAACTGTTATTTCTGGACCAAATACAAAGATGTAGATTGAAAGTTAATGGTCGTGAAAAGGTTGTTTCAAGATCCCTGCACAGGGATGCTGCATTTCTTTGCAAACATGAAGGATTTCTTAGGGGTTTGTTTTCTTTTCTTTTGGAGGGGATGGCGGTGAGGAATGGGGAGAGTGCCAAGTTGTTTGCACATTCAGATTTCATAAACCAATTCCTGTTGCATGTTAGGACCTAAAAATAGTAGACAGACAGACACCGGCAAAAGAAGGGAGGGGGGTCAATTTCTGCAGACTTTCAGCTGGTCCTTAAACAAAGCAGAGGAGTCAAGTGTGAGTCTTGGTCAGGTCTCGGGGGACACATACATGTACCCATCCGTCCCCCCAGGCTCACAGTGACTTACTTTTTTCCGGCCCTGACAAGCTATTTGTGTCCTGGTTTTGAACTCATTTTACTTTGCTGGATACCGTTTCTGTCTGTTTTGATCACCAGTATCTTATGTTGCAAAGACAGAAGTTTTGTATCCTCCCAAAGAGAACTTGTTATACTCTAGGGGGGGGAAAAGTCAACTTTCATTCTTCACTATGACTGTCTTTGATTTGTGAAACTGAGTGGTCCATAAAACAGCACTGTGGAAGAAAATTTGATGGGTTCCAGGTAATGAACAGCAAAGCTATGAGCAAGTTAACTGGCAATAGGTAATATAAATCATGCAGTCAAAATAGCCAAAGTTTTTGGTGGAGCCAGTAAGGCAGCATATCATCACTGGGAAAGGTTGATTGCTCTTGCAAGGGAAAGAAAAGGCTTCTTTCCTTTTTTTGTGCTGAATAAAAGTTAGCTACCTGTAATGACAGCAACTGTCTTACCCGGGTGTGTAAGAAAGAAGCTCTCTGTTTAAAGTGTGCTTATGGGTGCCACAATGACAAAGGTAATTTCCAGGGGAAAGGGGACAGGAGGAAAAACCTGCCTTTGTCATGTCATATTCTAGAATGGGAATGTGGCACTTCATAGAAAAAAAATCAGATTGTCATAATCAAGTTTAACAGCTTAAAATAACACATGACACAATGTAAGTTCTGCTATAGTCAGAATTACATGTAGATCTTTGGTGAAGTGTACTACTTCAGTGCTTATCATCCTGAAAATTCACTTCCTGATTTAAATTTTTCATTACTCATCTTAACCTAAAAGTGAATTTGGGTGGAGAGGTTGTTACATTTTTTTTTTCTGAATTACCAAAATAGTTTATTTACCCAGTATAAATAAATATCCCTATGCAAAACCAGCTGAACTCTAACATGTTGCTTTGCAAAGAAAAGGCTCGTATATCACTTCATATTGTGGGAGTTTTTTGTTGGTTTTAAAGAAATGAAAATATTTTTTCCCTCTTCTTTACAAAAAGTGTGTGGATATTTAGAAATGAGGGCTTCTATCATGAATGGGTCTATGTTCATACTTACTTTATATGAACATTATATCCTATTTGTATCAAGTTAAACTCAGCAGGATCTTCACTTCCTAATATTATTCTGATTTAAAATTAATAAAGTTTAGTTGCACTGAATGTAAATATTGGATATCCAACTTGTGTAAATCATAAAATGAAGTGTTGTTCTCTCTTGAAAATAATAATTAGGTACGGATCACAGAATGATCTCAGATGAGGAAATTCACTTGGATGCTAATGCTTCTATTTTACAATTAAATGTACCTCTGTGATTCAAAAAGGTAGATGTGACATTTTAGCCAAAAGAGTGTGAGGTAAGAAATGAGGTTTAGGATGTCGACTTTGCATCAAAATTATGTTCGCTTCTGAATGTATAACAATAGAGTATTTATTTCCGGGTAATTATAATTCATTACAATGCAAACAAAATCTCAATTTTTCTTTATTAATGAGCTGCTGTCTCATTATATGAAGATTGGTAACAATCTGATATTTGAGATCAGTTATAATTATCAGCAAGAATGCAGAGTAGTTCCAGTGTTTCACATTTTGAGTTTATTGAATATGATTTGTCATTATTCTTAATCTGCTATCAGACACAACGTGTAATAGATGAGCAGAGCAGCAGAGAAATTTTCAGGTTCATCTATATTCTTTTGTACCTGAGCTGGTTTTACTATTCTGTGTTTGATGTTGACCTGCTAATGTCATGGCCATTATAGATACAACCAAGTCTAGCAAGTACATTATTTAGATAAATTCCTCTGTTTTGAACTACATATTGAGGGCATTAAAATGATTTTCATTGTGCCCTGGGCTAACTCCATTCCAAGATTATTATTAGATTTACCTGTGGCATATACTCAGATTGGTTGAGTGGGAGGTACTGGGCACCATGAGCCTTCCCAGTACCCTTGTCTCCCTGTACGTATCCCTTAGGAAATACAGTTCCTGGTTTCTGCAAGAACACTATTTTCAGCCTTGATTCACCTTGTGCTCAGAACATGGCCTGCTCATGGGTTATTCCTTACTGTCCCTGTTAATTTTTTTATTTGGAGAGAAAGGAAGTGGGACAGGAGGCATCTCGAATCCGCTGCACACTTGAACCTGGCAACCAACACCAAGTGTGTCTTTTTTTGCATTGTTCAAGTAGCAAGATCAGATCTCGGGCAGTGAAAAGCCTGAACACCACCAAGTAGTAAGCAATATACCTAGGATCATTCACAGCTGGGTTGTTATTATTTTTTATTTTTCTTCTATAATTTTTTTCCCCCAGATGTTTTTCAACACATGGTTGAAAATGGTCTTCTCAAGTATCCTGCTGCTGTTAGCAGGTAGCTAGTGGTGATCACTGGGGACAGAGCAGAGGTTAGTCAGAGCTCAGCCGTCCCTCTGGTTTCTTACTGAACTGTTTCCATCTCTGAGAGCTGCAGAGCAGATGCCTAGTAATGACTTCATGTGCTCATAGAGCATTGCTGTGAAGTCCATTTTCAGACCGAACATTTTCACCAAGCTAGACTGTGGGCATTACTTCCTTCATATCGGGTTCCCATCTGATCCAGTCTGAGGCAGCAGAAGGGAATGAAGTGTGATGTTGATTGTAATAGTAAATCTGAGTCTCCTATCAAGCAGTCACAGCTTTTCAGGATGAGCTCTCTGTATCTGTTTCCCCAGAGTGTCAAAACACCTGGAATCTGTGCTGAAAAAAGGGATGTGGGATCCCTGACCTCCCTCAGTCAGATATGGGGCTGCTTCCAGATGATGGCCATCATGCTTGTCATGATAGGAGTTTAGTCTTCATAGATACTTCCGCCCACAGTGGATATGAATCACAAGAGGTGGAAGTGCACGAGGAATGAAATACATGTGAACAGCATGCTCTGAAGGATAGTGTGTATTTGTCTGTGGAAAAACATGGATGTAGAAAAGCGGACCGTCAGCTGAAAGTCAAACTTGGAAATTCTGTAAGTTTTGGGAAAGCCGATGATTGCATTATAGTGTTTGAGAAGTAGAGTACTGGTGGAGAGGTAAGGAGACAAATGACAGCAGAGTAGAAGTGGATTCCACTGAATTCAGGATGTGACCACTGAGACATGAGCACCTGAAAGAAGTCCTCCAAGAGTCCCTCAAAAGAGTTAGTGAAGGGAAGAACGCGCTAGAAAGGATATATTGACAGCCAAGAGGATGAGAAAGAGAGGAGGATGGGAGGAGAAAGAGAAGCAGATCATCTAAGTGCGTGAGAAGGAAATAGCACAGCAGAGAAGGAAGAGGTTCCAAGAGAGAGGAGGTGCTCCAGAGGCAGGAGGAGGAAAAGAGTGAAGGGTAGAAACTGGAGGGGGTAGGCACAGAGGTAATAAAGTCAGGAACTGGAAAGCTGGGGAATGGCAAGAAAGGAGGAACAGAGGTGCATCATCGAGACTTGGAACTAGTTGAAGGGTTGGTGCAGATATACAGAGAATGGAGAAAGAAGAGTTAACAAGAAGAGAAAGTACCAGGAGAGCTGGAAAGAAAGGAGGCAATAGGGATAAGAAAGGATTAAGCTTAAAGCAAGGGAGCTATTTTGATCAAGACAAATTATATGAGCATAATTAGCATTTAGAAGGGAGAGAGAAAAGGCATTGTCAACATCTGGACTATGTTTTGAATTATATTTTCCTGATAAAACAGAAATATGAGTACAAAAAGTATATTACAAAACTGTGTTCTCTATTTATCCACTTGTATTTGGCAATTATAGCAGGAGAGTGAAGGAGAGCTTTGAAGAGGACAGCGTAGTGGTTCTGCAAGTAAATTTGTAGAAATGGCTTCCTACATATGGTGACATGAGAGAAAGCGAAAAGAAGGGCGGAAGAAAACTAGCACTGCTGGTAGAGCATTGGCGCATGTTTCTTCCTTTTGTCGTCTCATCTAAGAGAGCCTAACAAGGATGTTTCTAAACAGTTATTCTCTGTTAGCACAACCTATGTAACAGTTGCAGATACTGAGGTTTCAGTCAGAAACTCACAAAAGCATAAGGAGAACCTGCCTTCCTCTTATTTCTTTGCTAGGCTCAGCATATACCTGGAGACAAATTTTTCTTAACTGTGGAAGTGGTTGTTCCTAACAGTCATTTGATTCAAACACCGACGGTGCTTACTGCTGTGCTTTCCTTCTGAGGTGTTTCATCCAGCTCTTGAATACTTCAGCATAAAAATTAGGAATGGGGTGGAGAGCAACACATGAAGATGGAAAAGGGATAAGGGGGTTATCTGGAAAAGATTTTAAACTAGAATGTTAATCATATTGGTCTTTTCTGTATAATACTTAAAAAAACCCAAACCTCAGATCCATCCAAAATATTTTATCTTATTTCCTGTAAGACCTGAATCAACATAAAAATGAATTTGGGGAGTACTTGAAGGTATTCTTAATCCAACTTTGTTCTTTTCAGTATACTTTAAATATGTTTCCATTAACTCTCACAATATGGCACAATGTTCCTACTTTTAAGAGCTACTTGACCCTTGCTCAAAGTCTATCACATAATAATGCATTAACATAGAAATGATTCTAAGAGGTGAAGTTGAAGGCATTGAGTGGTTACAATCTTCATTCTTCAACTGGATAAGAAATGTGAAGAAAAATATTTTATGTACACGTTACGTTTTTTTCTACTGCATGATACATATCCAAACGATCAAGAATTTTCAACAGTAAATAAATACCAGCTATGCAGAGCATTTTAAGAAGCAAATACTGCCACCTTCAGAAAACCTGGAAATTCAGTGCTCTGTGGTTTGCCTTGGGCGCTGTGGAGAAGCCAGAATGTCTGCATCCTTTCCGCTTCTCTTAGCTCAAGTCAATCTGCTCCAGCCACGTGCACAATAAGCTCATTGGCACTAGAAAGGCAATTATTTGCTCCCTGCTCACTTACTGTATGGGCCCCCATGTCACAAAAAATGGCAATGCTGCGGTTGTTTTGAACTGATGGCAAAGTCTCCTTTAATCCTCAAGAGTCTAATACTAGTAAAGACTCAGAATTGCAGAACTGTGAACTCCTGGTTATATTTTAAGACTCTCATCTTAAATATTCACACTTACTCAAGAAAAAAAGTAAATCAAAACACTGTGATCCAAAGATGGAATCAAAAGAGCAGCCTCAGTCATGCCAGTTGGTGCCTTTTTGAAAGGCTGGTAAAGGTGCATTGAAACTCACCCTTTATCCAGAACTGGGAAGAAGAGCGTTTGGAGTGAAGTGGGTAACTCTTCACTCCTGCCAGTTCTCTGGCAGGTGTTTGATGGGCTGTTTGCCATTCGTGTGTGTGTGTATTTGAGGTGGGCAAAGGAGAACTTCTTTGGCATCATCTTTTTCTTGGAAGCTCTGAGATAATTTAAGTCTTCTCTGTCTTCTGAGGGAGAAACAGACTAGGAGAAGGGGAAGAACTGAAGTAGGTGAAGAAGTGGAGAAGGTGTGGACAAAGTATAAGAGAGCTCAGGCTTCTGTCCAAGTAAGAGGATGGATACCCCTGTCAACTGATGCCCACGGACTTTGGGAACAAGCCTTCATCTAGAGGCATCAAGGAATCAGGAGGACAAATACTCCTCTGAATTTAGGGAAAATCTTCATTTTGGTGTGAAGAACAAGAGAATGATCGAGATTTTCTGTCTCTGACCATTTTTCATGGAGTTTCAAAACCTCCTATTCAGAGTAACAGTGGTCAGCGTTCCTTGGAGAGCAGTTGCATAAGGACACCAGAAAAGCAGAGGGGAGGGATTTGTGGTTGCCATTATTGACAACATACTGTTGTTATTGACAACAAGTAACCGCAAGATCATCAAGCGAATCAGAGTAAACATGCATGGTGTTGGTAGTGGGTGTTCTGGGAACTCATTCACAGTCAGAGATTGGTGGTCTTAGTTCATCTCCTCTGATACATTTGGTGCAGATAGTAATAATGAATGGGCAATTCTTCCCCCCCCCCTCAAAAAAGATGATTTAGGAAGAGACAAAATGCTGTTCTCTAACAGTAGGGTTTAGGACCTGGGGGACTATAAGGATTTCCTTCTCTAATCTGTGGGAATTAGCCCTGACTGACAAGGAACTAGCATGCAGTTGATATACAGTCCTCAGTTAACTTGCAGGTATTTGGTATGTAGAACTACAGGAGTAAAGCGGTTCTTGTTTGAAGTGGAATTCATATGAGGATCCAGCCAGAAGTGTCAATGCCGGAACAGAGGTTGCCATTGTGTCCTGGGGGAAAATCAATGCAGGTTGGATAGCAAAAAGTGGTTTGGTTTTGGTTTTGGGGGGTTTTTTTGGTAAATCTTCAGTATGTAGTAACTACTGATCAGGGCTGTGTGGTGAACTGTGAAAACAGGAATAATGTAAACTACTGTGTAGTAGTTCACTAAAACTAAATTCACTGTATATTGTACTGTATAATACTGTATGTACAATATGCTATGTTGTAGTGCTTTCTGATGTTCAAGCAGGGCTTTAAAGCAGTGTCTCCAAAGAGAGCCTTTTACCTTTCACAAAATTTAGTTATGAGTGATAAACTATTAAAGAATAACCATTTGAAGAAGAACTTTTCAGGTAGTGAAAAGCAGATAATCAATTGAATGCATTGAGTGTGACAGTTGGGAAACAGTGAGCAGAGTGTGGGAGAAGGTATCAGAGAGAGAAACAAATATGCCAAAAAGTCCTACTGCAGTTTTTGGTTTATTGCTGGAGCAATTAGGGAAATCTCCCAGACAGGATTACAGCTTTTCAAAAATTGCTAGTTGTGGAGATGTCAGATATCTCATAAGAACTAATATTTGGATATAAAATACCCCTTTCCAACAAAGGGCATTTCATATTGTGCGATGCATCTCTCTGTCCTTTTATTGCCGAAGGATGAGCAAATCATTTAACTGTTCTTTGTTTGTTTCCCCTGCTGCCTACTGTCAGCTTACCTAGTGAGAAGGAAGCAGAATTCAACACCCAACAAATTGGGTTCAAGTGGAACAGGAATAAAATGGTCTTTATCTGTAGCTCGGCCGCTTACATCCTCATTGCTGTAGTAGTGAGTGGAAGCCGGGCCATCGTTGTGTGGTTGTGAAGCTGTTGGTTTCACGCTTTGGTGAACAGTAGTTCACGGAATAAAACTGTTTTCAAAGCTGATATTTTTTTGCCTGCTTCTTGACAGTAACTGAAGGTCATAGGCATCTGAACTGCAGAGAAGTTTCTAGGCCAAGAAGGTGGCATTTGGATGTTACAGTGGGTTGTCACTACTATGTTACCAAGGAGAGCTCTTCAGACACACCTCTCACAGACATTACATTCAGAGAGAGAAAGAAGAGAGAGAATTATGATTCCTATTTATTGTTTGACTGTGACTTCAGTATTTTGGTACTGTCTTGTGCTTGAAGTGCTTGGATCTTGTTTGGTGTTCCAAACTTGGGTAGGCTTAAAATGATTGAAAGGTGTGCTTCCAAGCTTCGAGAGCTGCTAAACTCTTATACCACCAAGTAAAATGTACACATTTACTAGGCATTTTTTAGTATATGTGTGTTTGTTTATATATCTCTGTGCACATTTTTTATATTTGTATTTATATACATATATATGTATAGATACATATTTGCTGTATTTGCTACATTCCTCTGCTCCTTTCAAATATTGAGTAAATTTTAACAACCCATCTGCATCTTCTGGGGTGCCTGGATCCTAACCCGAATCCTGCGTGAGATAGTGAGGCTCCCTAGGACATGCTAGCCCTAAAAGTGCGTAGCTGTGCTAGGATAGCACCATGCCTGATTTTATAAACCTTGCACCCAGGCAGCTGCAGTTAGCACCCTGCCACGCTGCCCTGGGCAGCCTGCTCAGCTCTGGAGTCTCTGCTCTGCTCTGCTCTGCTCCCCACTGTAAACATGACACCAGATGCCACAACACAGTGACCCCAGACAGGAGGAGCACACTGGGGTGGCATCCTCTCTGTCAGGGCTGATGAAAGGAGAGCTTTGTGCCCACCCGCTGGATTGCTGCTATGGGGATAGATTTTTATCCTCTTTCTTCCAAGGGTTAAACAGAGCTTATATTTTCTGTTTAAAACATGCCAGCAGAAGGGGATTCTGTCCCGGGACTTTCTCTGCATTTTATATTAAACAGCCTGATCACCAGGCTACAGAGGAGTTATCTGCTAATCTGGCTTTACAGCCCAGTAAAACCTGCTTTGCTGGCAGGGATTCAGCAGCAGAGGTGAGGGGTGTCTCTGCCAGTATTGTTACTATCCTGGTGCTTTAGAGCATTTCCCTGCAAAACAGAAGTGATATCTTCTTGTTTTCTTCTGGTCTTGAAGGGCTTGAGTTTCATTTCATGTCCTGTGTGGAGGATGATGGTGACCTCCATCTCTTCTCTGCCTGAGTTTTTATAGAAACCCGTAGTAGTAATTTTGTGAAGGGCATGGGATGTGGGAGTGAGGTCATGGGAGGTGATGTGTAAGGAAGCCTGTACATCTGGGCCCTTAGGCCCTGGATTTCACTTGGCTTAAGGTGGAAAATGTTGTGACTCTCAGCCTTGGTGGGACTAAGACAGTTCTGAGTCTGCACAGAGATGGAGCTTGAGACAGCTGGGAAATGCAAAGGTCAAAATGCAGTACCACCTGTGGTCTTCCAGCAGCACAGTTGCTATGTGAAAGAGGAGCATTTCAAGCCTGTGGTTTTGATTTAAGCATTAAAAATTCCACATATTATCCTGAAATCTTATTTCAGTTTAGGACTGCCAGCCTGGCCATGTTCTGCTGTGTTGCACTGGGGGCTCTTCCTTCTGCTCTGCCCCAGTGAGCTTCACAGCTGTTAAGAAACAGGGTCTCATCCATACCAGGCTGTGAGCGCGTGTACGTTGGCTGAATCCTGGTCTCTGCAAAGCCCCCATGTGTTTTCGCGGAGTCCTTTTCCTGATAGTTTCGTGCAGATATTCTGAGGAGCTGTACCAAAAGGGCTCCTGACACATCAAGCACAATTTCCTTGACAGGACAAGGTGGGATTGTGCCCAAAATGTTGCCTTCTGCAGTAAGAATTACAGGTTACATAGTCATTAGCTGTGCTGTACTTTAGATGAGAAGTTACTGTGTTGGTTCCATCTACTTAAACCTCCTGGTTCTTTAAATAGGTGTCCTTGGCCAGCTTTTCTCACTCCGTTAATCCTAGCACAGATGAACCGGCATGAATATAAATGTTTATGGCAGTCTTCACAGCTGCATATGGAATATATCTGATTGTTTGCATATAGTCAGTGCTGTGGGTTTGTAATTTGATGCTCTATAAAGAGTCTTAGATAATCTTTCTGAAAGGAGCTGTGTAAACGCAGATATAATTAGCTTTATGATTTTTTTTTTGGAAACAGATATCTTTTAATAAAGCACTGGAGCGCAGAATAGCCATTTCCTGTGATTTTCATTCACATAATATTTATAGTGCTACAGAACAAATGAGCCGTTGAAAAGGGAAAAAAATTAATACTGTGAATGAACTTGCCTTGAGAGGAATTTGTGATAAAATTATGAATCTAACAAACTTCAGTAAACCAATTACTGCTCCTCCTGGATTTGTGAATATGAAAGCTCAATGGGATTTGATTTAATCCCTCCCTGTGAACAGATGGGCAGATTGCAGGTCTCTGCAAAGCACGTTCCAGCCTTCCCAATTCCTTCCACAGTCGGCTGTGATTGTTTCTTTACACCTTGCCTCTTGGTGACAAAAATACTGAAAAAGGCATGAGTAGAATCAGTTAAGGTGTTTGCGATGCGCCTCTGTGCAAATTGTGTTTAGGTTTTTTACCACCTAGTACTTCGAATCTCTTCATGTGGAAGAAGGATGGTCTTCTTTGAATGCCTGGTGGCACTTTGTAATGGGCCTACTAGTATTACTGTAGTTAAGAGGTGGTCAGCACTTTAAAAATAAACTCTTGTTTGCAGGGAATTATAGCACAGCCAAATCTTTTACTCTAGGTTGAAACCAACCAAATTGAAAATACAAGAACGAAGCCAGGAGCAGTTTTTAATTCTCCCTCCCTCCCTGAAATCAGTTTGATCACAGTTACTGAGTTGCCATCTGCATTTTGTGCCTTCTAGAGCAGGAAACTGCTTTTTGGGAAGATAGTAAAAATGTTGCATCATGTCATAGGTAAAATGATTCTGTATTTTGTCTAGTGTAATTCCAACAGCCTCCTCATGCTGCTTACATTGCTCCTTACGTTGCAAAACATACAGACATCTATACAGTGCAAAGCTGCAAGTAGTTTCATTTGCTGCAACTGAATTACACAAAATCTTAAAATCATGAGTATTTTTAACTGTTTTGTACAGTTGTGGTCTTGCTTTCAACTGGAAATATGTATGTTAATAACTTTAAGGCTTCATCTGACATTTGTTTCCGAAGTAGTAGCTACTATTTCTCAACTACATTTAGCAGCTACTCAATAATGAAAGAAATTGCTGCCTGCTTAGGTGCGTATGTAATTTACTTGGAGGCAAGACTAGGAATGACAGAAAAATTATGTTGGAAGGGACCTTGGGAGGTCTGTGGTCCACCCTCCTGTTCTGGGGTCAGACCAGGCTCTTCAGGGCTTTGTCCAGTCAGGTCCTGAAAACCTCCGAGGACAGAGACTGCACAGCCTCACTGGCAACCTGCTGCACTGCTTGCCTCTGCTTTTGGGGGAAAGTTATTCCTTATATCCTTATATTACTGTATCAGCTTCTGCCTGTTGTCTCTCCTCCTGCCACATCTGAGCCCCATCATTCAACTAGTATTTTAGTTCACCCATTTTTAAATTGTTCACCCATTTTTAAATTGTTCACCCATTTAGACTGTGCCATTCTCACTTGGATACAAAAATGTTGTGGAAGGCAGTGCTGAAAGTCTTGAGAAAGTCAAGGGAAATGACAGCTGCTGTCCCCTCACCTGCCTTCTATCACTTAATTATTTCTGTCATTTTATCACAGTCAGGTTGGTCAGGAACGATTTAGCTTTGGTAAATCCAGGCTGACTGATTCCAATCACCTTCTTCTCCTTCGTACGCCCAGAAATAGGGAGGACAAGCGCCATAATTTCCAATGATCTTCATGTCATATAAGGTGTTTAAAATAGCTGGAAGATGGGAAGTAACTTTATAGAAGTGTGTGTTTTAAAAGGCTAAACTGGAGAACCTGTTGTATCTACATATAACTGCAAGCAGAGTCAGAGCCATGCAACAGCTTTGCAGTGAGTCCAAAGATGTTTGTCTTGGACACTGGTGGGTTGAACTTGCATTCCGAGGACAGGTACACCCTCCTGGAAGTGGTAGGTGGGGATAAGGTCAGTGGAGAACAAACAAGGCTCTAATGGGACCTTGGTGCCTGCTTTTTACTAAAGCAGAATTTATTTCCCAGACACCTTATCCCTGAGTGCAGAAAAATACACCTCTGAGTCTAGCAATATTGTGTTTTTATCTTCTCTGTGCTGCACTATAACTGTGTAAATACATTTCAAGATTTCAGCATGTTCATCAATTGATTGCAGGGAAAATTCTCTGCGAAATGATGACCCTGGATATGTTTTGGACGTACTCATTGGTGAGATACAGAAGGTAAAGAAATTAATGAGCACCTTTCAAGTCAATCATTGTTATTTTTGTCATATTTTCACGCTTCCAAAATAACTTCCTTATGTGAAGCACTCAAGTATTGTAGACCATAAGGTGAATTAGTTCCCTTTGATAATGTTCTGAGAAAATTTGAAACTAACAATAACATTCTTGTAGCGTATAAAATATTTAATATACATGTCTGCGCTGAAGCAAGAAGTGTTTTCCCTCACTCTGCAGCACTTTCTCTTGGATAGTCCTTTCTGCCTGTAGGAATTCTTTTGTTGTTGGAGAAGACAAAATTCTGGCTCAAAGATCCTGAACTGTTGATTTAATGGGAGCTGGACTTGGCAATTTGAGAACATGTGAGCACTGAGTACTGTTACGGAAGTATATGTTTGTCGCTTATGCTGTGGACAGGTGTCTATCACAGGAAAGATAAAGCTTATTAATAGATAGTAGAACAAACTAACTGCACACACCTACACTGGGAAAGAGTAATTACCCTGGGTTTTACTATATATGTAATTTTTTTTTTTAATTTGGGAGGTTTTTTTTATTTATGTTTTCAGTGTTCAGGAATCAATAATATTCTTGGTCTCATAGGACAAAGAAAATGCTCATTCTGATTAGTCTTAATTATAGTTTTGTGAGTTCCCTTTGAAAGAAATTAAGATTTGAAGTCTTATTGGTAAGTAGGGCTTGTGTATGAGAACCACTAGTGTTAGATAGTTTAGCAATAATTCTGTATATTTTTTTAAAAGAGCTGATGCGCAATTTTAGTCCCAGCCACAGGTTTTCAAGTAACTGATGTGCTATGGTATTATTTTGTAGAGGTTGCTTCACCATATAAATCTTTTGTTGTGAGCTCCTATTTAGTCTCACCCTGTACCCTGACAAAAAAAGACTCTTATTTTGAAAAAATGGCACTTTTTTGTAATAGGGACAGCAATACAGTAGGAAATGGGCCCAGAACCTCTTAAGTTATTTTGCTTTGGCCACAAAAGCCCTTTAGAAGATAACCACCAGCTTTTATTTCCAGACTAGGCCCATCTAACTGGTGCCCATCCCTTGCCAAGAAGGTCTGAAACAGTGCGTTAGCATTTTCTCCATTTCACAGCAAGTTCTGTAATTACACTTCTCTCACTCGTGCTGGAGCTCGCAGCCATGGATGGTACTGTTTAAGGCTAAGCCCAAATTCAGACAGGCTTACTTGACTTCTTACAGATGTAGGCTCTGGAGAGGGTCGATGCTCAGTGTGAAATCCTACCTGTTCTTATTAATCATTCAACTTTTAATAAACTTGATTAGATGCCTGTGCAGTCTCACATGAGTTGCGTTGTGAGTCTGTGCTGCCTTTTTTGCAAATGGGAGTTTCAGTGAATGCCGTTTAAATTTCAAGAAGATAAATAAGGGACTGAAATATTTTTCAAAACATGGTCCCGCCTTATGTTTTAGCCAGTCGCATCGGGCACCTTTATTTTGGGTAACGTAGACTTAACGAGCGGCATTGCTGCGTTGAGAAGGGCTTTAAGGAGATTAGTCCTGTCCTGTCAAATGATCTCATAAAGAAGCGTAAGCTGCCGCGCTCCTCGCCACCGAGAAGGCAGAAAGAGCCGCCACAAAGCAGCTGGGAAGGCTGATGGGACACGGAGCAGGAAAGCACCTCGCACTCGTCGTCCCTGGGAACCGGCTCCGCCTGGGGGGATCCCGCAGCCGCCGCGGACCGGCCGGAGGCGCTCGGCGGAGCCCGGGCGGGCAGTCCCTCCTTCCCTCCCTCTCTCCTTCTTCCCTCCCTCTCTCTTTCCCCCCCCGCCGCTCCCTCGCTCCGCTCCGGCGGCGGGCAGCCGGTGTGCCGGGCTGCGGGCGGAGGGCAGGCACGGCCCGGCCCGGCCCGGCCGCCTCCGGCAGCTCCGGCGGTTGGGATGCAGAGCCGAAGGTGGAGGATGCTCGGGGGCCTCTCGGGCTGATACGCGAAGGTATTTTTCTTGCCGTTGCTATTCCTGTGGTTATTTCTATGGCAGATGCGTGCGTTGTGTAGGAATCGCTACTGCTGCGTGGTTTGTGGGGTGGGTTTTGGAAGTAGGGAGCGATGAGCAGTTGTTACTCTGTGGATAGATACACCTGGTGGGGGGAACTTGCTGTGTAACCCAGAGCTGCAAACTTCCAACTACTAAGTCAAGCTGGGTTTTCTTCCTGGTTTGTTCTTTCCCTTGGAATTAAGTCATGGTAAAATTGTACCCAGAACCAATAATTTATTCGTCTGTTTAGAAAAATCTGTCACCATGAACCCCTCGATCCATTAGATTTAGAGTGGGGGAAGCCAGTAAAAAGAATAGGGTTTTTTTTTTTATTCAGGCAGAATGTCCTTTGTGAAACTGAAGTCTGTGCCTTCCATATCAGGGAGGTTTCCCTGCAGTGAAACCGAAAAGATCTTGACACTTGCTTTTCATTATTTGTACTGGAAATTGTTTGTTGCGAAGCGTAGCTTCCACAACTGTTCTCTTCCTCAGAGGAATTTATTTGCTGAGAAGCGCTCCTAACAGGCTAACATGCCAAGCAGCATTTTGGCTAATTTTTGCAGGTTTTAGAGTTGAGGCTTAGTAAATTTACGGGCTTGTACACGGCTAATTTGTTGATATGCCTCTAAACTCAGTGCAGTAGTGACTGTTCTGTTAGTACTTTCTGCTAGCCTCTCTCTCCTTCATCCCCTTTTTCTCATACCACAGTTAATTTAAAAAAAAGTCAACTTTTTTTTGGTCATACCTTGAATATCCTTCATATTTAACTCTTCTTACTGCATAGCTTTTTTTATTGTTGATTCCTTGCATGTTACTTTGTCTGCTCGGTACTATTTTAGTAATTACTGTTCTTGGATTACACTATGTTCCTTGCCCAGTGTTCACTGCAATGCTACTATCAATGTAAAGACACTGCTTTAGGTAAAGCAAATTAGTGAATTTTAGTGATTACTGCATTCCATTTAATATGGAGAGCTATAAAAAAGTTTATTATACTTTACATATCATTTGAAGACAAAATGGTTATGTGTGTGTGTATAGTTATACACAAGAAGGAAGCCTGTATTTGAAGTGCTATATTGTTACAAGAGGATAACAGGTTCCCGTGTCAGGTTAACTCTAGGTCCACATTTCATTACGTCTTATAAAGTCAGCTGATTGGTGGAGCTGGTAAGCTAATAGTATAGGAGATACAGTAAATAATTAATGATATTAATATTAATGTATTGTGGACTTTTACAGGACGGAGTCTTGCTTTAGAGAGTTTGAGACTTCATGTAGGAATTCTCAGTTACTCTTATCTGAATGTAACTGTTGCTTTGGGTTTTCCTTTCCAGGGGAGGCTGAAGAACGGTTAGCCGGGGTTATTTGATGCATTGTATCTATCAGTGTTAGTACTCAGGTTTCAGGAACGTAATCCACATGGCTTTGCAGTTACAACCCTATGAAATAAGAGTGCAATTTAATGAGGGGACTGTGCTCAACAATGAAATGCTCCCCTCTCAGCTGTCGTACTGAGCTGCTGAAGCAAGAAAGTTATCCCCAGTTGCTGTTTTTCCCACCTTACCCTTGGAGAGTGAATATGCAGACTGTAAAGAAGTTTGTGGCTCGATATCTTCTTTATGGTTTTCTACTTGTGCTAAATCACTGGTTGGAATAATTGTATTGTCACCTTGTGTCATATTTGCTCAGGTGTAATAGCTTTGCCAGAAAGGCAGTCGCCTGTAAAGTTGTGGCGCAAAGTTTTTTTGGAAAGGAGGGGAGGGTTGTTAAAGGCTTTTTTTTTTTTTTTTCCCAACACTTTCTTTTTTGTTTTACTTTTTTCTTTTTTTTTTTTTTCTTTCTTTTTTGTATAAGCTTACTGATTTAATGGTATATGAGATTCTCTGACTATAACATTTTTGTTGGGAACAGTAGACGGGTCTTTATGCTGAAGAAGCGTTTGCTCACAGATACTTTCAAGTAACAGTATGGATGAAATTTAAGCTCTTAAGCTTAAAAATAAAATTAAGTGTCCGTGCTGGATTCTGGTCTTCATTTGCTATACAGCTAAATTATTGTAAGGGTTAAAGGTATACAGTAAGAGTTGATTTCTTGTGTGGTACAGGCTTTGGTTTGAGATGTCCAATTTTAAACTTCATTTCTCCTTTTTAAATTGTGTGTGTTAATAATTTTTTGTCTATGGATGTCCATTATCCACAAGCACCATCTTTAAAAAAAAAAAAGAAAAAAGTAAATTTTCATGAAAAGTGGGCTTGTGAAGGGTGTTTGTGTAGTTTGATGTCGATATTGAACTTTCAGGGCTGAGAGGTGGTAACACTTGACATTTGTAGCCAGTTTTGGCACCATGTGCTCTAAGTTAATAATTTTAAATGTGTATTAGGAGCTTCAGACTGGAAAAGACCATCTGTATCTCCAACTGTGGTTCTTGCTACTGCAGCTTTAATACCGTGCCATGGCTGGCGCACTTACTGAGCCCCATCTGAAAACAAGGGTATGGCTGGGGTTTTTTGTTCTTCTGTCACTGGTGCTCCCTTGGAAATCTGGAGCTCCTGACACTCAGATCCTTCTCCTGATTTCCAGAGTAAATACAGTCTTTTTTTTCCAGTATCTTTGCTGTCTTTTTTGAGTACCTCTTTCATCTGACATTCATATTTTAACATGGTGATCAAAATTGTATGTGGCATTCATTTTTATGCATTACCAGTGTTTTGTTCAGTGATACCCCTGCTTTCTCATGCCTGTTGGAAATATGTCTGTTCTGGATCCAAGTATCACATTTGCCTTTTTGCGCTTGGATCATATTCATGGTTTATAATTATGTTGTAATTAACTCAAACTCCCTGGTCCTCCTCCTTTGCAGTTTTCACCAAGAAGTGCACAGCATACCAGGAAACTTCTTGTACTCCCTGAGTACACGATCTTGAGTTGTGCCTTATAGAATCTTGTCCTGTTTCTATTACTTCAGTTCTTCAGAGTATCTAGTTATTGCTGTGTAATAATCTATGTCCCTTCTTCCGATATCTGTATCTCTGCTGCATTATGTGTTATCAACTTGTTCCTAATACTAGTGACAGAGTTATTGGTTGAAATGTTTAATAAGATCAGTTCCAAGACTGATTTTTAAGACCCTCTAATAATCAATTAAGTTTTCAGGACTTCTGCTGTTGTCTCACCTTGAACCAGCTGCTCGCCTACTTCTAAATTCCTCTGCTAGTTGCAGCTTAAATAACAGTTTCCCATGTGATGCTGCTGAATACTCTCCTAAAATCCAGATTAATGAGATCTACAGCATTTGGAGAATGTTACCTGATGAAGTAATCTCTTAAGTTAGTCTGTCACAAGCTACCTTGTGTTAAACCCATAATAAATTTGGTCACATTTTTCAGTGCTTTCATGTCTTTAGAAGGAAATTTGAAGGGAAGCATACTTGGTCTCTGTGCCACTGAAGTAAGTTTTATAGGCTTTTAGAAATTCTTCTCTTTTACTTTAACCATGGGTAGTTTATTTCATACTCTTTAATTGTATGCAGTATCCTACTTAAAAGAAATGTCTTAGTGATGTTCAGTTTTGTGTGCTCTTTATTTCAAAACTCTGGGTTTGACTGTTTAATGGCCCCTTAGGTTTTTATTTCACTTTATGATGATTTCCTCTTTTGTACCCTTGTGTATCTTGCTTTTTTTTTCCTACACCATTCACCCCCTTCCTCTGATACTATAGTAAACATTAATGCCCTTACTGAAAATAAGGTCAGAAATTTCCTTTGGTACTTAGATTATCCTTTCCGAAATACCCTTCTTGCTACATGGGAACCCAAGTTGTTCTTCTCCTGATACTTTCATACTTAGAGCACCCAACAACTGTTATAAAGCTATCAAAACCAGGAAAGTACCGCGTTTGGACTTTGAGATCTTCCCAAGATTTCATTATACCAATTCACGCTATTCTTTCTTTTCTTGACCTCTTCATTGTGTCTGGTTTTAGGCTTTTTAAAAATCTGTATGTTTTCATTAAAAGCCTACTAATATTAGAGATAGTTAACTGTTAGGTGTGCATTCATACAGAATAAAATGGAGAGTCTTTCTTCTTTAAAGTCTTTCTCTCCCTCTTCCTTCCTTGGAATACTTAAAGGTTTGATACTTGGGATTTGAAGATTTCTAGGCCTCCTTCATATCTGAATAGGTGAGCTCCTCAATTCAGTTGATTTTTCTAGTTTGTTCCCTTAATTTCTTTTTTCAAAACAAATGCTGCTAACCCTTAATTACAAATCTGTTTTCTTTTGTTCTTTCATTTTGTTTAATCAGCTTATTGCCATTCAAATCCAGTTTATTTTCTGTGAGTGAACTCTCTCAAAATCGAGTATGAATTAACCTTATTTCTTATAAATACAAAGGTTATCCACTGAATCAATCATGTATGAGAGTATACAAGTTACACTGCTATTAGTACTCTTTGCTCTTTGTATCTGGAAAGTTAAATTCTCCAATAGTGGCACAGCTTCTATCTAGTTCTTACTTCACTTAAGAACACTACAGCAATCTATGTGTTGATTCAAGGTTTATGGCATTACTGCAGTCAAATGCAATTTGACTGGATCAGCTCTTCCCAGAGTGATTTTGATCAAAACCAATATTGAAGTTTAACATATGGTGCTCTTCTGGCTTTATATCTCTGTCTCCAATAGAAAATCCTTTGGAGAATATCTTCTCTGCTCATGTCTGGAGAAATAATAAGATCAAGTTAGCTGGTTGCACCAATGTTTTGTTAGCCAGGTTCCTGTCATTTGTATGCAAACAGTTATTTTCTACTAGCAGAGCTCTTTGTACTCCAAGAGAACCAACCACAGTTAATGGAAGAACTCTGCCCAAAATTAGGCCAGTCATGGTAACAGCATCAGTGTTTCAACCCTGTCATTAATTGTGGCTACTGCGCTTTGTTGCAATAAGCTGAATAATCAGAGTGGTTATTTCATCTAGAGACCACAATGCATGTGGAAGTTGTTAGCTTTGTCCTGACAGAGCAGAAGCATTCCTCATAAGGGATTCCTTCAAACGCTGCCAGTGCTGCTTTCTGTTCCATCTGTAGAAAAGATACTAAAGATTTTCTTTTCTCCAACATAGGGTGATCATAAACTGGATATACATCATACTATTTTACAGTTAGGACGAGGTGATGGCAGAAAGCTAGCAGACACAATCAAACCTGAAGCTTGTCCTTTGCAATAATTTAGAACCCGATCTGAAGTCCATTGAAGACGATATTTCCAAGGTTCAAATCTTTGCTTTAGTGCTTCCAGGTGGCATGGTTTTATGTCCACGCTGCTGTTGTGCTTGTAATTAATTGAGTGCGTGCTTTCTCTCTCACATGTCTGTGCATATATATAGAATGTAATGTGTGTACATATGTATATAGTAACTACTGTCCAGTCTTCAGGTATGCAGGGTGCGTGCTTCAGCAGTTGGTATGTCTTTGCTCCAGTCCTTGTTTTGGTTGGTGCCCTGTTCGTTTTAATGTAAGTTCCACTTTGCTGAGTAGGCCTTCTCTTTCACTGAGCAGTAGCCATCAGAGAAATTGCCAGCAAGTTCGTGCACAGACAGATATTAACTGTAGGTCTGACGGAGAAATATCTGCAAGGTTTCAGTGCAAAAAATCCAGTCAAAAATCTAGGCTTTTAGGAAGAAAACCTTTGTATCACAATATACAGAAATAATTGTAAGCTCTATTAAAGCACGGAATATCTCTTGAAATTTTATAGCGGTTTTTTAATATCACAGACTTTTTGTAAAGTAAAATTCTGCAATGACCTTTTCTACTGAAATTGTTCAGTCTTCTGAGTGTCACTGGTGCTTTGGCTTTGAAGCCATGTAAGCTGGATCTACTTTCTATGTGACATTTGAGATGCTACAACACCTTTTGCATTTCCAAAAAATTACAATTGCTTGGCAGTACTCTTTTCCTTCTCAACATACCAGCACACATTAGATTATAAATTAGATAAATGTTCTTATTATTGTTAAACACTTACACAATTTTAGATCAAATGAGTGAGGAGAGAGTAGAGCAGGATTGTGACAATCAAATCGTACATGAGGATTTGGAGATTAATTTCTGATGGTTCACTGGGACAAAAATGGTTTGTTACAGTTTGCTTCTGAATGTACTGAGGCCAGGATGCTTCTAGGTTGCAGAAGAATTTAGGTTCCTCCAGCGACAGTTCCTGATCTAGCCACAGTCTGTAGATTGTGCACATTCACTGAATCCCAGCCATGGGATTTCTATCTTTTGGTAGAAGAGCTTGGCAGAGGGGCAAGTTTCGGGAGGGGGATTTACTGCTTTTACTACTCTTCTAGTGTCATTGCAAAGTGCTTCCATGGTTTTGAGCTGTGAAAGTGCATGCCGGACCTGCTACGCTGCTGGTCCTGGGAAAGCGGACTTTGATTACAAGTCAGCAGACGGTAAAAATTTGAGAAGTTGCTGTACTCCCACCCTGAGTACAGTCATAATCACAGCTCTCACAGACCAGGCAACAGCCAAATAAAACAGCTGCTGTTTGACATAACAGGTCAGAAGCTGATGATGGGATACAGAGCTGTTCTTGGTCCATAAATTTACGTCCTTGGTTCATAAATAACTGACATTTAATTTTAGTTTGGCAATGTACTTTCACACTGTATCCTTCCTTTAACAGTTTTGTAATGAGTTTCCAGCACACTTGATGCTTTGGGGACTCTATTTTATAAGTTCCCTGCTCAACCTACTGAGTATTTGCTTTAGAAATACTGTGTATTGACAATAACTCTATATTCACCACCACTTCTCTGTCTCAAGTTCAGTTTTCTGCATGCTTTGGTGCATCCTGATCAGGGAATGTAGTGCTGTACCTTTGAATTATCTGTTAATCAGATAAGCTCACTACACCATGCTGGCCTAGATTCTTTGTTAATTGGTTAAAAAACTGTTCAGGGCTGTTTTTGCTGAGTAGACAGCATGTTGGATAGCTTACCATTCCTGGTGTGCAGTCACAAAAATAGATGAATTACAGTATACGTGGCCTACCTCTGAAGTCATGAACCTCATAGGAAATAGGCTAGACAAAATCCTCACTCCGTTTCTGTACTTCTGAACCAAATATGTAGTGAAGTGGCCACCAAGATGTTATTTGTGGTGGAGTTAACTTTACGGTGGCCTGGAATACAGCTACTAGACATCTCATGCAACGTTGAATTGATTCATCTTTGCTGGGGCATCTGTGCATGGATGCAGAAGATTCACCTGTCCTGAGCAAAACGTAAGAGCTGCTACTTGCCCAAATGGTGAATGTTGTGAGGCCTTGACAGGTGATATGCTCTGTATAACATAGTTCACAGCAAACTAACATGTGAGGGGGTGTGAGAAAGATGGTATGCCGATGAAGTGATGTAGTTGCTTGCATTGACAACCCTCTCTTTTTCAGATCTAATGGAGTTTGCGCTAGCTTGATACAAAGTGCCCTGCTGTGCATGGTGGAAGTGAGATGTGAATGCCCTAGTCTGCTTCTGCTGGACCATTAGAGCCTTGTTTAATTTGTACTGTTGTGACCCTTCAGTCCCATGCAGTGTCCAATTTGTTTTCTAAATAGCTAAGGTGGGCCTTGGTGTTGCTTCTGCAAGTGAATCTTTATGCTACACATACTGCTTGAAATGCAGCCAAAAGTCTAGTATATTTGCTCATCCCAAGCGTACCTTTAAACAAGTAGAGAAGATGTGCTTCTCTGTTAACCTTGACTCTTGTTCTTTGTTCCTAGATGATTCTGACTTAGTTGAGTGTTGAACATACCACAGACAATGCTTTCCTTAAAGGTAGGGAGCAGCATAAGAAATTATGGCCCTGTAACTTAAAATTTGATAGCTTAGAATTTCCCAGATTCCCCAGCATCAGCTGGGAAGTGGAGTCCACATTGCAATTTATGAGCCGTGGTAGACCGTGGTTATTACTACTCTTGTTTCAGCTGATGAGTTGCCCTGTAGACATAGCTCAAAGCTGCTGCTAGCGCTTACAGAGCTCTCCAGAGGAAGGATGATTGATTGATCCAAGGCTTAGCACTGTTTTGGCTTTGGGTCAACATCTGAGACCTGAGAATGCAACACGAACCATCCTGTGGGTGGACCTGTTGCTTATCTTTTGGTATAGCTTCTTTCTTTTGCCCTACACACATTGACTTAGCTCAATGCAAAACATTTCCATGTAGTATACCTTGGAGATATCTCTGTTCAGATAGCTTTACTCCAGTTAAAAGCTGTTTTGCCCCCTCTTTATTACATGAAACCGCTCTGTTCATTTGCAAGTGGTTTTTGGACCCACTGTTAAATAAAGCCAGATGGAGTAGTGTTGCATTAACTGGAATGCTGTCTGCCTGGTATTTTTGCTGTTGTAAGACCACTCTCAGTTGAGATTTGCACAGTGGGGTCTGTGAGGCTCCTTGCACATGGGTGTTTTGTTCTCCAGCCTGTGCCTTGAATAGTTGCCACAGCCACTGTGTTACGCCTGCATCGTCCGCCGGGACAGCCTTTGTGCCATGCCACAAGAAGAGTTAGCAGCCTTCAAAATGGTTGTCTGGTACTGCAGTAGGAGCTGGGTCAGCTGTGACAATTTCCAGGCATTGCATATATCTAAATGATGTAAGAAAGCACTAATGAGGCCCCAGAGGTGGGCGCTTGCTTGCTCTCAGGTGAAGCCTTCCAGTTCCTGTCCCTATTGCTCTTCTTCCTGTCTGCTAGCCTAAAAGTGGGAGAAAGTCCTCACATTCCTTTTTCCCCATGGTCTTTTCTTGGAAGGCTTATGAAGATGCCTCCGTCTCAATGAACCCAAACTAGCACCATGTTTGCTGTGAGTGTGGGTATCAGCAGTGTCTGCTAGTTCTGCTTATACTGAGGGACACTTGGAGCTGCTTGTTCTTCCCATCAAGGCCTCCCCCCACCCCCAATTCAAACAGCTATTCTCCCTGGTAGGCGCGGTCACCCTCTTCAGAGTGGGATTGCTCTTCGTCTTCGTGGGCATTGCATCCCAGGCATGTTCTCAACCTCTGTCTGCACCCTTCAGCAGCAATACTATCTTGTAGAGATCCTGGTCTGTGTTTTAATAGCCTTGCTGAGGGGGACTGGCTTTACTCCTGTGGGTTGAGTGCAGCGGCTCCATGATATTCATGTGGGATCACTGTGAGTTTTGAGGTCACGGTGAGTCATGAGCCCTGGCTTGGCCATGCTGCCTGTAGCAGAGCCAAAGGGGAAATTCTGTGCCTTCAGCTTGCTGGCATCTGAACCACGTTGTGTGGGTGCAGGTTTTATAGTGTTTTCTGCAGGTTGCCATCAGTATCCCCTTGGGACTGCCTTCAATATCCCCTGGGGCAGCTGCTGCCCTTGTTCCTGCCCTAGGTGCAGTCATGCCTCTCCCAGACACCAGGTACTGGCACTTGAAGAGGTTTCACAACATTACCAGACATACTTTGGAGACCATCGAGTGCTTTCTGAGGGGGAGGTAGGGCCAGAGCCTCTTCCAAGGCTTGTGCATGTGTGTGTGAAGCTTGAGCCTCATTGGTAGCACAAGCAACTGTCTAGCTCTTGGCTTTGCACAATTTGAAGTGGCTCTTGGATCGGAAGTCAGACTCTTGGCTTCTTTCTTAGGGCAAACATTTACATATAACCCCTGAAAAATGTGACTTAATTTCAGCAGACTTGCGGGAATGCAAAATTAGTAAGTAGCAGTGCTGATGTAGTCTTTAGTTTCTAGTTCACAGACTTCCGGGGTGTCAGTAGATATGCACAGAAAATGAGACGAATCTGAGTGCCTGATGAGGGGCGGTAAAGAAAGGTTTCTCTACTTACTATCTCACCACACAACCTACATGATTGTTATGAAATGAACTGATGAGAGATATTACTTCTCCCACCATCATTAGGATGCAAGTGTTTTCTGAATGTGCCAGATGTTTGGCTTTCATTATCTGGAAGTTTCTTTCATTTCCAACCCTAGTGAAAGAGAAGCTTGAGCACGTCCAGCAGAATTATAAACAGTTTCCTGTATGAATGAAGAAAGCAGCATACTTAATGAACTGCATCATGGTAATAGTAAGTCCAGCTAATGAATGCTTTCCCTGTTATTTTAGAGAGGTGGCCGAGTGACATTTCTCTGATTCTGGATCACTGAATCCATATGGATTATAGTCTGAGAAAGGCTTCCTTTTATTTTAATATTTGGAAGGAGTTTATTCAATACCCTACACTTCACAGTCAGATTTCTGAGTTATTCAGAATACCCTTATATTCAAAGCTGGCTAAGGGTATGTCCTCTAAGATGCTGGCAGTTGAAAAAAGTGTCTTTACTAACAGTTTTTTGTATTTTTTTCTGGAGAAATCCAGTGAATATTTTTTCAAAGCACTATAATACCAGCTCCAGTAACATTTTTTGAAAGTATTAGTTTGTGTAGAAGGAGGAGTTTCTGAACTACAGGTTGTAACCAGGTAGTTAAGACTTGCACATTCAATACTGCTCTGCCAAAACCACAGTAAACTTTCTTGACTTTGTGTAATAAGGCAGTCACTGTTACTTACCAGAATATTCCCCAGATGCATTGTCATACTACTGGACTGCTTGGGATACATATGTATCTCTGTATTTCTAAGGATTAAATAAATGGTTTTGGAGCATTGAAAGGCACTTGGATACAAAAAATATCACTGCACCAGGTGGAGCAGGTTTGTTCTTTCCAGTGGTAGAAGAGGAAAGAACTTGTTTTGTGTGGTATTCTCTGAAAACGTTTTCTTCAGCCAGGCCAGCTGGATTGTTTGGGGGCTTTGTCTGCAGTTCTTTAGCATTTAATGCTTGCCATAACTGATCTGGAAGTGATCTTTACTGCAGCTCAAGTGCAATTCATTAGTTTTTCTGACAATTGGAGCCAAGAACCTACTGAAAGTAGTTACAGCTAGTTGCAAGACTGGAGTCAGTGGCCTCATGGTTCGAATGCAAGTTGTATCTTGTAAAAGGTGAATCTTTAGGGCTGTCCTATGAGTGTTTTTCAGAATTACACTCTTCCAGTCTAGAAGTGAGAATATGGCTGAAGCCTCTTCCTGGAGCTAGAAGCAAGGAGATTGTCATGAGTGGTGCTAGTTATTCACATGAACTGTGTGAAGAGTGAGATCATCTGAGATATTACATCTGTTAGCTGAACAGGATACTGTGCATTTTCAACAGGAGGAGGGGATGGCACTTCAAATGATCTTTAAAAGCGTCTTTTCCCCCAATTTTGCCAGCATTGCTTTGTCTATGTTGTGCTTTAGAGAGCTCCTTTTCTTCCAGGAGTAGGGAAACACACTGATATTTTTGTTAGAGGTACAGCAGAGGTGTATAGGGAGTTGCCATCATCATGTTGGCATCTCTGCCTGTGATTTCTCCCTGTGCTCTTCTACAATGGCCAAGGGGACTAAAAGATGGCAGATGCATCTTTCTGAAGGCAAACTCTGGGGGATCGTTATCCCCATTCATTGCACCTTTCAGGAAAGACCAGGTAGCATTACTGCACTGGTGCGCCATTTCTCCCTGAATAACTGGAGGGAATTAACAGTATCTTGAAATACAATGTATCAAAAAATGATGAGACCTCCAGCAGTATCAATGTAGAGATCTTGCCTGTCCCTGTCTCAAGCAAAATGTGGGTTACGGGAAGTAGCATAACATCTGTTGCTGTCCACAAGAGGATATTGGAGCAATTAGTGCTATTTCTTTAAAAAAGCCAGAGCTTCTGGAACTGTTCTGTGCAGAGTCTGGATCAGCTCCTCAGTATCTCAGACTCGGTTCATTAGGCAATATGACATTTTAATGCAGTCCAGTGGTTTTTCATAATTTTGATCAGATTGGATATGAAACAGTGGATTGATGAAGATCACTTTGGTCTGTAAGTGACACTGCAAGTACAGGGTATACATACTGCATTTTCCATGGACTTGGTGTGCTTGTTGTTCAGAAGGTCCTTAGTTTCTATTAGTTTTGACCTCAAATCCTTCTTGTCAGGAAGCTGCATCTTGAGAAAAGGATCTGGTATTTTTTTTCTTCGTATTTTCTTGAAGAGAGCTGTGCAAGGATGTGGATTGAACAAAAGCAGGAGAACATGAAAGGAAGGGCAATAGATGTGAAAGGAATGGGAAGAATATACACAGATAAGTGATGCTGGATGAGGATGAGGATATAGAGGATGATGAGGGGGAGAAAGAGAAGTAAAACCTGTGAATAAACACAAAAGCGGGCTAGGCCAGATGAATGCATTTTATTCCTCCACAAAAGTGTTGTGAGGAGAGCTGCACAGCATTTGGCTCTGTGTGGCTGCTGGAAGCTAGGTGGGAACTGCCCTTAACTGGAATGATTCTGTTTCATAATCTGTTTTGAAAATGATAGGAAAGCCATAGAGTTCACACTACGTTATGGAGCAAAACATTATCTTTTTAATGCAGTTTCTTTGAATGTATTGACTGTGTTAATATGAGAAGTGGAAAGGAAATTCAGTGTTTAGTGTCTAATACCTATAATACATGCGTATGTATTTACTCTTGTCTGTGGGTAACTGAAACGGGGCTTTTTTATGCTTAAACATGTTTGAAATACATCTATGCTATTGACCCAAATCAGCTGACTTTAAGTACTCTAGTGATTTCTAAGTGTTAGAGTTAAAATATTAGATATAAATCTTTTCAGAAATAGCAAATGCTTTGTAAAATGTGGTATTTATATATATATAAATTCATTTTCCCTTATATACAACCTGGCTGAAATAAGAAAGAACCTATATAAAAGATTTGGGTTCGCTCATGCCTTAAACAGAGAATAGCTTCTGCAGGGAATAAGAAAAAGTATAAAACCATTAATTGTTGTACCTGTCTCTCTCTTGAAAAGTGTGATATACCCACTGCTTTTTTTGACTGTGTAGTGTCACGTGATCACTGCTTCTTACTTGGTCGTTCTAACAATTTCTTCATCTGCTGCTTGGACCTCTTGCCCTACTCTCTCTCAAGAAGAATTTGGGAACTGGAGTGTTCTTTGTGTTTGGTGGAAGAATTTTATTGCCACTATTGGTTTTATGTCACAATTGCAAGCAAGAAATTGGTCCTATTTTCTAACAGGAGTTTGGGAAAAAGGAGGGTTGCATTCTGCATGTTGGTACTAATAAGCCCTATAAAACCCCAGGAAAACTGTATTTTTTGCAAATGTGGGCTACAGGAAGTAGCATAACATCTGTTGCTCTCCAGAAGAGGATTTTGGAGCAATTACTGCTATTTCTTAAAAAAATTGTTCCCCTTTTGCTCAATTACTAACACCGAAATATCATTAAATGACATAAATTCCTTGAAATGCAACACAATGAATTTTCGTGATATTGAGGGTTTGAGAATATATAGGAATAAGTATGAGTTTATGGGAAAGGAAAAAACAATAAAATTGCAGTTTTTTCTTACGTGCCATACACTTGATATAAATTTCTGGATTAATTAGTCATATTCGGTGATCAATATTTTATAAAATAAATGTAGAAAAGCTGGTGCTTTAGCAAGTTTTTGTGAGGCCAACTAAATTTAAGAGCAAAACCCCGGCTTTCTTCTCCTAACAATAATAATAATAGTATTTCGTAAGTAATTGTAGAGAAGGGATGCAGAGTTTTTTGCTCAGATGTTTTACATTAACATAAGTTATTAGCATACTTCAATATTATTGATTTAAAACTACGTCTTATAATATGTATCTTGAAATGTAGTTTCTTCTGTCATAAGTACTCTAAGACTTGCAAGCCCGTTACTGCATATATTATGCTTAAGGTTTTTTAGGGTTTTGGGGAGGCGGAGGAGATTGGGGGTTTCTGTTGTTGTTAAAAGGATAGGTCTAGGATTAAGTGGCTGGGCCCAGGTGTGTTTCAAAGCTGTTACGCTACTGTGAATCATTCCACTTACTGTACTTGAGAGATAACGCATTGCTCCCAAAGTAACTTTTTATTATTGCAGCTATTGACATTTTGTCTAACACAGGCAAGCAAACTGAAGAATCACACTCACGCAGGGCAGATGTGACTGGATGTGTCTTGTTTTTTAAGGAGTCCTGTGCAATTGTTTTCAATGTCAATAAATTAAAAACTTGCGAAGAAGCAAGTAAGTAGAGGTTGCTGATCCTAAAGTTTCATAGAGCCTCTGGCCTTTCAATAGGAATAGCAATCCTTCACTTTGAAAACACATGTTTTCTCAGTCTTTAATGGGATTAGGCATATGTTAATGGCTTCGGTGTCCTAGCATACCGTCTTGTCTCATCCAGACTCTGAGGAGTGCTAATGTAACTCAAGGTATAATTCTTTCTCTTGCATATCAGCATTTTTGATTTCTTACTTATTTTTCTTTTTGGATTCTTAAGCTTTTTAAAATGAAACTAAATACTCCATCTTTCAGAGGAATGGGAATGCTTCCTTGCTTGTTGTTTCTGGAGTTTGAGTTATGTGTATGAAGTTTCAACTGGAAGGATGATGTTTTGTATGCATCTGCAACGTTTGCGTGGTGATTTCATCAGAGAGCTTTCCCCGATTGTTAAAGAAATATTCTGGAGTCACATGTATGGATATTTATAGGAATAGTAGGGGCACTAAATTCATAAACTGTACAGACTGAAAGGGGTTTTTTTGCAATTTTTTTTGTTATTTTCAGAATTTTAATGAAAATAACACATGTTCTTATGATGGCTTTAGTAGAATATGTACATACAATGCTATCCATGGCTGGCACTTTTTTCTTCCTTTGCTGCTTTTCTTCTCCAAAGCTGCGGAGCATGGGAAAACTCCTGCGGGCCTCTGAGGGGAGGATCAGGCATTTGTATTTCTGAGGAAGCATTTGAGGAAGATCAGAATATTTGAGGTGGTAAGAGTAGAGTGGAAACTGGAATCGGTGAAGGTGACAGCTAAGTGGATGGTCTTCATTTGTTGTTGTTCCTACAATTGCTTGCTTGCTCCTTACTAAAATTAGCAAGACATGCTGATGAATGAGATGCAGCATGGCAATATCTTCTTGAAGCAATAACCTGTAGCAGCAAGTCATGCTTTCAGTCTGTCTGTACGTGTGGGATGGGAAAACAGCGCTAGTTAGAAATGGGGCTTGGAAGAGGTTTTTTAAATGTAGGGAAGATAAGTCAGTGCTTTGCAAAAACACCTTTTCAAGCCAGTTTAAAATACTTAATGGTACCTATGCATTAAAAATGCACCTCCCCATAGGCTTTTTAGCTTTGACTAACTGGTGTTTCTCAATGGAAGAATGTTCCAGTTGAGGATTTTTGTTTCTCTTTTTATAGAGAAGAGGAATGTGTACTCTTGCTGTAAATGACAAGCTTAATCAATCTGAGTACGCCATTTATCTAATTACAATCGGAGATTATTAGGTTTTTAGGTAATCCTCTAAATTAGATCAGAAATCATTTTGTTTTACAGCTTGATGATTCTTTTCAAATAGAGTTTTGTTTTCCTGTCTAGAAAAATGAGGTGTTCTGTAGTGTCACGTCCTGCTTTCAGATATTCCCACTGCAATTTCATGCCCTGTAGCTTCTAAGAAACTTTGATATATATTTTTAAGGCAATATGTGTTGTTCAAAGCACTATGTTCTGTATATACATGAAGTTGCTGAGTAAATCTTCTATACGGATGTTGCCAAGTGGCTTTGTGACTTACAGTGGAAGAAGTAGGTTGTTAAATCCTTGTTATATACCGGTTAGGTTTATACAGCAATCTGTGAGAAGCTCATTTGGAAATGCTTCTGTTCTTTAATGCTCTCTTTTATTGTTTCCTGTTCCGTGTGGTTTCTGCTTTTGCATGAAAATTATTTTGGTGAACTTCATCTGCCTCTCCCCCAAGATGAGAGTGAGAAGGGTACCACAAGGACTGCAACAGTGATGCTACCTACCTCTTTATCTTGCTTTCCTCTCTCTTACCTTTGCTCTGCACAGCCCAAGTGCTCTCCCTGAGATGGTTTTAAGCTCAAACAGCAATTGCTGCTTTTCAGGATTTCAGTGCTGTGTGCAGTTCATGCAATATACACTAGACTCCTATTTATAGCAAAGCTATTTTTCATGGCTTGCTTTGAGTGCAAATTGCACTTCCAATTAAGCACTACAGATCTATACCATCTACCTGTGTTCCCCATTCTGCCTCTCTAGAATCTGCTCTCGGTGGTCGGTTAGCTGCAGTCATAGCTTTCTGGGTTTCTACATGTGAGTTGGCTACATTCATAGTAATGTAATATTTAAATTCCATCACAGAGGCTCCTTCTTTTGGTTACTTTAATTCAAATTTACATTTAACACAATTATTTTTAATTTTATTTTTTTATTTCCAAAAATGAGCACTGCCATAAGTGCAGTATATCACAGTTGCTAATCACATACCATGCCTGCAGTTGTGAATCCTCCCACTGGGTAAAGATGCACTCATCTTCCCCCTAATTGTGATTAGTATTCAAATAGTACTGCAAGAAGCCATCGTTCCCCCTGCTCTGCACACTCGGGTCACAAAAGCAAGCTCACTTCTTGAATATTTCTCTGACAGTGGGGATTGCATTTAAAAGTAAGAAGAAAAAAAAAAAGAAAAAAACCAACAAAACATGAATGCTTGCTGTTGCTAGAGTGTTTTCTTTTTGAAATGACAAAGCTTGCACATCTTTTGGATCTTTTACCCAACCTATTGGTAACAAATAGAACGCTTTTATGTGTTCTGTTACTGGTTTGGTTTGGGGTTTTGGTTTGGTTTTTTGGGGGGGGGGGGTTGTTGGGGTTTTTTTTGTTCAGGTGTTGATGCCCC
>JAVJGG010000094.1:6051105-6105673 GCA_035590195.1 Aviceda cuculoides
CTTTTTTTAAGATTTTATGAAATCCAGGCCAAATTCAGCAGAGATCTAATTTCAGACATATAAATAATTTATCTATGAAGAATAACTAAGTTAGCTAGGACTCTCAGCCTGGAAGAGGAGTAACAGAACAAGGATGTGACGGAGGCATGTAATCATGACTGAAGGGGAAGGGAAGAAGGGTAGATAGTTCCCATCTCTTCCAAAGCAAGCACCAAGGCATCATTGCATGAAAGTAGTTGCTACAGGGTTTTTTTGTAATTTCTTTTTTTATTTTGTCTTCCTAATGATCTTGCCATTGATATTTTTCTTTGGCGATAAAGCTGCTATGGCTGATCACCCATAGCTTTGTCTAGACTGATAACCTTTTATCTTCGTAAGGGTGAAAAAAAAATGTGATGGGTACTTTAATTCTTCAAAGGTGGTTTCTTTTTTTTGTTAATGTTTACATAGCCAGTATGAAACCCTTTTTCTTACTTTCTTAAGAGAAGAAGTTATTGCTGCTTATCCTATTGTGGGATTGATAGTGGTGTGCATTAGCTACTCAAAAAATTGATAGTTGTCTACCTCTGTTACTTTACTACGTACCGTTTCAGTGCTCTGTTTAGTATTTACCCCCTAAGTGTATTTGGGGAGAGGAAGTAGAACACAGAAGGGAAAGGTGCAGGGTGGATTTTGTTCTGATTTTATTTTCTGAAAAATTAAGATTGGTAAACTTTTATCTACTAATGCTGTTCAATTCCAAGACCATGCATTTAATCTAGGGAAGTGCCTTCTGTAAAGACAAACATGTCAATGTATAAAGACCTCAAAACACCTGGGTTTACCCTCCCACATTTTCAGTTGAGATATGCAGTGAACTGCAAGATGCTTCTTAATCATGTGCTCAAAGTATTTATGCTTGATCAGGGCTTATATAATTCTTGTACAAAGAAAATACTTCAAAAATAGTGAAGAAATCTACAGGAACTTGTTAAATCTGTTTTGAAGGCTACCAGTTTTGGCCAAATGTACAAATGGATATCTTTCCTTCATCTTATCTTCTGTAGCAATACTTTGCCTGTATGTTGTGAATACAATAAAGGATTTTGTACTCAAAACAGGAAAAATACTTTCCCCAAACTACCAAATTAAGTGTTGAGACCTTTTCTTGTTGCCTCATCAGTAAGTATTTCTCCAGCTGTCAGCCTGAGGGTTCTTGAGGTTCCCAGATTCTTGAGAAGGCTGCTGTAGGCCCATTGCTTCCCAGGTGAAATTCCCTTTGATCTGTATCTTTGCCTTTTGAGATTGCCTAAGAAAGCTGATTTGCAGAGTTTGTCGGTTTTAGATGTTAAGAAGTATTTTAATACTAACAGAATGATAACATGAGGACCTATAAGTGAAGTAAATTCCTTACTGTAGCTGAAATAGTTTAATATTTTTTCCATGGACCTTACCTGTTCCTTCCTCCAAAAATCAGGATTCTCAGGTTGTATTTATGTATTTGTCAGCTCCTTTAGTGGAAAGGTTATGTTTTGAAACCTTTACTCAAGGAGGACTGTCTGTTGCCTTCAAACTTAATTCCCTTGTACTTGAGGCCAAATTTGCTTATATCAGTGCATTGGCACATATTTTTTTTCTGTGTTTCCACAAAACCTCTTTATGTTCTAGGGTCTCCACCTGTAATGCCTTTTAAGATGTAGCCATTTTCTATTGTAAAATTAACGTGGCATTAGATTTCCAGCAATACAAAACGTTCCCATTGGCAAAATACTGTAAAAGTGTACTCTGTCACAAGACATAATTTCATAGATTTTTGCAATAAGTAACATTGGACTGTTGAAATCCGTAGGGTTTTCTTGGTGTTGTGCTGAACAACTGGTTTTTTTTTTCAGGTGTTTTTAATACCAAAATTTAAAAAGTAGTGCATGCTGAAGTGCTCTTCATGCTCTTGAATATTTTTATTATATTTTATATGCATTAGAGGAGTAGAAGTATAGGTAGTATCTTTTGAGATGACTGGGAAAAGAAAAAAGCAGGAAAAGGAAAGATGATAACGGGGATTGCACTTTAAGAGGAACAGTAAGTTTTCTTCAGTGCAGTCTGCATTTTGTCAAATACTGGATTAAAGCCTAGCTTTCTTCCCATGTATAATCTTATGAATCCTTTTACTCTTCTGTTTGTAATCCGTGAACCATTTCTAGTAGTTCCATACTCATACTAAGAGGATTTGCTGTATTAAGCAAGTGTGCTTTTTACATTGTCTTTTTCAGTGGAAGCAGGGAAAGGATACTTGCTACGATAATGGTATAGCACTTGTTTTACTTGATCCTTTTAAAAATGTTGTGTCCGTGAAGCCCCTGTTGACTCAGTGTTGGTTCTGTACCTGCTGACAAGCGAGCTAGCAGAGGTTCATGCAGCCTCTGCTTCCTTGGCACAGTTGGTAAATCTTCCATGTGCTTACTTGCTGCTTGCCGTTTCCTTTCATGTATTGCATTAATGCTACTGAGAGACAGTTATGGCCAAAAATCAGGGGTGAAACAGGGACAGTAGCTCTTGCTGGATATTTGACAAGTGTAATGCAGTGGTGGGTGTCAGATTCTGGGTAAAAATGCATCCATAGACACTGAAATACAGTGTCCGTCTACGTGGCCATGCTGGTGGCTTTTATTCAGCTTGTATCAAAGGAACACTTTAGAGAGTAAATTCCTTTCAGTTACTTCAAAATCATATTTTCAGAAGGGCCATGGAGACTTAAAGGCAAGTGGTGAAATGGTGTGCCATAAGGAGGGGCCAGGCCTGAGTCTGTACCCAGTAGGTCAGACATGGGAAGTGCACCACTTCCCAAACGCAGAAAGCTGTCATGTATGACTTGCTGTTCCCTTCCAGATAGACACTGCCTCTCCTTCCTCCTGGATTTTGAGTATGTGTAGTGTATCTCTGTTGTGAGATACCTGCTTCTTCAAAGTTTCTTTGAAACAAAACAAAAAACCCCAAAGCTCTTATGTGTGTTTAGAGATTTCATCACCAGTGTGCACTTGACGGTAAATGGTCAAGCTCAGGAGTTTTTCTATCAAGCCTGATCCCTGCTAACTGCTTATTCCAGTCTCTTCTGGCCTCGGTGAACTTGCAGATAGCCAAGATAAAAATCTGCAGTGATCTTTACAAGCTCATGTTTTGGGGTATGTTGAAATGAAGATTCAAACATAGGTAAAGCCAGCAATTTTTCTTTATTATAAACTTTTTTGAATGTAAGAGGCTTTTATCTGTAGAAGAAAACTTGCAGTAGCCAGTTGATGCCAAAATATGTATTTTTTTTTTTCCCCTTACCTCCTCTGAAATAAGAATTCAGTTTGAATTATTTTCCAGAGATCCCACCTTTTTATTGTGTGCTTTACAGTTCAGCTGTCATAGGTATGATTGTTAATGATGAACTGAATTTGTATCCAATACGAAAGTTATGGCCAGATTGGACATTTAATTAACTTTAAAGATTCTAGAAAACTTTCTTGTGTAGTAACAGTGGACTTGATGTCCTGCTACAAAACAAAATTATTCTCTGTTTGTGTTTTGGGATGCTCAGATTTGGATTTTAGAGATTGTAAACTGTATTATGCAGCCTAAGTGGAAGTGTAACATGATTTTTAAACAGCAGGCTTCCAGTCGCACAAGTGATTGAAACGATGAGTGTGAAGGTATTTATGTGACGTTTTCTTGGATAATGAGAAGGGAGCGAGTTATTGGGGGAGAGATAGTAATGATCCAGCTTGTAAAGACTATGCTCATGAGAATAGTTTCATTAAATACTCCAGCAGATCAGTAAATCCTTCGGCTGCCTTTTTCAGTACAGTTATATAGTTTATGTTCTTCTGGGAGGAATTCAACTCCTGTTTCTTGCCTCCTCCCTCCAACTTGACATTTTGCTAAATCAATTTATTGCGTGGCAGAGCCTGCAAACAATGCCTTCCAAAGCATTAAAGACCTGATCTATTTAGAGGAGACCTTTTCTGTTTATATCCCAAATATGCTGTCAACTGATTGTTTGATTGGAGTGTAGCATGTCCCCTTTAATCTCTTGCAAATTCACTCCAGTGACAAGCCCAGCTTCCTGAGCTTGTCCGAGCTGCTGTTTCCTTTACCTTAAAAATGGTTTTCTGTGCTCTAGTTTCTATTTTTCCTAATGATAGAGTGACCTCACTCGGACCCAACTGGTTAGTACAGTGGCAGCTCTCTAACTTTCGGTAATTGGATTGTTATCAAAGGCCTTTTGTGTTAGTGATCCTCAAAGAGGTAAAATAATCTTTTAATAAAGATAACGTTTCTATGAAATTCAGCTTGAGGGACCAGAAAGGAAAGGGAGAAATGAATATTAATTGATTACAGTAGAAACAGATGGGACCAGGATTTCAATATTTTGGTGAAAAATGAGGAGCTAAGATGTGATGAGTTCAGCAAATAGTGTTGGGAAACTTTTTGTACTCTTGAACTCCTTCAGCTATATTAAGCAGATTAATTCTCTGAATATTGTACCCTGTAAATATTCTTGTAGAATGATGCTGGTAGTTCCTCACCTGAGCCTAATTCTGAATTGCACATGATTGAAAGCCTGGTTTCCCTATAAAGAATGCAAGATATCTGCCCCAAAATGCAATGATTACTCTTTGAACACTGATTCCCCTTCCCCCCCTTTAAAGAGTTCAGAAATATAATTATTAATTAGATTTTAAAAGAAAAATACAGACCAGGCATTAAGAAATAGAGTAGTCTACTGTTGGGTCATTTTGTGTCCCTAATGATTTTGATAATTATGTATCTCATTAAACTTCAAATTTGGATCAACGCTGGTAAAATCTCATGAACAGAGTACTTCTGATAATCTTTTATTCAAATAGTGGTTAATATTTTTTGCTAATACTTTTCATGTTAAACAGTCTGTTCTTCAGCAGACTTTGAGGAATACTTATGTTTTGGGGGAACCAGCTCGAAAGAGACAAGTTTTTAAATGTGTATTTTAAAAATCAGTTGAATCACAAATTATTTTTCTAAGCAATTATAATGATGCTGAAATGAGAGCACAGTACCACAGAGCATCTGTGTTGCATAGGTGAATTTCCTACATCTTTCCATTATGAAACTGAGTAGTTTGGAATGGGCATTTCTCTAATACCACCTGTATATAATAGTAGAAGACTAGGATGTCTTGTGAATAATAGTTCACTTCATATTCAAATGCAGTAAAAATTGCAATACTAGATTGTCTTTCAGTTGGGGAAAGACCTTTCCCTGTGAGTTTGCTTAAAAGAGCTTTATGTTGAAGGGCACGAAACAGAAACAATAGGATTTTATTTCTTAAAGGATCCTGCAAGAGGACTATAGCACAGAAAATCAACATACACTTGCATAACTTTTCAGTCCCCTGAGGTTTTCCTGATGGGACATCTGCTGAACCAGATTTTGCTATCTGCCTGCATCAGATGTGTTTTCAGATATGTGTAGTATTTGTGATTGCATACTAAGTGATACCTAAATATATATATATATTTGCATTTTTGCCTCTGCATTTGTTCTGAGAATGGTATAAATAATGATTAAAGCATTGGTTAAATGGTGCATGCATAAAAGACTTGAGGAGAAAGTCAACAGAGCTTTGAAAACACTTGAAAACTGTAAGAGTGTAGAAGGCTCTCTATAAAGATGTCTTGAGATTAATTTCAGTAAAAGAATAATATTAGAGTCTTGATTGAGATTGCCTGCTCTAAAGTGATTTATAGCTACGTAACTGAACTGTAGATGTAAGTTGTTATAGGATAAGTCTGCTTATCGGTGGGTATTTTGAAGAGTTGCTGCCTTCAGATCTGAGTAGGTTTCCCATAAAAGTGGCCTGTGAGGAGGTTTTGCTAAAGCTGTGTCTTCATGGTCTTTTTTCAGTGTTAAGCTCAAAGCATTATTGCTTTCATTCTTATTTGATTTCTTTCTTTTCCCCTCTGCCTTTCAAAGCGGGATGGCAAAAAAAAAGAAGAAATCCTGGCATTTAGTGGCATAGTTATTTAACACCATCAATCCAATTATGTTGTTGAAGCTGTTTCTTTAAAAAAAAAATCTGATCTCAGCAAGTTTAAAACCATCTAATGCCTTCAAGATGCAATTTATGAAAGAGCGCTGATAATTTAAACTTCAAAAATGGGGTAAAGCTGTACAGCAGCATTCATGTCATTACTGTGATGTCCTCTACTTAGTTGTGCCACCTAAGGTTGACTGTATCCTCAGGACAAGTTGCAGTGCTTCTGTCATGGATTCTATTTTGTATAGTTTCTTAAAGGTCTCTGTTGGTACTACATCCATAAAGATTTTGCCTTGATTTTGATGACTTGCCTCTAAGACAAAACTCCTTATTGTTATAATGTTATTTTGTCTTCAAGGAGATTTTTCCAATTTTCTCTCTTGGGGAGGAATACCTCACATCACAGTTGTGCAAATTAGGAGCTAGCTCCACGAAAAAGTTCATGTCGCTGCAGCAATATATCTCTGTGTTGAGAGCGAAACGCGTAGCTTCCTAATCAAATGAGCCCTGGCACTAAAGCAAAAAAATCTCTGTCTTATGGGAAGGCAGTCTGGGTCTTTGGGGAACTGATGGTGTGGCTAATCTGTGTAGCTACCTGGTAGTGAAGAAAAGGCCTTCACAGTTACTTTCAAGTCTATCTTTAAATTGCGTGTCGAGGAGAGGTGCTGGACTGTGTGCTATAAATGGTACTCTAGCACCTGTTGACTTGGAGTTGATCTTGAAATGAGATATATATATACATATGAGAAAAAATTTAATAGTTCCAACTTCAGAAGTATTGCTATTAATATTGTGAGGCCTGCTTTGGTGGATGTGGTTAGGCTTGGGCTAGAGGAGAATTTGCGGTGATGATAGTCCTGCCCTCCAGGCATGCTCTGCTCTTTAGGCAGATAGCGATGCTCTGACCTTCAGAAATCTACCATGAAAAGAGACCTGCTGCTTGGCACTGCTGGGGAATCCCCTTTTGAGAAACCACCATAGAGTAGCAAAAATAGGAGATATACTCTGGAGAAGGGGAGCAGACAAAACCGTTGTCATCTTACTCCAATACCTGTTTTGGGGGAGGAAATGACAATGTGGTTTCTGTGGAGTTGGAGCTATCTACTCCACGAAGTCAGAAATGCTGCTGGGGAGCAGGTATACGTCAGTGTTAGGATGGTTTGTGCCTACAAGGCAGTACTGCTTCCTGGGACCTTCTGTCTCATTTCTCATTATTGTGCAATAATGGAATTGTGCAAGTTCAAAGGCCTCAGTAGGTGCAGCCTTCTGCAGGAACGTGACATAATCCCTGATTTTGGCATCTCTAGGTATTGGGTTTATGTCATCAGCGTGGACTGCAAAAAACACGTATAATTTGCCACTGGGAAACTGCTTAAGATTGAATCACCCGTTTCAAAGGAGAAAATAGTCTTGTTGCTCACAGCGTTGCCTTCACTTGTTGAAAACTAAGTGAAAGTGTGGATTATTTCTTTTTGCCTGTTCTGTTGTATTTCATTTAGTGGATTTTAACTCTTCCTCTCTCAGGCTGGAAACACTTTTCTCCTCCAGCTTTGCAGCATCACACTACAGTAAGAGATTCAAATATGAAAACTGTAATTTTTCCCTTGAATGGAAACAGAAGAGATTGGTTAGGTCATATAATTTCATTAAGTATTTGTTTTGTAAAATAAAAAAATGTGTTTTGAGACCATCTTACTTTGAAAGACTGTGTGAGGGAGAAGGAAGTATCAGGGAGCCTCTATGGGATGTGTTATCAGTTGTAGTCATGTTACCAGCTACAGCTGGTCTGAATCACAATACTGTTAAAACACCTGGATTTAAGCCCAAGTTTCTCAAAAAGCTGGCTGCGTTATGCTGAGGTATGGTACTTTCTCCCTTCTCTGTTGTGTGCTGAGGGACAAAGTGATGCAAGCAAAGCAAAAGAGGTAAGGTGAAGAAAATTCCTTACTCCAAGCAGGTTCTTCAGTTGGGAACAGGTGTCGAGACGCATGAGGAAACTCACGCTTCATTTATGGGTTTTATATGCATTACTAAATTTATAACACACAGCTGGGGAAAAAAAGTTCCAACATATGAATTAGCAACTGAGTTATGCCATTAATCTGTTATGTTCAGCATATATTCCTCTGCCTGTTATTGCATGTTTTGGAGAAAGTAAAAAGTGCCCCTGAACCATGCACCTGAAGTGAGCTATATAGCACTACATGGGTATTCTCTCTTGGCTCCTGCAGGCAGTTTGCAAAAGCCCTGAAGCATAGGATATCCTTGCCTTAACTTGCATAGGTAAAAATATTGTCGTTTGGAAAGGTAATTTAACTGGGAGTAGAATCAGTTGCTTGCTCTGTCTTAATGACTTCCTGAAAAGCCCAAATGTGTAGTTCATGTGAAAAAGATTTCTTTGTATTTATTCTTGCTTTTATTTCTGTCTGTATTCCTCCAGTATAGGACCGTTACAGTGTCAAGTGAAAAATTTGTTACCACAGCAGTTTTGGTAACCAGTATTTCAGCTGATATCTGTAATGTCTTTTTCTTGTGATTAAATAATCCTTGGGCTTCTTTCTCAGAGGTGATGGTTGGTTTGGGGGTTTTTTTTGTTCAGTTTGAGAAAGAATGGTTAGGTCCCACAGTGTCTTAGACAGCTGAGCTGTCCTGTCCTTGCTGAGACCTTTTCTTTCTCTGGTGTCTCTTTCTGAAATTATGGTAGCAAAAGCAGTGTTTAATGCTCTAGGGGTTTTCTATTGTCCTTTATAATGTCATTATAATTTAGGTCCTATTTCTATCTCTTCTAATGCTCCCAAGCATTTTGTTTACTTTAGCTCAGTACCCATTACACTAGAGCAGCTATCTATACTGCCTCCTCTGAGGGGAAAATAGCTAAAAAGCTGACAAATTCAGAATCCCTATTTGCATACATGAATATCTTATTTGTCCCAATGTGCATTTTTATCCAAATGGAAATTCATTTCCCAAGCTACTGCTCAGGTACTAAATGCATTTAAATCCTCAGAGCTGATCACAATCCCCTGCGGTTGTTAATACCATAGCTGAACTCCATGGAGTCGGCAGACTTTTGCAGTTGGTGCTTCTTTATTCCATGCTACTTCGCTGACTCCAGTACTGACACCTACACCTCCTTCATGCAACAGTAGTAAACCATGTGGGCCAGCTCATCTGGTGTATTAGCTCTTAGTTTTCTATTGTGTTTATGACTACATTTGTCTGATCAAAATTTTGTTTCCTACAGTTCAGCCTTTCGTCTTGGGCAGCTAATCTCATGCACTATGGCTGCTTTCCCTTATAAAGCATCCCAGAGCCATGTCTCTTTACACACTTTGATACAAGACCATCCTAAAAAAAAAAAATAAAAAAATTTGAACAACTGAGGGAGTGAGGGAGGAGCATGAAATTATCCCTTAATCCCACGAGTGCTACTGATCCCATCAAATACCTGCCTGTGTTGAAATGTATCTCTCTTCTGATACTAAATGAAGACTGTCCTCTAATTTGATCTTTAGGATGAATGGTTTCTGTAATTCTGTGTTTGTGCTTGCTGCTGGGGCCTTTTTTGCACCTCATCATCCTGACAGCCTCAGGATACTGTGCAAGGGGGAAAAAGGCACAAGGAGTGGGCATATCACTTCATTTGGTACTACTTAGCCATTAATTCCTGTACAGATCGTCTTTTTTTATGCAAATTATATGAATGCATCTTCCTCTTGCTTCAAACTGTCTCGGGACCATGTCCAGAACCCCACTCTCACCTATACGAAAAGTCATGACGCTTGAGTCCATTCCCCTTTCCTTGTCATCTGACTTCAGCGGTGAAGTAGGACTCTGCTTTGTGCGTTACTGATTCTGAGCCATTTGCTGTTTGGAAATGTTAACAGTTGCACTGGTGTCTTTCAGGTTCACTGTTGTCAGATCTCCAGGTAGTAAAAATACTTCTTTAAGTGTTGTGATCAGAGCAGCTTCTAAGATGGATTGGTGTTACTTTTCCTTGAATAAGGCAAGCCATTGCCTAGCTGTCTGTTGTGAACTTGGGTATGTATCTTCTTCCACCTGAGTGACTTGGGTACTAGTCTGCTCGCATGTCCTTGTCTGCTTGTGAGAGTCAGCAAGTTTTTATATTGAGGCCACTGTGGTTGAACCTTAGGTCAAGTTATATTACTCCAGGTAAAAGAGGTATCTTCACCCTTAGTTTCTAAAGCTTGGCTTATTGTCTCACGACTCTACTTGTGATGATATCATAGTAGGTATGTGTTGACTCCTACATAAGCTCTGTGGAGGTCAGTGAGTGTCAAAGTTGTGCTGGCTGTTTCCAGACTATTCAACTTTACCAGCTCAGCTTAGTGACTTCTAAATGCCATTTTTCATGGAGTTCATGGAAACATCAGCTCAATAACAATGAAAATATCGAGTAGGAGAGGGAGAGAATGTCATCAGGTCCCTGTTGGCATGTATGGGCTGTCCACATCTTGAATGCAGTCTGCATCTCAGAATGCATTTACTTGTTTACTTTTGCCCATTCTGCTGTGGCTGACCTCAGTCAGAGACAAAATGGTGGGGCTAGATGACCTTGTGTGGGTGTAAGGTTACTGTTAGTTTAAAGACTGTCAAACAACAAGGTTGTCTTTTCCTTTATGAAATGTTATAGGAAATTGTTTCAACTATCTTACTTTGACATCTTTTGAATTTTGAAAATAACATAGCCCTGTTTTAAAGTATTACTCTGAATCATATTATTGCCATGTTGTTAAAACAGAAGCTGTGAAAGCTCTTTCTTTCAGTAGTATGTAGCCCTCTTGGATTTCTTTTAAGTATCTTACTTGAACATTTTGATAGTTGGCTAAAGATAAATATTCATAAACCCGTTTTGGCTGAACTACTTTTGTCTTCTGGAAATAATCACTAATACAGTACCTGTGAATTAAGTATCTAAATAAAATATTAGATGTCTTGTGTTCAACAAAACTGCTTAATTTCTTCCAAGTTCTGTGCTGCCTTTACACTGAAGAAATTTGCTGGAGTCATTTTATATGTTGCAGTGAGGTCCTTGTTTTGCATTGCTTCCCATGTGTCTGTTTTGTTCTGTCCACTTCAAAGTTTTCTTGTGATGGTGTGTCGTTGTCTCTATTATGCAACTTTGTGGTAAGGTGCGGCGCTCTTCCATGGATGACATGGATGACATTGTGTTTCTTAAAAGAAATGCAAGAATCTTTCCTCTTTCCCCATTGAAGGCACACAGCAGCTTTGGTAGGCTCTCTATCGCCAGCTGTCCCTGAATGAGTGCCCTGTGCACATCAAAATGTCACAATACATCGACACATACCCCCCAACCCTGCGACGTGTGAATCACTGACAGATGCAGTTGAACAAAGAAGCTGATAAATGCAAGATCAATTCCTCTATTCATTAGTGTGCATAAGCTCTTTTCAAATTCTTGAAGGTTTGAAGAGAAGGATTCCCTTGAAAGATGCGGAGACACTTTCAGAATAGCCAAAGAAACCTGGGTGTGTGAGAGAGCTGTGTGTTCTTTGGTTTAAGGAAAGCAGGAATATGCAAAATCCAGGAAATCTAGAAAGTAAAATGCTGAGTGTTGGGGCTTGATGATGCAGTACTGAAGTGTACAGTTATCTGGAGAAATAGAGGTTCTGGAGATGGATATACATGCTTGCCAAAGGGATAAAAGGCGATTGGAATGATAAGGAGGTTTAGAAGGTAGTGTGGTTAAATAGAGATGGGCAAATGTAGAGAGGGGAAGTGATTGCAGCTTCTGTGAAGGCTTTTAAAAAGGAAAGAACAAATATGTGAAAACATGAGCAAATAGTTAACTGCCTCCTTCCTCCCATGGCCAACATGCTCAGAAAGCAATCAAAGTATAACCAAAACAATTAATTGCATCTAATTATGGTCTTGCTGTCTATTAAGAAGTGATAAGAAGGACTTTTAAAGGTAAGATCCTCCCAAAACACTGGGAAGGAAAATCATGGAGTGGAGGAGTGAAAGAGTACTTGAGGATTGAAAGTCATGATGTCAGATATGGAAAAGCTTAGAGAGTAGAGGGGTGTATGAGACAACATGGAGCAGAGCTGGTGTTTTGGAAGACACTATATAGGAGTGGTCATGAAAAGCAAGTTTGATGTGCAGAACTGGCACCTGACGGAATGAAGGAGGTGGAGGAAGACAAGACATGACTCCTTTTGGCTTTGGATAGCTGCTAGGTGGGAGCAGAAGGAACCTGAAGGGCAGGCCTAGTGAGCACAGGCAAAAGTAATTCTATGCAGGGCTTGAAATATAGGATGGGTAATTAACAGCAGGTATGTGGTTAAAAAAATGGAAATCTTGCATGCGACTTGATTAGCAGACTCAAATCCAGTTGTCCAGACTGATGAGGCTTCTCAACAAAACTGTGGTGATATATGAAAGAGGTCTAAATGTAACAGTTGTGTGATTGAATATATGAGGCTGTTTAATGTCTTGAGGCCTCCTTGTGTATTTGGCTTATGGGTTAAATAATTCATTAAGTGCTGAAAAGTGAGTAGCAGAATATTATGGTAACTGAAAATGCATTGAGTGACCTAGTAAACAAGGAACTGATAAACATTAAATTTGCTATTTACTTCACTTTTCTAGAAAAGAAACCTCAATTCTTTGTTAAATAGCTTAATTTATGATGAGCTATGCTGAAGAGTCTGGCCTCTGGAGGGTTTAGAAAGGGACTCTCTCCTGTAGTCAGCTGTGGCTGGAGGGTAAAAGCCATACTTGGAGTGTCAGCGGTTTATTGGAGGTTAATAGCAGGTAGGCACTGGTGGGAGAAGAGGTGTCTGAGACTTAGTGAGAAATGAGTAGAGGCAGGTACTGAGTATCCCAAGGGCAGGCTAAACCGAATCCTTCATTTGTACAATAATGCTATCTGCATTAGCTTTTGGAGGACTTTGTGATGCTGTTCTCCCACTGCTAACAGCAACTGCTTATAGATGTTTCAGGCAGGAGAGCGTGTAGCTGAGTGCCGTGCTCAGCAATATGAAAGGGGATGGAGTTACTCCAACAAGCAGCAGCAGCAGAGGACTTTGGTGTTACTCTCTGTGATTGTGGGTTAAACAAAACTTCTAGTATGAGGCAGCCTCTTGAGCTGTGCTGTCTCCACAGGGATCTGTCTGGGAATGTGATTGTTGGGAGTAGCATTAGAAATGGGACTGCAGATAACCCTCAGGGACTCTTCGTGGTGGGTTTCTTTATCAAGATTTGTTATAAATGGTAATTACAGGTAGTTTAAGAACAAACTTCTTTAGAGTGTTAGATGGAAAATTTTATTTCAAGAGAAATGAACAGAAGACACCTCTAAACCTTCTAAACTTTCTTTACTTTTACTTAGTCTGTAACTTGGAGTGCTAACATACAACAACTCTAACTATTTGTCTTAATCAGCCTTACTATTTGTAAGCTGTCCTAACTTCAAAGCAAGGGCTATTTTTAAAGCTTCTGGCCAAGTAATAAGACAATTTTCACCTTGACATGGAAGTAGCTGAATATAATGTCTGCTAAGTGTGTGTGTGCGCATGGGTGCATACTTATATGTGTGCATGTTAATTCTGAAATGTCATTGCATTGAACTATTTTAACAGAGCTAATAAAAAAGCCCCTGTAATTAATCCAGGATGTATTTAACACTACTTTTGATGTGTGATGACTGACAGGCAAGTAGAAACACTAATTTTCTAGAAAAGTAGACTTTGTTTTGACAAGTTTGTATTTATTTCACAGAATTTAAATAAAAATTCTCTCAGAGAAGAGAAGCTGCAGCATATAAATTCTATTTGAGAAAATGTAACTTTCTTCAATAAAACAAATTCACTTAACATAGTTTTGGGCAATTCCATTGCCATAATGCAAGTCAGTTTTTAAGCCTTAGGATGTTGAGGCAATTACTGTTTTCCTACAAGGAGCACGTAGAGGGACTTTTGACAGAACAGTTCCTGGCATCAGAGGGAGACTCACACCTATGTTGGTGTCTGCCTGGTTTAACAGGAAGCAGGGATGCGAAAGTTAAGGATGGAGCTGGGTAGATTTGGATGTTTTGACTTTAACATGAGTATTTAAAGGTAGGGTCACCTTTAAAGAATCAGTCATCTCGGGAAAGATGAACAGATATCTAGACCCAGAAATTAAATTCTTCTAATGGTGCTCAGTGAGCTGTTTTAACTGGGTCAGTTTTATTAAGGGTACTGCATAGTACAACTACTTGTACGCTCCCGACAAGGGCTCGGTGTGTTGTGTGACAGAAGCTGCAGCTGGAGACTGAAGGTCCTTTTTGGAGCTGGGCAGCAGCGTGTCCCTCCTGCGCCGGCGGCAGAGCAGCGAGCCGGCTGCCTTCCGACCTCGCTGCTTTCAGCTATTTTTGCTATTTGCTGCCATTCGTGACAGCAGCTCTCTCCTGGCCAGAGCCCAATTCCTTAACCTGAGGGCAGTAACGTACATGTAGCTTCCCCAGCAGCACAACCTAAGAGTTGGGTGTCTGAGCGGGTTTTTTCTTCTTCCTTGCAACTTGTGTGTTTTGCTCCTATGGGAATCACTTAGCTTGTTGAACTTGGGTGGGAGCTGGGAAAAACCTGAACTTTCAAAGTATTTGAGATTTCAAAAATCCATCATTCTTTTCCACTGTAATGATACAAAGTTCTTCCTTAGTTTTCACTTTGAGAACCTCTGATTTGCTCCCCTGTATTAAGTAAGCCCGGCGAACGATCCTTGGAGAGAAATGGCTCTGGCAAGGGAGAAATTGAGAGGTTTCTGGGATATCATCCAATACTTGTCTTGCAGTAAAAGCAATGAAACCGATCTTTTATAGTTTGTACTTTTATATCAAAATATATTTTCATTATTAACCAGCAAAATAGCCTGCAGTTTAATGTATAATTTAAGTGTTGTGTGCATATTTTGTAAAAACAAAGGTTATTGAAGAACTAACCTAACTACTTCTGACTAATATAGATTATATTTCTTGTAACGTTTTTATGTTAAGCAGTTAACATTACTTTTTAAATGATGTCTTCTGGCACTGATGCAAGGTGTTTTAGGATATTTTTCTCATCTCCTCTTTCTAGAGCCACTATCTGCAAAGTAGGAGTTTTGCATGTGCAGTGTAACGCAGCCCAAACTTACAAACTTCTTTTGATTAAGCGCTCGAAGCCTTCTGTGAGAACAATGTTTTACAGGTTAAGTCCATGTAGAGGGACTGGGAAACTGAGTACCTATAAAATGCATTAAAAAATTGGATTTGCAGACAGCAATGAATTGGCTGCCCTGTTTACCCACCCATGATTAAGAGGTTATAATATTATTAATCCATCTAATAGCTGGATTAATTTTTAAAAATACAGAAAAGAAATCAAGCAGTCACAACTAGTTATGGAAGCAGGAAACAAAAGTCCATCTCCATCCCTACCTGAATTATTCTATAAAAGCTTTTTTCTATTTTTGGTAGTATAGTTGACATTCCTCTGTGCAAACCTACGTGTATTTAGCAATCTTCTCTCTCTTCGGTGGAAATTAGCAGCATGCTACATCAAGTATTAATATAGTGCATTTATGGTACATTCTGCTGGCAGGGGGATTAGGAAAGTGCTCTCAAGATGTCACCCACTGTGAGTGAATCAGGCCATATGCATGTTGGGACCATTGCTATATAGAGATGGAAAATAAAGAACTTTATTATTGATAGAGTGTAGGAAAATATCAGTTACTTTGTTTTGGGGTACAAAGTATTGAAATAAACTTAGGAATTTCTGCACTGAATTACAAATGACTCTGTTAACTTTTAAATTGCACCTTTTGCATCTGGGTACAAGGTCAGTAGTACCTAGGTGAAGTGCTGTCACTGAAGTTTTAAATTACTTTTGAACTACTGCAGAGGCAAATAACTCGGTGTTACTGATGCTTTATTTTGGCTTTGAAATATCTTGCTGTGGCAATGGCTATGCATCTCATGTGAAAGTGGTCCTTTCTGTAAGAAAGGCATGGAAAAAAGTACATCTAAAGAGTGGGGCAAGGAAATAATTAAAACTAGTAGTCCTTAAAAGGATATGGACGAGGAGGAATGTATGAATTACTTGAGCATAGATACAGAAAATATGCTAAGAAACTTTAACTTGCAGATGAAAACATTTTTGGATCTTCATATAAATTGTCGTCAGATTTTTCTTACTTTCTTGTGTATTTGCTTTCTGAAAACGCTCTCTCCAAGTAAGGCTAAAAACTCAAGACCTTGGTAAGCACAGAAGAGCCACAAAAGCAGCATCAATGCTACTCTATTTTTAATATGTTTGTTTATGTGGAATTGATCCATAAGAATGGGTCCAGCAGCTGTGAAAAGGGAATGGAGTGGTGAGCATGTTTCATCTTGAAATTTGATCATAAAAATCTTCATATTACTGAAAGATATTATCCAAAGAGAGGAGAGTAACAAAACCCATACCAATTGTGTTAATTCTGTAGCATGAAAGCACTATAGCTAATATAATAGGAGTTGAGTAAATCCAAGAGTCCATAGGCTGAAATATTTACATATGAAGTGCTCAACCAGTGTTAGTGAAATAAAAACTGTAGTAGTGTTCTGGGTTTTGGAACATCCAAAACTCGAGAAAGGATTGTATTTGCACTGTAAATTATTCACTACAACCCCACTTCAGCCAAATATTTGCTTATGCTTGAATTCTTCTTCAGGAAAGCATTTAAACAGATATTTGACTACAGTAAACAGTTATTCACACTTGCAGATGAATTAGAGCTATAAATAGCTTTAATTCAATGGTAAAGTCTTCTCTCACTGGCTCTTCTGTTGGCCATAAGTAGGTGCTATGAGATGGGCTCAGCAGCCACCTGGGAAGTGCAGGGTTGGGCATGGGAGTTTGTGGGCTGACATTTACCTTTCCATGATGCCCCAAACTAGCTGGAGTGGTCCCTGAGCTTGTGAGCTGGAATTCTCTCTCCCCCACCCCTTCCCGGTTAAGCCTGAAGTGAGGGTGTTTTCCAGCACTGTAGCTTTCCAGCTGATGTGCTCCAGATGTGCTCCACCACACATCTCATTTGGACTCAGGACCCAGCTAATCAGAAGTAAACACCCCCCCCAACCCCCCAAGATACTTGGTGTGGATGTCAGGTCCCAGCACCGACTCCTGCTGTCCGTGTCCCATCTGCTTGCTGGTGTAGGTGCCGCAGTGCCGTGCTGCTTTTGGTAAGTGTTGCACCAGGAACAGCTAAAACTGTAAACGGGTGGGCGCTCTGCTGTGCCTAACTAGATTAGGACATATGTTAAGGCAGATGTAGCTGCCTACCATATGAAGTGACGTTAGTTAAGAACGGTGTTGAGACAAACCAGAGGTGGGTTTTTTTGTCTGTTCTTGTGTTTAAATAATATTTTAGAAGGGTTTTTTTTCTGATGTTGACAGTTCAACGTAATTGTTTCAGCAACAAGAATAAAACATTTGGAACATATAGTTTGATGGACTGTAGGTTTAACCAAGACAGGAACACTGTCAGACTGTAAAGTAAATTCATCTCCTTTTTGGCTTCTGTAAGAGGCTTTTTTTCCTGTTTCCACTGATGTTTCTGATTTATTATGGCACCAGGTCTCTAGAGTAAGCATCTGCACTTAAGAGACTCCCTGGTTTTGTGCCTACAGTCTTTAAAAGAATGCAGCTGATCAGTAGTAATATAGATGAGCCTTATAATAAAACTGTCCACTATAATTTTTCCTGTATTTAAACAATTCAGTTACATATACTTCTAAAGGTATGTATACTTTTAAAGATTTATCACAACTGTAATATACAAAGAGCAACACCACTAAGCAAAATGTGTAACTTCTGATGCTTAAAGGAGTTCTGGCTGGTTATGTAAATGAATAGCATACATATAAAGGGGTATTTAATCCTTTTTTTTAAATGCTGTATTATTCATCCAGCCATGGCAGTTTCACAGGAGGTATTGTTTTTGATGTACGTATTAAATGGCAAATATTTGTTTACATGTCTACTGAATTAATGTGTGCTTAATGATTTCAAGTATGTACTTTCTGCTCTTACAATGGGTTTGAAGCCCTGATAGTGTGTTTGCCTCAAAGGTGTTTTCAGATCTGCTGCTAACGGTAAGAAAACATTTGAAGTTGTTGCTACATGACTGTTGGTTGTGTGGCACTACTGTATTCCATGTTTTGTACAAAATCAGGTGTGTATAGTTCAGTTCTGAAAAAGCCAATGGTATCTGGCTTGCTGCGAACTCAGTCCAAAATTTAGATTCCCCCTGCCCCATCCAAATTGAGTTGTTTCAAGTGTTTACTGAAACACCATGTTCTGCTGCAATTTAAGCTCTAGTTTTGGCTTAGGAGTTTGTCGGAGACCAATATGTGCAAGGGTTTGGGTATTTGTGTACTAGTTTTTTGTTCTCTGTTATCATCTCCTAACCGTGTCAATGACCTTCCCCCCCACCCGCCTATCTTTCTCTGAGAGGTTAACTTTTATAAAGAATCGGTTCCATTCAACACATTGACTGTGTTAGCATGTACCTGATTTCAAAAAACTTCTTATAACTTTGGTTTTTATTTCCATACTGAGAACAATTCTCTATGGGTATTTAAAAATATTTTTAACCCCAACCATGCATGGCTATTTATTTTGACTGAGTCCACATTTGCCCCCTCGGCATCAAATGAATGCATTGTTTTAAGTACTGTAGTAATACCTGATCTTAAAGTAAGCAAACATTTAGGGTTACTGTATTATCATTGGGCCTTAAATATATTCAAGGTGCTTGGATGTGATAACTCGTATTTGCTATTTTGGGGGGTTTTTTTATTCACTTTTATCCCCTCTTAAAATTTGTTGAAGTGCCTCTTATATAGATGTCTTGATGACTAGTTGGCATTCTGTCTGATTCAGTAGCTACACTGGCGAGAGGGGAAGGAAAAAAAAAAAAAAAAGGCCAGAAGTGAGACGAGGAGACATGATTGCTCCTTGGAGTGTGATTACACCAGTTTGCTGCAGTCGAACTGTAAACATCTTCAGTGATCGGCGGCTGCTGCTGCTCCTCTGGGAAAATCTGTGCGTATTTTTGTTTCTCAGTACAGCTGTACAGTCAAACGGGGTATGCTCTGGAGAGAACACTGTTGAAACTTTTTTCTTTTTAAAACACAGATATGCTAGGAAGTGAAATTCCCCTAAACTTTAATTATTTTTATTTTTCATTTAAAATTTCTTGTGCTTGAGTGTATAACTTCTCGTTGCCCATGGTAACATCAAACTTTAAAATTCTACTGTAGCAACATTAGAATATTTTCCAGGAAAATAATGAGTCTTGTAGACATACTGTATGTTTTTACTTAACAGATCTTCTATCATCAATTCATAATTGTCCTTTGCCCTGTCAGAGTATGCATTTGGAGTTCAACACTTTTTCTTACATATTGTCTAACTTTGGGGACTTTGTAGTAACTTGTGGTTTGTTGTGAGCTATTTCTGGGTTAGCAGAATCTGTTTAACTTAAGAATATTCTTCCTTTCTACACTTCATACCATTTTTTTCTGGTACAAAAAGGAGGAAAAAGGGGGAACAATTTTTATTCTGTTGTATTACAGTTGCATATAGAGATGCTTATTCTTAGAGCAGTAGTGTTGCTATCCTCGTGGTTTACTTGACATTTTGTCAAAATCAAAAATAAATCTGCCAAGATTCTGTCCTAGAATCTCTCCAGAGTAGACTTGACTCCAGTATGTCAGCTGAGCTCTGAATAACTTTTTAAAATAGAACATCGTGATTGGAAATCTGGATTCCCCCCCCACCCCGGGTTGTAAAAAGAAATATCAGAGGTCTCTGAAGTGTGTAGGTGCATTTCTTTCTAGGTCTTATAACATGTGTAATCCGCATATGGATGTGATCTTTCTTAGATTGACCCAAAGAAACTAAGATAGTCTCCTGAACTACTTTTTTTCTGGTTTTGAGATGTAAAAGGTTGGAAGCACTTGACAGCAAATGCCACCTAGTGTAATAACACTGTCTGCTTAAACTGCAAAAGCGTCAGAGCCCAGTTCTTTTAGGATCCCCTCTTAATGTGGGAGGAAAAAATGCTGAAATATTGAGAAGTTAATATCCTCAAAAGTTCCCAGGAAGTCTAACAAAGTTTAATGATGACATTGGATTCATTTGAATCTGCTTGGGCAATGTGGAGACACTCGGCCTTTATTTAAAGGTAGTCAGCTAGACTATATTATGGTGAAAGTAATTTCTGGTTTTTGAAGATGCCATTGCAAAATCCAGAATGACTTTTGAATTGGCTAAGTGGAAATTTAGGTGACATTAATCATATGAGCATTTTGGTAAGTAGAAGGGAGGAAAAAGCCACTTTGAGCAGCACTGGCAAACTGGTGGGCTCCTCAAGAAAAGGATTTATTTTATTTTTTTTTCCTCAAGAAAGAACTTAGCTGCTCTTTTTCTTTACGGGTAACATACTTGTCAAGTTATTGGTAACATACTTGATGAGCTTGAAGCTTGCTTTTCATAGCCTCTCATCATCTTTAACCCCTGAATGAGAAGTGGAGCGATGTGTATGGTGTAGGATTTTTAACGGTTTTGCTGCTCCCCTTTTTACAGCATTGTTTGGAATGGTGAATGTTGGTATTAAAATCCACTGGAAGGCAAGAAGTCAACTGTCATCCATGTCTTTGCAAAGAAAAAGAGCTCTGTTTGGTGTGTGAGGGAGCCTAATAGATCCCACCCATGTGAATTGCCCTGGAAGCAGGGACATATAGACAGTGTCAGCCACGTAGGAACTTTACGTATTTAAGTAAATATGGGCCACTCTTTTTTTTTTTTTTCTTTTTTTTTTTTTCCAAATTTCACTTCTTGCTTTCCTTATCTATTTGAAAAAAAACCCCCAATTTTTCCTCCAAAACTCTTGACACATACTTGTTTTGGTCTCTTATTTTTAAGAGGAACAGTTTATATCGTAGCACTTTTTCTTTCATATTAACCCAAATGTTTTGCAAGATTACATGGTTTGGAATAAATTCAGATCTTAGAGAAATTCTTGGCTTGTCCAGTACTTAATGAAATAGTCACCTATTTCTGTTAGTGGAAACCCTGCTTCCTTGTGGCTCAGGTAACTCTTGAGACTGATCTAAAAGGATCTTTTATTTATGCCTTAAGTAGATTTTTGTGTGTGTGTGTTAATTACATGTTGTCCATACATTTGTGTTTTCTCTAAGCTCCATTCGTGGAAGGGAAATGATGGCACATCTTCAGTAATGTCTTGCTGACAGAGGATCAGATGGTGTTAATGCTGAGGCTGTTAAGTGGGGGGTAGTAGTATGTTTGACTTGGAATGAAATACAGCAGTTTGTAACCATGATGGAAAGTTGTAAGCAGAAAGTGGCAATGAAATCTTGAGTCAAGTGCTTCAGTTGGGAAAATTGACAGTGCTTAAACTCTTTTTATACAATAGCGTGTTTTTATACTGCTGTAAGTCTCTTTTCATTTCATGCTTCTGTTGCTAGGAAGGCCATTGTATTTGTCACAATGTTTTTAAATGTGAAAGAATATTTTTAAATAATTCAGTTCTGGGCTACAGAAATGTGCTAATTCTCTTTACTGGAGCCATAAAACAGAGCTTTAGATAACTTTCTGATGTTACTCACTCTAAATATGCTCTGGAGTTTATCCAGATCTGTCTTAGCCAGTTTACTCTCCTGTTTTTGGTGTTTGGCTTCTTTGGGGTTTTGGGGTTTTTTTTTGTACATGTGGGGGTTTTTGTTTGTTTTTCCTCCTTTGCTGGGCATGAACCAACAGTCTGTCTCATTAAAGAAGGCCATCTATGGGGATGCTCATGTTTTTCCTGGGAGAGGTTCTGCTGGGCAATGTCTTTGAAACTGGGTCCCTACTGACTTATGCAGTTGAAGCCTACTTTCAATAAATGGAATTTCTCCGATTATGGTCACTTCTCCAAAATGCTTTAAAGCATTATGGTAAAACAGGAAGAATAACATAAATACTCTATTTTATGGAAATTAGACCTGATTTAAGAAAAAACTTGCATTTTCTTTACTTGGAGGCCTTTGTGTGCATGATTATTGAGTTAATGAGTACATATGTATGTATTGATGCTAATAGAATTAACCTAGCTTGATTTAACACAAACAATGTTGCACTGTTCTAGACTATATATCTCATATGTAGTTTCATAGTTTCCTGTGAAATAGTTTGTAATCACTCACCTTTGTGTAGGTTGTTTGACTAATGTGTGTATCAAATCTTTCTTTTTCAGATCTGCCTTGAGTGACTTTTGACAAAAAATGTTACAGCGGTTTTGTCTCTGGAAATGGTTAGCTGTAGGGATTGCAGTTGCTACTGTCTTAGCAGATGGTTTGGCCCAGAATGATGAAGGTAAGTTGTTTTTTTTTTTCTTTGCTGTGGGGGCCTAGCTGTGGGAGGGCTGGGATGATTCAGTGATTGTGTTTTAATTCTGCCTCCCCCCGCCCCGAATTACTACTTGAAATAGTAGTTGGATACTTGGTAGTAAAGAGAGGTTATAATAAAGAAAGATCTGGGTATGTTTCATGACTTTAAGCGTCTGCTGATGATTGTATTTTACAAAGCTGTTGATTTACCAGGCAAGATAAAATACTAAGTTATTATTATTCAGTATTGGATTCTAGCATTAAAATTTGTTTCCTCTTATTCATTGAACCAATACTTTACCTTGCTTTATTTGTAAATCGACAGTTACAGCACTTGGAAAAGGAGTTTGAGAGAGAATTGTTTATGGGTTGTATACATATCTGACCAAAAACTTGAGAAAAGATCCACAATGAGGGTCTTCTAGAGAAACGATACTTCAGAAATCCTGGAATGTGGCACCAGTAGCTCGTGTTCATCCACACAGCATTTTTTTTTAATTTAACTAAGATATACCAGAAATGTGTTCTGCCAATTATCTATAGTAATAAAAAATTAGACCTAGGTAACTGATTATGATTTATTCTTTTGAATAATTTAAAAAAGTTGAAAAGCTGAGTTTGACAGACTTGTTCTTAAGTACCCTTAAGAATAATGAGGGATAAGTGAAAACTCAGTACAATTTCAGAATGTCTGTAATGAAGTTGCTCATTATAAGTGGCACTTGTGCCTTCCATGTAGGTAAGCTGTAATAGTACGTATTTGTGACTTATTCTTGCAGCTGGATTATCTTTCAGAAAACTATTTTGGCAGTTATGAGATACAATATTTTTGATTTTTTTTTTTGCGAGTATTCTTCAATCCTACTTGAATTTTGCTTAGTTTTTTTTGGTATCAAGTAGAAAGTATATTTTTCTTGCTCTATTAATTGTTCTCCAAATGTCCTTTTATTCCCTTCTGTCCCCCAACCTGACCCTACATTATATTTGACATCCGTAATAGACAAGAAAACTAATTTAGTTTTATCCACTTTTATACACTGTCATTATAGCTATCGTTCTCAAGACTGAAGTGAAGTGAATGAGCTGCTCATATTTCAGATGCTTGATCTATGCTTGGATACAATTAGCTTGCTTTTTAATCTTTTGTTATAGTGGAGAAGTGGGGCCATTATGCTTTGCAGCGTTGGACTTGGTCATGGTTGTCAAGTGGTCTTTGAGCACCAAAATTCTAGATTTGAGGGAGGAGAGGCCGCAAGCCAGTGGGATGTCCTCTGGCATGGTCAGGAGCATGGGATGAAGTGGATGCTGGAGAGCAATGGGAATAAGTTGAGGGGAGGGGAGGGAAGCAGGATGATAGGACCACACTGGGCTATACCTGTTCTGAGGTCATGAAAAGAGAGCGCTCGTGGTAGGCTGAAAATATAAAGCAATACTTTTTACTGTGATCTTGTTTGCACTCACATAGGCAACAGTGTAATATTAATCCAAAAAGACATCTTTGATCAAAGTAACATTATGAATTTCAGTTGAATACAGATTTCTAGTTGCACTTGAATGATGCTGAAGGGTGCAAAACACATGGCACAGATGCCCCAGAAAGTATAGTGGTAGACAGTTTGGTACTTCAGAATAGGAAAACAGATGCCTCAGGTTTCAATTTTTGTCCTTTCTACTTCTTGTATGACAAATGTCCATGTTCATTAATGTCCCTATCTCAAAAAGTATGCAGATTGTACCTTTTTGTTACAGTGATTTAAAGGAAGGGAAAGATACTTGTCCACGGTTACAAATAAAGCTGTCATTCATTAAAAATAGTGTGACTGAAAATGTATAGCAACTCCCCTGCTTCAGAAGGCTGTAAACATGTAGCTGCAGTTAGTGATCTGTTGTTCATATAACTGTTTGTTGCCTGATGGGGTCATGTGGTGCAAGAGAATCTGTGCAACTCTGTCAGTTACTGTGAGGAGGTGAAAATTGCATCACTGACAGATAGCAATGGCAGCAGAAACGCGGCTAATCAGATTTCTTCTTGGTTTTTAAATTGCCTTGCACCAGTTTGACTTTTTATTTGCTGCTTATATTGAATACTTGCAATAATTCTATGAAAACTTGCTAATAAAACTTTCACTATGTCACTAGGAAACGGAGAAGACCTGAAAATACAAATATTTTAGTCAGGCCTAAATCTCGTGGACAACTTAGCAATATATATACTCCAAATATCCACAACTCTGGGGGCAGTATTCAGACAGTATTGGGGTTTTACAGACTTCCTTTCAGTGTGTTAACTTAGAATTTTGATTGAATAGAAATTTCATGTTTTCTGTCTAAGTTTCAGATGAGTTTACAAGGATCCCTGCTCGTGTGGCCACATCATGATATTCCTTCTGTGTTTTTTTTAATGTAGTGTTTGTTTTTTTGCGTGTGGTTTTTTGGTTGGTGTGTGGTTTGTTTGGGGTTGGTTTTTTTGGGTGGTGTATGGGTGGGGTTTGTTCATTTTGTCCTGACTTATGCCATTTTTTTATCACACAACCCAAACGTGGTTTTATCCATAATGATAATGTTCTCTTATATAGTCTGAATGGGAGGGGGCTTTGCTTTTCAGTGAATATAAATTTGATGCATATAGCCAAGAATATTGGTACTTTATTGGGGGAAAAGAAATGCTGTTGCTTGAAGAACGTGCAGCACCCTGATACAAACTCAAGAATGAACTGATTTTTTCCCCACCATGTTCAGGAAAGGGTAAATTTAGTGAAAAGTACTTCTAATATCTTCAAGGTATTTCATATAAATACCGTAACGCTATAATAGAGAAAAAAATATATGGAAATTAATTTAAGCCAGGGTGGGGTACTGGTTACTCAACAAATGCCACCTAACTAATGAGGCAATGCTTATAAAAACAATTACTTTGAAATACGTTTCTTGCAGCCAAATAGAAAACTGTGTTCTGTACTTAGATCATTGCAGAGGAGTACTTTGGCATGCCTGGGACTGGTAGAGATGTTCTACTTTGCCGTAACAAAATTCGTAATCTAACATATAACGTATAAAAGATGCATTCTTTTAGCAATTGCAATTTAAAAACAGTGTAGTTATTTTAACAGCAGAACAATCATGAATTCAAATGGGAAAAATCAATTATGGCAGAAATTATAACCTCTTTCTTTGCATCTAGCATGCAAATGATCTGTATTTGTGGTTGTAGCTGTGCGTATTTAGTTAGCTGCCTGCCTCTCTGCATTTTGCTCCATTAGCTTGTACTTTCTCTATTTCAGATGTTTTTGCTTGACCTCCTGAGTCACCAAATATTCCCCAGCCACAGCAATTAATGATGTTACAAAGTAGCCTTAAAAACTTTATCAAGGACTGCCTTGGAAATAGTTAGGCTTTCTTCCTATACTTATTAGAAAGCTTCCCCAGAATATCATTTGTTCCTTTGGCTCAATGCCATTGTCTCCTAGAAGTGAGACAATTTTATTCGTGGCTAGCCGATAATACCTGCGCAGTCTTTCAGTTCAGGTAATGTATTTCCATCACTGGTGTTTCTGCTCTCCAGGCAGAGAAACATTAGGAGAGCAGTAATTCCCCCTTTTGGTTTTTGCTTGCTAAACTGAACAAACACATTTCCATAGGCTGCCCTTGCAAAGTAGATTCTCCTTCCCCTTGTGATGCCGGTAGTTCTGCTATGTCCCTCTTTCGGCTACATTCCTCTCTTGAACATGCTTGCTGGCATTTGTATTTTGTGTCCAGGTGATATCCTGACAGCTCTTTATGATGCCAGCTGTGCTTTGCTGTCTCTGTTGGAGTTACTTTGCTCAGTAAAGTGTATTTTGTGCATTGGTGGCTGGTGGTTGTGCTATAATGTAATACAGCTCTGTCTTTTTCTATTGTCATCTGTAACTGCTAGGCCTTTAGGGATTTTTTTTTTTCACAGCGATGTTTTTGTCAGTGGTGTCTAAGTGACATGCACAGCAATGTCAAATCTGTGCTCAAGTTTTTTTTTCCATTTCTGTCACTAATAAATTTGTGTCCTGCATTTCTTGTTCCAAGATTTCAGTGAGCTGAAATTTCAGTTGTGTTACTACTCACTTGCAGAGAACTCTATCACCTTTCAGGACAAAGTAACCATCTGAACTAAGTCTGCTTGTGGTCTCATTTTAGCCATCTCTCTTCAGGTGGTACTTAAAATTTTCATGCTAATCCAGCCTTTCCAGTTTAACCATTTCCTGTGGGGAGTATGTAAAATCTATTGATGAAATGCAAATACTTTGTGTCTACTGTAGTCCCTTTGTATTAAAAAACCCACACACCCGCCAAAATTATTAAAAAACTAATTAGTTTGTTAAAGAGTTATCACATTAGTCTCAATGTACTGTTGATGAACCCATTCAGTGTTTTTTTCCAATTATTTCTTTGCATTATTCTTTTGCTCAATCTTATGGTATGCCAGAATAAATGTAAGACTGTGGGTTGATGGGTAATGTGTGCTGGTGGTAGTGGTTTGTTTGTTTTGTTGCTGGTTTTGTTTTGTTGCTGGTTTTTAAGAAATAAATCTGGTTTTACAATTTCTGCTGCCTGTAGTTCTCTCTTTTTCCAGGCAGGAGAGAGACTCCAAAGATTTATTTTATTTTATTTTTATTTATGTATTTATTTATTTTAATATCTTAGCTTAAGTAAAAGTAGAAATGTCAGTTACAGCCTTGCAATATGTGAAATTAGGTTAGCTACAATCTTGTATTTTCAGTGCTACTCTATTAAATTCAGAGGCAAACTCTCAAGCTAAAAGCAGCAGTGAGGAGGAAGGTGGAAACCCGGGATCCAATTCCTTCCTTCCCTTTTTTTTTTTTTTTTTCCTTCTTTAATCCAATCTATGTGACTAGAAGAAACACTTCAGCAGCAAACTTTTGGTCTGTAGAGAAGGCTGCTGAATTTCAAATCTGCCTGTGTGCACTTTCATGCCACACCAAACTGATCCAGCAAAAATGATCATTTGACAACAGATTTAATAGTCTTCAGCATTTAGACTAAATAGATACCCATCATGAAGGATATAACTGTGAACTTGGGGGTACTAGTAATTTACTCTTAAAAGATGAAAGACAAACAAAAATAATTCTGATCACTGTTTAAAAACAAAAGAAAACCAAAAGCAAACCTGACAGTCGACCAACGAAAGTTGCAATGATTCCGTCACTAGGATTTTCAGAAGTGTTTAATGGGATTGTGAATTGCAGCAATCTGTTTAACATAATGGCATCTTGGAAGGATTTTTAAAGATAGTCATTTGTTGGGGCTGCTTTTAACCTGAAGTTGACTTGTTTTGCCTTTTTTTATACACTAATGAATAAAAGGTTTGAGAAGTCCCTTATGTTTCACTTGAAGATTTTTAGCTGTAAAACAAAAGTGCTCAATTGATACACTCAGAGATGAAACCATCTTGGTCCTTATGTTATCTTGTAATGCAGGTGCAAATTTGGGTTGTGTTTTAGGGAGTTCTTGAGGGGCAGGAGGGGAAAGGCTGGGCTTGCAAAGGCTGCATGTGTTCCCCAGCACAACTTGACACTTCTTGTTACCTGTCTCCCTATATTTCAGCAGACTCAGGGACTTGTACCACTCTATCACATAACATCCAAAGATGTCAATGCTTGAATTCCACTTGCATTTGGTATGGAACCAGTATTTATGTTGTAATATATGGTAAAGTAGGAATTATTTATTTTGATTTTTTTTTTAACTTTTTTTTTTTTTAAATGTATGGGTGAATTTGGACTTGGCACCAAAGCAGTATGATGTTATCTTCTAATATTCTAGTTTCAGACTCATTTCCTTACTTTCACTACTCTGGCCTGTTGAACAGATGTGCCATTAACATCTGCACTGTGGAATATGTATCTGTCACTGACAGCTCAGTGGGTTTTGTTTAACCTACTAGGTGGATCTTTTCTCAGAGTATAGGACTTGCTAGCAGGAGTGCCTCTGCAGGACAAAGATTTCCTGCTTGGGAAGCTTGAAGCAATACATGTTAGTGTTTTCAATGCAGTCTAATTTAGTGTATAGATGGAGGGGGAAAAACCAAACATAAACTTGTTTTGGTTGAAATATAAGCTAGTAGATATTGCTTTTTGTCCTTAAGATAATGAAGGCCTCTGAAGGGCTGAATCAACATGGGTTGTTTTTGTGGGGGAGTGTAGACTTGTTTGGGATAAAATATACAGTAGGGAGAAATTGAGGAAATAACTGACTTAAGTGGGAACTGGTAGAAATGGTGGAAAAGTGCTATTGCTAGGTATCAAAAATATCTCGCATCACAGTATATGCATTAGGGTTGTTTGAATGTTAAGCACCTACTTTTTTTTTTTTTTTTTTTTGCCTTGGCTGTAAAGCTGGCTGTGTGGGAAGCTGCCCAAGGTAGCAGATTGCCAGGTGAGCCCAACTGTCTGCCTGGCTGTGCTAAGGGAGCTGCTTGAGAATAATCTCCTACTGCACCATCTTGGTACTGTTTGTCCTACTACCACTGAGAGAAGGGTGTGGGGGGATGGCTGGTTTAAAAGTAGACTAAAGGCAGGCCTTGTTTCCATCAGCATTAAGGTTTTTGGTCTTTGTATTGAAAGAACAGAAACTCTTACTTCTGACTCCTTTTGCACGTTAAAAAAAAACCCAACCAAATCCAAAACTACTACATGAGTAACTGGAGCTCACTGGGTTTATTTTCCATTGGCTCAATAAGCTGAACTGACTCACCCCATGGCTGCATAACTGCTAGATCTGGAGCAGGAGAGGGCGATACCAAGTCTCGAAGGGCTCAATAGCAGCTTCCAGGTTAGGCATAATGTAAGACTGTATCCTCCCTGGATTCTTAAAATGAAACTCGGACTTTGCAAGGTATATGGGCCAGGCAGGAAGAAACACATCTCTTGCCAACTTCAACACTTAGGTTAAAGTCCATCAATAGTTAGGTGTGGCATCTGTAATGAAATAAAATTGAGGCTAATCAGAAGGTTTACTTATCCAAATATGTATAGCACTTCGTAAGGGCTAAGAAGACTTTTTTTTTTTTTTTTTTTAAATCAGGATGTAAGGAATAGCCATTTAAATGGTCTTTAACTTTACCCTGAGTGGGAGATTGCTTTTTAAATAAGGGTTTTTCCTGTGAAAAACACAACTGTGCAATTCACTCTTGCCAAGGATTGTTCAGGCATAAGCTCCTTCAACTGCTTTTCTGCTGCATGGGGCCTCCCTGTATCAGTTACTGTCACTTATTCACTCTAACAGAGTCTAATGCTACAGAAATTGAATAAAGGGCCTTACAAATCACTTTAAGAGGCTACTTTAAAAATAAAATAGTTTCAGATCTTGATATATTACTGTTGGGCAGGAAATTAACTCAGGAAAATGCATATTTGAATACATGTAGCTCATTTATCATTCCCTGAGCCCTATACTGTATGTATCCAGTGGAAGACAAGAAATGCAAGCAGGTGCTTGCCTAAGGGCTGCCTGGGAAAGCCTCAGTACTTCAGAACAGAAGTAATTTGTTTGTTTTATGGAAACTTGCTGCTTTTGGTTGGGAGCTCTGGCACTTGGCTCTGCAGTGATCCTAAAGGGAAAAGAGCTGTTCTTTATGTCTTTGAATTGTAGTTCAGCCATTAGTTCCTCTGAAGGGTTTAGTTCTTTAAAGTGTAACTGATGGGCCATCTTGAAGTGCCAGTAGCAATGCTTTGACTCTGCAGAAGATCAATTTCCCTTTGGCAAGAGGTGAGTAAAATTCATGAAGTATGGGCATCAGAAGCAAGGTTCAACTTGGTTAATGTGCAAATTTCAGCCCTCGATCTCCTGGTAGAAGTGCCTGTGTGCTCCCTGTGATGGTGCTGGGATGGATGAGGCAGGAAGCCACTTGTTGAGAAGCAACAACTTCCAGACTCCAACATCCTTGGAACGTGACTATGGGATCTAGCTAGGAATGAACTTCTAGGCAGTGGCCTGCTAAGTTCTTTCTGCTCAGCCTTATTCTTTAGCACACAAGGTGTTGTGTGTTGGATTGCCTGGAATATATGGTTGTGAGCATTTATGTTCTTTGAGTCACCCAGGACTTGACTGACCTGAGCCATCCCTTGGTGTGGGAAAGCTGTGAATACTGAGCTGGTGCTTTTCCTCCAAGGTCCAGGTGCCCTTACTGAAGGTGAGATTCATGTCTGGGAAGGGAGGGCCTGGTGCGGGGAAAGCAGAAACCCTTGTGAAAGTGCACTGGCACAGTTTGTATCCCCTCTGTAAGAGTGGATTGGACTCTGGGATTTTCATACAGTAAACTATAACTCCAATGATACTAGGCTGAGCTCCTAAAAATCAGCAATAGTTGTGTCTGTTCATATGTTGGTTCATAGCCATAGAGCGTTTGTGCTGAGCAGAGCTAACCCCTGTATTGGTCATTCTTGGGTTTTAATAGTAATGTTTGAAAGAGTCTTAAGTGGAGAGATGTATTTGTGTAACTTTATTTGACAATTTAGTCAGTGTTTTGACATAGAATTAGAGTAAGGAACTCAGGTTGTCGAGAATACTGTATCTGTGATCTCCATCTCATGTCCAGATTTCACAGAACAAATTAACCACTGCCATTGAAATGAATTCCTTTCAGCCTAGAGAGATGGTGCACTGACATAGTGTGAATACGACAGCGCTTTCTCAGATGTGGTAGATTTCTCCCTTAATTTGGGGGGATGAGGTAGGATTTGTGTGTATTCCTGGGTACAGAGGATTATACTGTAACCGCTCTGTTTATTATGCATTGAAGCTCTTCAGTCATTAATATTCTGAATTTAATTGCAAACATGCAGGCATTAATGTAAAGTGTGTATACACATGTGCATTTTGCATCTCTGTTCTAAGTAGCATAAAGCTGTTGAAGGCAACAACCTTTCCTACACAGAGCTTGGTTTAGCTCTACTGATGTCTTTCCCTCTGGGCTTGAATTAACTGCCAAGGTCCCCCCCTTCTGCATACATGTACATTTTTAATTTCAATCTAAACAGAAGCCACTTGCTGTAGATGGGACAAAGCCAATTTAATTCTTCAAAATACTATTCCAAGCAATCCTTTGTTTTGTAGGTTTTTTTGCATAGGTCTGTGTGTTCTGACATTTGTTCCCTAGAAGATAAACTCCATCTGTACTAATCCGGTAAATCTGTCTCTTGGTTACCTGCTGAATTGCTGCAACACTTCCAGCTGGATCAGCAGAACCTGCTTGTTTCATTTTATTCCAGTTTTCTCTTAAGCATAAACATATTTACAGATCAGTAGGCCACTAGATCTAGTAGTAAGATAGCTCGTACTAATTGATCTATTTCTTTACTAGGAGGTCATTAATAAGAACAGATGTAAATATTTTAACTTGGATATTCATCAAAATGAAGGAAATCAGACTTTGAAATTGGTTTTGAAGAGCAATAACTAGTCTAGTCTGACTCTCAAAAAACTAGCAGAGATGTACTACAAATGATAGCATTTAAAATCTGCCTATGTCCCTTAATGCCATATTACTCATACCATGGTCCACCATTTTTGAGTTGTTTGTATTCACATATTTATTGTATGTGTAGCAGTAGTTTGGAAACTGAGAATTGCTGTGTATGTCGTGGTGACACAGGAGGCTAGTAATCTCTTTTTAGAGTAAAAAGTATGAATACAGCAGACTATTTGTGTCAACACAGAAGCTTTGAGCTAACCAGAGTTGAGGTTGGTTATAGGTAGCCTGCAAACATAGGTGGGTTCCAGTAAGTTTTCTACTGCATGATTAATTAGGTTATGTACCTAAATTATGGCTTAGAAATACAGTGTTTGTAGTAGAAGTATTTTTTTCTTTAGTGAAGCTCATTTTTGGACTAACTCTTTCTAAGAGTGTTTTCTTAAGATGAAGCAAAAGGTCTGGGGAAAGGAGTCAGAGCTGTTGGGAAACGCCAAAGTTGCAGTGTTCTCTACTGTAGACTTCATTGTAGGCACAGGACATGTGAGGAATGGGATGAAGTATGAGTTGAAACACAGAGATATTTTCAGAGTAGAAACTTAAGTTTCCAGAACGCATGAATTTACCCTTTTAAAGCCTCTTTAAAGCCAGGGAGTGGGGAGAAACACCCATTTGTTCCTTCCTCTTTCTCCAGATTTTTCCTTCTTCCTGCTGGCTAGGAGTGCTGGTGCCCATCCTCTTTCATGCTCAGTCTTCTGTAAATACCCATTTTTGTACATTGTAACAACCTCTCCCTTATCTTTGTGGTTCCCTCTTCTGCCACTGAACTTTATTGCTAGCTTGGCAAGCTGCGTATTCCTTTCGCTCCTATGCATCACTGTCCCTCCCCATCATACTGCTTTCCAAACTCTCATTTTTCCTTGTCTCAGTCCACCAGTAAGAATTATTTTCTGAATGCTTGTATCAGACTGCCATATGTTGACAAATAAACTGTGATAGAAACTACCTCCCTGTTGCTAGTATGCTTCAATGTAATCCATTTTTTATGAGAGGTATCTGTTTAAAACAAGACACAGGAACTTCAACTTGATCAAAACTTGATCTTATTATGATTTGATTTTCACATAACAAGAAGTGACTCATAGCTGTGTCCTTTAGGGCACAGGTTCTGTGCATTACAAATTACAGATCTGGTTTTGAATCATTTTAAATGCCCAGTTTTGCTTCAGTTCAATTAATTTATATATCAGGAGTGTCATTCTTAACTGCGTCAATAATGAGCATAAGTTTTCTGTTTTATTATGTGGCAAAGACGTGATTGAACAGTGGGTTATTACAAGGAAAACTCCAACTACAATAGCAATAAATATAAAGTTTTTAAGTAATTGGTATAGAAAAAGATCAGTAGTACCGTAACTAAATTGTTCTGAAAAAAACAAGAGTGAAATCTTTTTTCAGAGGCTATCTTGACTTTCTTTGTTGGTTACTTGGTAAGTACGGACTCCTACTTCGGAAGGCTTTAATTTGGGGTTCAGGTTTTTCAGCACTTCCAGGTCTGAACTTCTGCAGGGTCTGAGTTCATGCCCCAAGCAACAGTATCTCTGCTGTAGTATGTCTAGTGGGAGCAGTCTCATGTGTTTGGGCAATAATTGTAAAGAATGAGCTCTCACAGATAATTTTAATGCATTCATTTTACAGTAATCATTTTCAGATTAGGGGATCATTACTGTTCAGCTGTTGTCTTTCATTAAACATAGACGGTGTTTTTCTTGATTAAAGCTCATGTAAACTCAGGCAATTGCTAGGGATTTTTATGGAATGCCTGTGGTGAGGAAATGTCTGGGGTTTTGAACGTAAACCCAAAAACAATCACCAAAAAATCCCCAAACCAAACACCCACCCCACCTGTCTTTTCCACAGCTATTGCTCTAGTTTTTGAAGTAACTGCATTTTGTAACTGTTGGCCTATAATGTTGGGTGAATAAATGCCTTTGGCTTTTGCAACAGGTAAGACTATGAGGTTAATATTTAATGTGAACTTAACAGAGCAGATAGAACATACTCGGAAAGATTTTTGTCATGAAGACTTTTGTCCTTATGCATAGATGTGATCACTGGGTTTCCTCCCAGGCAAATACCTTCTCTCTCATCTCTTCTACAAAGTCTCTGTTAAAAGATAAGAAATTTTGTTTTGGTGGTGAAAGGAAAACGTTTGGGTAAACAGAAGAAAGCCATAGATTGATTTAAAAAAAAAAAAAAAAATAGTAAGAAGTCTGTCCTTTACTGCAGTATTTATTAGACAGTGTATTGAGACGTGGCAAGCCTTAAGTTGGCGCAGAGATGAACAGTCTATACATGTAGGCTACGATAAGCAGAAATCAAATATTTAAATAACGTCATATTATCATCATGCACCTAGTTAAGCATGACTATAAAGTTGGCTGAGGAGGTGAAAAAAGGAAGCAAGGGAGAGAAATTGTGTTCTCAAATTGGGTTTATAGATAAATGGGATTTCTCTGCAGTTGAAGGCTGAACAGATCTAGTCTGAATTATCCTAGAAAGCTGACTTTCACAGAAGGATGGATATTGTGGTATGATTTTGAGTGTGTTTACCTACAGTGCCATTTCAGTTTTCTTTTTTGAATTCAGTAGTGATAAACATTACAGCTTCTCTTTTTAGAAACATCTAAAAGGGGGTTTTATTCAAAGTATAGCAAACTGTTAGGCATTTTAAAACATATTCCTGCAGAGCAGTAAATAGTTTATTTAAACTGTTTTCTTTACTTGATCCTGTACCATAGTATCATAGTTTTAGTGACTGATTTTTAAGCTACTGATTTTTGCCTGCAATATTGCTGCAACATTAAATACTTGATTTATTTGTCCTTTAAAATAGGTCAAATCCCACTCTGTGGTACTATCTGTTGAGAAAAACAAGTTATCACCAAAATAATTATTTTTCCTCTTTATTTGCTAGAATGAGCCGTTTGTATTTACTCAATTATACCAACAAGAAAGGTTCTTTGTTAGTAGTATCATCTTGTTTTGGAACATCATTGGTTTGAGCAGTAATTCATACATATAATTCTGTTACTGCCAAGTGGTTCCCTGACTTTAAGGATATATAATGGGACAGGAGTTAATTATTTGACCTGCTGTGCAAGTCTTGCGTGAGACTCATTTCATGGCTTATTTCCAGAGTTGTTCAGACAGACTTATTTGTTGGGTCTTAAAGAGGAACACATGGTTGTAAGCAGGTAGGAGCCTCTCTCATTAAAAGTTTCATCCCAGTCTCCAGATGGTCCACTCTTAAAATGAGGCATCTGTTGTTGCCTGATGTTGCATTGGTGTTGCTGGAGATGCTACTTGTGTTGTTTTCCTTGCAACTAGTTGGCTGATGCAGGCTGATCAAGTTTCTTGAGAAATAGCTGGGCTTTTTTTTGGTTAACAGCACAAAATCATAGTAAGTTTTGAAAGACTTCAGAAAAAAACAGCAAAGGAAAACAGAGTGGACTGTTTTTCTTCCACATGGTATAGTTGATAATGATACTGGATGATAGAGCAGTTGATGTGTATTATTGCTATGAATTTATGGTGATTATATTATTCTCTCCCATCTTCTTACATAGAAACATTAGGGTTTACACATCTTCGCAAATATTTCTTGACTCACCAGACTTTTTTTTTCCATGAAATGGTTGGGATTCTGCCACATGAATAATTATGAAACTTAATGTGATTCTGTGATAATGGGTAGAATTAGACAAAGTTGTAGTATATGACACCTTTCAAAAATTTCTGTAAATAATTTCTCTGTTTATTTGGTAATAACACTGATGAACAATAAGACACCTGACTAAACTTGGGAGCTCCAAATAAATCTCACTTGCAGTGTTGGTCTGTTCTGTGACCAGACTCTCCCAGCATCAGGAGTTGTGTGATGTGAGTGTGGTTCATGCCCCCATGTGGTCAGTAGTCAGTGCGGAGAAATTAATCCCCTCTAAAATGAAATGAGTCCCGCTTCTCAGAAGGTGCAGGAGCAGTTCAGTAGCTGATGTTCATTAGGATGACTACTTCAGAATTTGGAACAAGATTTGTTTCACTATTATTACCTGTAATTACATGGTATTTGGTATTTTATCTCAAGGTTTTTAGATGTATAGATGAAAAACAGTATCTTCAAGCTTGTGTCATGATTTTCTCTGAAGTTCGGCTTTGAAATTATAGTAAGAAGTACTAAATGGCTTTTTGAGGCAGTGGTATAGACCATTTTGTTTACTGTGCAAAGTTTCAGATACACAAGTCAAACTTTAGCTCTGTTTCCCTTTCTTCAGTGCCTTTTTTTTTTTTGTTTTTCCTTCCAAGTTTTCCTCTATTGCTTTTTATTGCAAAATTGATTGAAAAAAATCTGGGCACTGTTCTTCATTAGCTTTCTAACAATTTGAAGTTTTTTATAAAGTATTTCATGCCAAATAGAAAGCAGAAGATTTATCGATGCAGATGGGGAATTTTCTGATAAGAGGCTCTAAAGAGATATTTGTGAAGTTTCCCTTCTGAGAAGCATTTTAATGGTTATTTGAACCCTTTTTCCTGCTTGGCTACAGTACAGGAGTTGCTAAAGAGGAAAAAAAAAAAAAGTTGTTTTTATTTTTTTTAGTATTGTAAATGCCATCTCATTTGTTAAGTACTGTTTTGTAAATGAGAGGAGGAAGTCTGAAGTTTTTCATGCATGTAGGTACATTTTGTGAGCATCTGTTCCTTTGACCCATTACTAGTTGGTTTTGGGTTGTTTTTTTTCTGAGGGGGAGGTGGAATGCAATTGTATATCATTTTTACTCAAAGGTGACATACATCTGATATTTTGTAACATATGCAACTGCAGCAGATTTTCATACCCTTATACTTATTTCAGTAGCAGACATCAGTCAAAGATGTTATTTTATGGTCTTTGTTGATTTGTTTACAGCTTCTTCCTCACTAAAATGCCACGTTCTATAGGATATGTTTCTTATGAGATGCTCACAAAGTATGTTTGTCTTAATAGGAAATCTATTCCAGTTCAATTAAATGGGGCATCTGCAAGTCCTGCTAAGCATAATGTTACAGTATATGAAGAAGATGCTTTCATTTGGTAGAAATAGGGTTAAGAGCATTAACTTTTGTTTTCTATGGAAAAAAAACAACCACCAAAACCCAACCCAAACCACCAAAAACCTTGCCTCTTCTTTGCTTGTCTGTGTAATAACATAGTATTTTCTGGAAAAAATTATGCTGTGTTTACGTGTGCAATGTGGTTTGGGAACATTAGAGAGTTTTTGTTCAGAAATGCTCTGGAATAATATCTGGGTGAACAGATAATGAAGGAGAAACTTGAATTAACCGAAGAGAACTGAAGTAGTTGTAAAGTGTAGCTCTGTGTAGTTGTGGTATTTCATCTTTCTGGGTTGCATTAGTTTACAGTTTAACACTATAAAGCTGAAGACTGGCCAGAAGATTTGTTTTGTTTTCTGGTGCTGTTAAAATTATAAGCTGCTGTGTTAAGGTTAACTCTAAAATTTTGGTTATCCTTGGGGGGGATGGGGGGGGTGGAGATGAATAATTTTAAAGTGAAAATTTACCAGTAGTTTAGAAGAAAATTAGAAATACTCTGTCACTGAGCTCACAATGAGATTAAGGATCCTATGGCCACAAAAAATAGCAGTCTACTTTGCTTTCAATAGGCTGTAACTGCTCTTTGAAATCTCTCTGGCAGTATATCGAAGGTGCACCAGTGGTGTCCATTTTTCAAATCTCAAGTGCACAACCTGCAGGAAAGCAATATTATTTTTCATTTAATGAGCTTTAGCACATGAGCAATTAAGAAGACATAATTGAATGAAGCTAATCAGGAAGACACAGAAGCTTGCCTCTGGGATGCTGCTCAAGTCAATTGCTCCTCATATCTACGATTTTATCTGTTGAGTTAATAACACCAATGGGTATAGTGGCACGGGCTAGTGGTTTTACAGCTCCAGGGGCTTAGCAGTTTTGGTCTGTTTTGTCTTCAAGCCTTAGTCTTTTCTTTCTGCTAAGGAGGTAGTGATTAACAGGTGATGAGAGTCTCTGCTTGCCTCGTGATGGAGACTACTGTGTTTTTAAATGTATTTGAATTGCTCAGTACACAAACTGCAGATAAAGACAGACATTTACAAGCATGGTCTTCACACGGCTCCATATAATCAGTGAACCTGGTTTTGTCTGATAATTAAAATAGTTATGAACATACTGACACAGAAAGGGAAACTGTGTGAATGGCTTCAGATAAAAGACTGTTTTCTTCATGATACAGAAATAAAACTGTAATGAACCAGAATCTTTAAAATATATATATATATATATAAATTCACTTTATACTTAAAGAACATAAACAATCATACATAGAAAATAATAATTAAAAAGTCCCATAGCTGTGCTCAGCTGTTTTCGTACAGTCCTTGTAGGTAGGACCTTTGGATAATTAAGTATTAGAGGTATGAAAAGAAGATGCCTTATCTTCTTGTTCTTCCAGTGTGATCAATGGCTTGGGATTTATTTTCAGTTGTGCATCTGGCTAATACAAAATTAATCAACCTCTCCATTACAGTTAGCCTGGATACAGAGTAGAAGCTGGATGCTTTTGCGTCAGGTGTACTACTTTATCAGTGCCTGCATGCTAGATAAAATCAAAAAATAGAGTTGAATGGGATTAGGAGGGGAATAGGTTTTGGCACTGCTGAATGCTAAGAATGCATTTAAAACCTATAGAAATACCTGGGCGATTGCTGTCTCATCTGCAGGGTTATTTCCAATGCTATCTCATAGGTGGAAATCTTTTGGGAAGAATTTGAAAGTTCCCCTATATCCTTGTATTTCCAGCTATAGAGATGAAACTGAGTCCAGCTTGGAGGCATCACTTCTGTCCTGCTGATAGCCTCTATGTAGCCAGTGGGTCCAAATTACTGCTATATTTTTGTAATTTAAGAAAAAAGCATATTCTCTTTGTTGCTGATGTAAAACTTCCCTGAATATGCACTCAGATTGGACTGACTTAACAAGTACACCTACTAATACTTGTCCTTTCTAGTCAAATGCAGTTTTGAGAAGTGTTTGTGTGTACACATGTATTTAGAGGGGAAAGAAGGATCATTGATGCGCAGAAGCTGATATTCCTTCAGTACTTCTAGCTTTTCATAGGAGGTGAGGAGAGCTGTATCTTTACAAGAACAGTTGCTCAATCTTAATTTCTGCCATCAAATACTTTTTTCTTTTTTTTTGAAGTTTTGATAGCCTTTGCAATAAGCTGAACTTGCATTTTATGTTAATTTACCTAGTCTCATTATTAGCACCAGGAGCAGTAGATTCGTTAACCGTTTTTATGATATTTCTTTGCTATTTGGTTTCTTGGGAAGCACAAAGGTACCATCACTGTGTCTGTTTCAGGAAAAGATACTTTTTCTATGTCTTCAACTCTGCCAGAGATTAGTGATAGAGATTTTGATGGTAATTGGTATGTCCTAGAAGGTGTTTATTTTTGAAACAGTTTTCTAAGTAGGTAAAAATTGAGAAGTAAATATTTTGAGGGTTTGGAGTCATACTGCAAGGGATATGAAATGTCTTTTTCAATGTAGCCGAAATGTATCGACTCTCTTCTTGCAATTTATCTGTTGTTTGATGATAAAGGTTTCAGACAGCACATGTACTGTGCTTGGTCTTCATTTTTGCTGGTGTTATTAAAAAAACACCAAAAAAATCATCCTAAAGTGTGTAAGTTTCTGGAAGAAGTCTTCTAGTCTATAGAGCTTGGAGAGCTCAGCACCAGCATCAGACATTTTGCTTGGCTTTAACAACATGTTTTAGGGGTGCTTGGCACATATTGGGCCTCCTATCCGGATGGGTGCTAGTGACCACTATCTGCTGAAGGGTGCCGAGTCAAACAGTCCTTTGTCTCATCCTATACTTCTTTCCTTGCATAGTTGTTTTACCGAGGAGATACCTAAAAGCCTGTTTATTAAAATAAAGCTTAAATTGGTTCAAAGACAAACAAAGGCTGTAAATAGTTTGCATTTACCAGACCATTTTTGAGTTAATAAGGCCCAAGCTTTTCAAACATGAGTATAAGCAAATTCTGGCAGGAGTAACAGATGATGCCATAGATATGCTCTTTCATCTCTGATTGTAGTTTGCTTATTAAATAGATGCTTCAAAAAAGAGGCTTAAGTTATACCTTCGTGCTTTTCACCAAAAGGTTTTTTCTAAAGTATATTTTGAAGAACACACATAAGTTTTGTGCAAAGCTCCCCTCCAAGTTTTTTCAGACAAATTGTGTTTAGGACTGGGAGATGTTTTGTGAATTTACCTGAAAATGTGAATAATAAACCCTGGGACCAGGAAGCCAAAGTACAACTTGTATAAGAACAGGTATGATTATCACTGTAGATGGGAAGAATTTTAATTATAAAATTAAGAATGTAGCATTTTTTGCTCAGTGAAATAGGTATGAAAAGTGTGCATCTAACCAGAAGAAAAACAAATAACTCTTTGTAGCTATTCAACATTAAAGTCCTTATTGCTTTTATAATTAACTCGGGTTCAGACTGTTTAGACACAGTGTAGATCTATGATGGGCAGAAAGCAGTTCAGACTTCAATTATTGAATCCATTGGACCATAATTTATTAAACAGATACTTCAAAGGATGACACTTTCTGTGAAGTCTTATTACTTTGCATTTTTCATGGATGAGGAACATGCAAATGGATGTGACTCAGTCAGCATGTAGGAGGTGCGCGATATCTTCGATGCCTTAACCTTCATTTTGGAAAAGGACCTTATGTCTGCGACTTAGGAGCCTGCTTTCTGCTCATGGCTCTGTACGTTTTCACCTAGGCTGTGGGGGCAGCATTTTCCAGATCCTTGGCTAATTAATTTTTACATCAGTGAGTATGTGTCAATATCCCATGTGCGAAATAAGTTAACCTTATGAAGCCACGGGAACTTGATTGTAAGTAGTAAGTTCGTTATGTGCTATTTCCTGGATTCTACTATCACACTTCTGCTTGGAAGTAAACTTAACAAATGGATTTGGGCCCTTTTTATGGCCTTTTGGGGGTTTTTTTGGTCACTAATGTTGGCTACAATGTCTTTCACTTGAAATGTCTAAACCTTTCTGCTTTCAAAACCAAAGCACAGTGTCTGTTCTCAAGACTGTTTTCAATGGTAATTAATCATAATTTAGTTAAGACACATTAGTAGCATCTGTATTTTAAATGTAAAAACCTCCAGGTCGGTCCTCAGTCACGCAGATGGCTGTTTCTGCAGGGATGGAGTAGGGGATACTCTGGCGTGCGTGTTGGATATACCAGTGGAATCCCATGGCCATAGGATGTGGCAGCTTGTCCTCCCAGAACAGGGTTTCATTTGCCACGCAGAACATTTGTACTGTGCTGCTGTAATTAAGATGTAGTTGTGGAAGTCTATTTTGACAGGCTAATTTTAGCAGCATTTGAGTTGAGTACTCGAGGAGCTGAAAGAGTAGGGTGTCTTTTAAGGTAAAGAGTCGTCTTGCTTGTTTCCTTGAAGGGCGCAGCGGGGTATTGCTTTACCCAGCAGCAAAGCAACTTTCTCACCTTCTGTCGGTGCTGCCTGATGTCTTGATTAAATTGCAGGAAGTTGTTGATCAACATTGACTTTATTAAAGATGTCACGAGAAAGATATTTATAGGCACAATATGTAAATGTTCACAGAATTGCTAGTTAATTACCTGAAACATAAACAATCCTAGAACTGGCAGGTTAATTAGCACAGCCTGTTTTTTGGTGGAGGTAGGCGTGGGTTACCTGCTGTAGATTTGGCACATCTGGTACCAAGTGGAATTTCCTTGAACTATTTAAATATTTACAGCACCTAGTGCTCGGTGTGGGAGAGGTGACTTCAGAGGAGCACAACAGCTTCTTGTTGTTCTGCCACTGATGGCCTCTGACAACTTGACTCTTGTTTTTTGCTTAATAACATGTGAATGTTGCTGATGTTTAGGATGGGGGGGTCTGTTATCATCTTAAAAAGCCAAAGGGAGTTTGAGGTTTCATGTCAATATAACTTTTTTCTAGTCTACTTTATAAAGCACTTCTTTATAGAGAAAGCTGCCAAAATAATTCTCAAGAATATGGTTCAATGGCACTCATGTAGGGTAATGTAATATTCTAAAATCTTACATCTGCTTTAAAAAATAAAATATTCTTGTGTATATAGCAAAATTTCATGAAGGTGGTTGGTTTGTTTTCTTTCTAAATTTAAGCTTAAACTTCCTTTTAATGCTGCTTTCTTTTTGTCTCAGCTGATCTCAATCAGTTCTCTGGGAGACAAACTTATGTTTTCTGTGTCTGTTGTGTACAAAAAGAATCCTGGGCTGAAGTGGGAGAAACTACTCAAGGGAAGGCGAGAAGCATGATCATTAACTGTGATTTCAGTGGCAACGAACATTAATGTTGAGCCTAAAGTCTAAAAGTCACAAATTTACCCTTTAGGAACAGGGGAAGGCTAAATATTATTAGCTCATCTATAGGCCATTTAGCTGTCTCCTATGTTTCAGTTAGTAAATGCTAATCCCTTTTTATTTGCATGTGAAGAAGTTTCAACAATATGAAAGGCTACAAGTATCTCCAACTGCTTTTTCCGAGTTGCTTGTACTAGTAGTTAAATGTCTGCTTTTATACAGCAGTTAAAATAGCTGTGACTTTAAAATTTGCTTCTAGTACCTGGATTCAGTTTAATTCCAAATATTAAATTTTTTTTCATCCTCCAGTATGAAATTTTTGTCTCATGCGTCACATGGGTAACAGGGAAAATGCAATTTCAAAAATATTGAAAACAGCCTGACATTTTAATGCTCAGTGCATAGTAATGGTTAAAAGCAGGTTTAGTCAACTTTTGAAGTTTAAGCACTTAAGAATAGCTGTAATATCTTCAGGAGTCATCCATTGCATTTTAATGGTCTTAAAAATTACATTTGGTAATAGCAATTTTAGGTGCCACTTGGCATAGTATCATATTTTTATGTGTTTTACAGTGTTTTCAGGCATAAGTATGATTTTAAAGACACCGTCAACTTCAAAACTGCTTGTAAAATGGAAAGTTATTTCAATCTAAAAGAATATTGCACAAAAGACGGATGGTACTGCATTTTTCTAAAGCTGTAAAAGGAAAATAGCAATCCACAGCACTTGCAGGGCAATTTTCACATACCAAACGCTTTATAGATATTATATCTGTAAAAAAAAGAGTTGGAAGAATGGAAAAATAAAGCTACAAAATAAATTGGCTGTTCAGGTTGCATATTCTGTATAAAAGTATGTTTTCTGAGGCTGTGGGAACAAGAGCTTACCATAATACTCTCTTTGGTTTATGTCCTTTTTGTGCTTGATTATCCATCAGCCTCACTTTTTGTCCAGTTAAAAACAAAACCAAACCCAAATTCAGCTCCAGTCACATTTTAACATTTAGATCATCTTTCCCTTGAGTCTTTGAATTTCTGAGCTATGAATTTCAGAGTAGTGCTTAACTGAGCCACTCTGAATCAAAGCACAGAAATTCAGTGTAGGTTTAAGAAGCATCACAAATGTGTTTGAATTGAACTCAAGTTTGCTGTTGTTCCTTCCCAGTTTCTACAATTAGAGATGTCTGTCAGGAAGAGCTGAAAATAGTCTGTGAAAGCCCTTCTTATGCTATTTTCAATACAGAGCAATTGTAGTACAAGCCTGCTAATGTAAAGGTTATGCCAAGCTTATCCTAAATTGCACAGCTGTAGTTCTGAATTCAGTCACACAGGAAACAAGACAGGACATTTTCCTCTTAAATTGCGTTGCTTAGTTACTCAATTTAAATGTATGGTTTTATGTAGCTCTTTATTAGGAACCTTGTTCTGTAAATCGAGATGTTTAGAGAGACTCTTTCATGGGTTTTTCTGTGAGTGTTCCCTGCTGAATGAGCAGTGGAAGTACAAAACATGGAGGTAAGTATAAGGTCTTTGAAAGCACAATTTCCTCAATGAGCAATTGGGGCATTTCTGAGAATAAACTGCATCTGAAAACAGAAATATATTTTCCAGCTGATTTAAATGTGAGGTGCTTTAACCTTGGCCAGTGCCACGGTCTGTTTGAATTTCAGTTCTTGCATCTCCAGTTTAAATAAAGCAGAGAGCACACTACCACTTACTTTCCCTGCATGTCACAAACTCCCAAGAGCTTTGCTGGGAATTTCAACCTATAAAACCCGTGGGCTTCAGGTTTTACTGTACTCATTGATACTTTGCTTTGTGAACCACTTGGTTCTCTTGAAACAGGCTTTCTCAGTAGCCTGTACCCTCTCTAACCACCCGCGCGATTCAGAATCTACCCTGGTGGCACTTTCTGTTCTGGCAATGTTTTAGTAAATCAATTAGTGCAGGTGTTTTGGCTTAGTTCCATCGGATGTCTTTTGTGTGGCACATGCACAAACTCTTTAATTTGCAGTCAGTGATCAGGCAGAAATCATGTGTCTATCTTTTTATTAATGACTTCTCATTAATTTCTTATTTAAAATGGACGCAGTATTATCAGTGACTTGGGCTTGAGGACTAGACTTTAGTGGTTCCCGCTGTATATCTCTAAGACTTTTATGTGAGTGTTTTATGAGCTTCACAGTGCAGAAGAAACGGGGGAGAAAAGGCTTTAAATACTTTTGACTTCCTAAACCTTCTTTCACAAGCTCTTTTTTCTTTCTCTCTCAACCTAGATGGAAAGAGTCAGAGTTGGAGAAAAGAGCATGCTTGAAATTAAGACTGCAGCTTAATGCTTACTGCTCTCACTGAACTAAGGAGCGCTGCAGAATGTTGAGTGTTTGCTTTGTTTTAGTCTCACTAGAGCAAAATTAAAATGCATATAAATGCAGAAGTGAAGAAATAAAACTTAAAAAATCTAGACTATTAGCTCTACTCTAGGTACTAGAAAACTCCCCTCTGTTCATTTAGGCTCTTCTCGAACTCTGCTCCCACTCTTCTGGCTCTGGAAAATAGTTTTGGCTTGCTTTCTGTGTCAGGCTTTTTGTAGTACCAAATGACTTGTCAGTGCTTCATTCTTACAGAGGTTGACTTCCCAGCATTTGGTGTTGATCTATCCAAGGTTTTCTCTATAATCGCACGTATAGCAAAGTGGCTTTAGTGCCTCCTTTGGTGCGGAGCACAGGTGGACAGCTGGGCCTGTAATTCCAATATTCAGAGAAATCACTTGTGTGTTAGGCTGTGGTCGGACAGTTGCTTCAGCAACCACGGGGGTGGATCCAGGTGTCAAAGCCTCCCATCTCACTTGCCAGTTATTTGTTACCGCTTTGTCATCAGCTGCTATTGTTCAAACGGTTGAGCCAAATTAAAAGACTGCACGCGGTCACCTTTGTGGACTTCAGGACAAAATGAGCTGCCTTAATTCAAATGTCGACATGCTCTGCTTTGCCAGGTCAGCAGTAGGGTCAGCCAGGAGACAGTGACATCTTAAACTGCCACGGTATTTCTCATGCAGCATGGTGTATGCAATGTTAGCCTGAGAACTATTCCTTGTGTTCATCTACATCAGTTTTAAAGAAAGGTTAAGCTGACTGGTCCTGTAAAGTTGTTAATGTGCCTTATTGTTATATTTGCACATATGGCTTAAAAATTATCTCAGTGCAATTGATGTGATTCTGAGGCATCAGCAGGGCTCTTTGCCTAGAGGCTCTAGATTTGCGAAGACTTTGTTTAAAGATGGCAACCAATTTTAATACTAAATTTTCCATATTACCATTTTTATTATTCGTAGCACGTAGTCATTGAAGTGGATCAGAATCCTGAACTCACTTTAAATTATTGTTTGCTGCAATATTTAAGGGTAATAAAATGGTTTATTGAAGTCGTGGAGAGTCAGCAGGGAGTGGTTGGATACTATTTCTTCCTGCACCATGATGAAGTGGTACCACGTGAACAAGCAGCAACTAGGTTCAAAATAAGCTTGCTCTAAGATGTTGTAGAGGCTGTACACTTTCATGGATTAAGAAAGAGTTTGGACAAGTTAACAAGGAAAAAAGAAATTAAGAGTTAATACCGTATTCTTGGAATGTTGCTTTTGTAGGCTGTGCTTGAAGGTAGGCTGAAGTTTTTCCTGTTGAACAAATATGGTTTATTCAGTTTATTCAGGCCTTAATTCTGTCCTTTGAGTTCACAGCTTTACGAGAAATCTGTTGTCAGTGTGATGCATGTCACCTTTCGAAATGTTTTCAGCTTGGATTTAAGTGTACAGGCAAATACTGAGTAATTGTTAAGTTTAACATTCTGAACTTCATTAATACAACAAAAGTGGCTGAAACATAAATGCAGAGTATTTGCATGGTGTGATTTTTCTGACTCGGGGAGAAGCCCTAGGTAAGTAAGGAACTGATGCTGAAGAATAATAGAGCCTTCTACTATTACTGATAAAGTTTGGAGTGTGATCTTTGTTCCAGTGACAAATTAAAGAATGAAATCTTATTCTGACAACAAGTAAAATAATTTTCTTCAGTAGTTAGTGACTAGAATTTTGTTAAATAAAAAATCTGTTTATTTGGTAGGAACCGAGTCAGTTTTTTTGAGATTGCCTGTTGTGCTCCTTATGACTGTTCATTTAAATAAAAACAAATGAAACTACTTCTCTGAATATATAAAAGCAAAACTGAATATAAGCCAAAATGTAAAATAACTTTTAGTAATAATTGGGTATTTCTGAAGCAACTGGAAGAAGAGTTGGTGATTAGCATATTGAAGTGGATTTTTTCAGTTTTAATTTCAGGACCTCTTAGGAGGAGATGACAGTTATTTTACAGAGTAATGTCCCCAGAAAAGTTCAGGTTGGCTGTTTGTTTTCCAGATGAGCGTGCTGTATTCCATGCAGGGCAGCTCACTGTTGTTGGGGTAGAAGTCTTTCTGTCTTGGATGTGGTAGGACTAAGTTATTGAACTTTAAGAAAGTGTGCTCTGTTATTAGGAACACAAATTCCCTCTCAAGTGTTATGGGAGACCTTTTTTTGGTTATAGTCACTTAAATTTATAAGGCTTTGTGGGGCAAGCCATTTTCACTATTAAACTTTCAAGCAGCTGATGTGATTGTATGCCCTCCAGTTATATGATTTAATGGTCAGAACAGCCAGCTTCAGACACTGCTCCCAACTAATTCAAAAGTTTTATTTAGCTGGAATTTAGGGATATATGAAGTCTATGAATGGCTATTTTGGGTTTCCAAATAATCATGTTTAGTAGAGGGATATTATAGGCAATTCTTGATCACTGTGACTACCTCTAACTTTGTGTCTTCATTGTCAGACAGCTTCCAAATGTGTGTGAAGCTACAGCTGTTTTTGCAAGGGTATGAATATGGGGCTTATCGGAAATGTTGTTAAGGAGATATTTATAAAGGTGACCATACCCTCGTAAGCTCTGTCTACAGCTAGTGGCGAAGAGGTGCATCCCTCAAGTGATTTGGAGCAGGAGACTGGTAAGGTCCTTTGAAACACTTTTGTGGAGGAACTGGTCTCTTGGGGGATGGCAGGAGAAGGAGTCCCCTGGCAGAGAGGGTCTGTGAGGATGCAGTTCCCCCTCAGATGCAGGGGCCTTCGGGACGGTGGGAATGAAGAGAAGAGATTTTGGGAAGGGAAAGTGTGCTGCTCTTAGTTGCAAGGCCCCACACTTGTAGGGGAGCTGTGCTTGGAAGGGGCCTTTGGCTGTCAGGCACTCCAACCCCTGGCTCATCACACAACTGTCTCCACTCAGGTGTCTTCAGAGCTCTTTGTGTTGCATGTCAGTTCCCAATGCTTGAAGTTTCATATTAGCTAATTCAATAACATTTGTTTACATTTTTGTAGATGTTTCTGTTTACTTTAGCTGTGAAGTTGAAACAGAGAGAAGTCCTCCAAGTAAAGCAGCTGTTGGATGGGAAGTGGCTTTGAGAGGGCAAGGAGGAGGTGAAAGGAAGATGATCAGGCAGCTCGTCATTGGCAGAGTATGGGATTGTTCAAGTTGTTATGTTTGTTTTGGCTCAGGCTGTTTGACCTTGCTGAGCATCTTACCTAGAACAATGATTGAGGGTTTTCTCTGAGCCATCTCCTTAAAAATAATTAGAAATTAAAATAATGAAAATTGGCCATCAGAAACCAAATGGATCTGAGCCATATAACTGTTCCATGAAGAGTTTGTTAAATAGATTTTCACTTTTCTCCCAAGGAGACAGGCCCTTTATTTATCTGCCTTTGCCTCGATCATATAATTGTAAAGCAAACGCACTAGTTAGATGAAACAGGAAGTTAATGACAGGAACAAAAATGCTTTTCTGGAAGCTTTTAGGAAAGTCTTCATAGCTTGTTGTTTTATTTACTAAGTTTTATTTGCCTGATGTCTACTCCCTTTTCTGTAAGGTGCCTGGGGGGAGAGCACTGCTACATCATGATTACATTTACCAGGGCTGCTGCTTAAACATAAAACACATCGTGAAAACCGTAGATAGGGAAGCTCATTTATGTAGTGCCTTTTCTGCTTTTCTTAGTGTGCTCAATTTAGGATGATTTGACTTCCATAACGGTTCCATTATGCTTAGGAATTTCAAGGATAACTTGCTTTTTGTTGAGAAAGTTACAACAAAGAAATGTAGAACAAACAGACCAGAGTTCGGTGTGTTGTTTCTCCCTGAGCTTCCAGCGGAGCAGAGGTTCCTTCCATCAGTAAGACAAGTCAGGCAGCCTCTGTCCGTGTGGGGTTCCCTGCTACTGCTCGCTGGCTGCTATTTGATGGGGCACAGGGCCTCTTTTCGGAGGAAAAGAAAAATATCTAATAGATTTATACCTGGGCCCACAGTCAGACACAGGGTACTTTAAAACAAAAGAACAGGAAAGTAAAGGCTTGTGTAAATACTTCCTTCGTAAGTCACCTTTGGTGATGCAATTATCCATGCTTGTTTATGTTGAATAAAGCAATCTATTACTGCCAAAATAATTTCTGTCGAGGAACATTTAAATAAAACTTGAGGAAAAACTGAGCCCCATGTCATAAGATGGCTGAGGAGCATTTAATGTAATCTCTTTCATAAGCAAACAAAGGTATGTTTCAGAAATGCTGAAACTGCTTTTCTCTGCTGTTCTTGCTGTGGAATAGTGCTCAGGATCTACCTTCTCTGCCAATTGAAAAAAAAGTTCAGGCAGGAAACATACTTTTTAAATTTGTGGGCAGCATGCAGCCATTTGTCCTTTGCACTCATAGTGTTCTTTGCACTGGTATTGCTCTTTAGTTTAAGTAACTTATTTTTCCTCCTTGATATTTACCCGTGTATTTCTAGAGAGCTTTCATTTTCCTAGACTAAATAATTCAAGCCTCTGTCATCTTTATAGGATGGACTTTCCATTCTCCTGATGATGGGAATAACCTTTCTGTGCAGCTGGCTCAGTCTAAAGATGACTGTAAAGATTCTTTTTTATGTATCCAATATTTCCCACCAGGTCTGGCTGTGGTGCCTGGTGATGCAACACGGTGCCTGAGCTTACTGCTTATTGGGGTGGTCTTGCTGCTACTGCTTATTGACTGTATTTTGCAAGGGGGAAAAAGGTACTGCCTACGTATTTACAACATGTAACTTGTCTTTAAATTTTTTAATTAAACTTATTGTCTCCATTTGAATTGGAAATTTGTCTAAGACTACAATTTTAAATTTATCTGTTCAGTGTATGGTGATGAATGTGAAACTAAATAAGGCTGTGGCATTATTAGGTTCGGTCTTTGAGAAGGGGAGGGATGGGTGACAGGCATCTTAAAAAGCAATCTGATATTTGGCTAGTACTGAAGTGGTTGAAATATTAAATAATCTGTAAGCTCTTATCTATGCAATAAAACTACATGTTTTTTCAGAAATTTTTTATTGGTGCCATGAGGGTAATCTGCAGCAAGATTTCTACTACGCATCCTGTTTATTTTTTTCCTTCCCTAACTATAGAAATAGTTTTGGTTATTGCTCTAATCTCTTCTTTTCATTGAAAGTTATCTCATGATAAATTTTATTGCTTCACCTGCTCACACTTGCAATAAATCTTCTGCAAGTTGCTGAACTTAACTGCATAGTCTACCTTTTCTCTGAGACTCTCTGTATCCAGATTTCAATGCTGAACATTCATTTTAAACATACCATATAACTGCTTTGATTATAATTCTGGAAATCCTGATGTGTTTGATGGAAAACCAGTCCTGTGAAAAGGCTGCTAACATGTGATTGACTTGTAATTTTGATAATTTGCTTATTGAAGAACAGAACTAGAGTTTGGCCTGATTTGGGTGAACTTTTCATTGAGACACCCAGCAAGGAGAAAACATCATCGTGGAAACATAGATAATGGGGAAAAGGCTTATTTAGCTTTCAAAAAAAGTGTTTATTCTTTTGGTGTAAGGCATATGCAATTTTTAGAATTGTCTCTGCTTTGAATTTCTTTTTGTTTGTGTGTGCAGTGATCACTTTCAATGGTGAATAGCAGGGACCATTCATAAAAACAAAGTCTCAGTAAAAGTTTTGTGTGGGTGAGCTTCATTGCCCTAATGAAGAGTTTGTTGAAGGGTTGTTCAGTTAGCCAAATCCTGAACTTGCAGAAAATTATAACACTTTTCTGGAAAAGGTTGGGGTTGTGTCAGTTATGGTCCTGTTGTTTTTATAGCATCCAGTGAAAAAAAAAAAGAGCAGGAAAAAAAATCCTTATTTCATGTAGATACGCAAACATTGCTTATCTTCCTACACAATATGCTCATAGGAAACTACAATGAAATGACAGACATAGTTTTTCAGGCGATCTGTTTGCTCTGATAAAGCCTTCAAAACAAAAAGCTTTAAAACTATCAACAGAAAATATTCAATTTATGTTCAAACCAGAGCATATAAGAATAAAAGGAATAAATACTGAGAATTTGTTCATTTTAACAACTTTGTTTAGACTGCTTAAGGTAGCCAACGAAGTGGGTTTGTGAAACTCTACAAGCAGTGTCACTACTGTAAGGAAGGCGAGTGAGTGGGTACCCACACAAGCTCTCTGTATTTTACCTTCAGAGCAAGGTTTGCCTCTTTGTCTTTCAAGGGAAAAAAAAAAAAAAAAATTACAGTTCCCTGTGGCTGTATGACTGTATTATCGTTAGTATTAATTCAGGTGTTGTTCAGGCTGTTCATAAATATTAACAGCCTCAAGGAATGCCATGCTGTCAGTCCTTACCCTGGTGTTTAGAAGTTTGGTCTTGCAGTTGAACTCATCAGCTGAATAGCAAAGCTGTTGCTGGAGGAAATTACTGTGCCACGCAGGTGGCCTTTAGAGGCTTCACCTAAACGGAGATCTGAAAAAAAGCTTTGCTATTTTGATCTTCCTTCATAGGTCTTGTCTGTGCTGGGGTAATTATAGTCTGTAATTAGCTGCAGCGCAATTCTTTTGAAGTCAATGAATGTGTAATTTTTACTGTAAGCTGGGAAATAGCATCTTACCTCTGCTTGCTCTTATGTTTAATTTACAAATGATTTTCTGTTGGGACTTTTGTGTTAAGTGTTTAGACCTGTCTCTCAAAAAACCCCCAAACAAACAGTAGTACTCCAGCATTTCTTTCCTTGGCTAGAAACCAATTAGAAGCTGTCATTTCTTACAAATGGGTTGTAGCCATCCATGTGGCCGGGGCCTTGTCACGAGGATCAGAGGAGAGTTTAAATGCCTTTAAAAATGTGGACTGTAATCTTGTATGCAGTTCTCCATGGTGAAATGGGGCGGAGAATGGTTCTCTCTTATCACACTGTTTCAGTGGTACTGAGGCTCTTTGAAAATGAAAGGCGCTTCTTAATTAACGTTTATTTCTGCGTGCTTTAAAGAGGTAATATTTTTCATCTGGTTTGTGAACAATTTGGTTTTCTACACTAAATATAGTCATCACATGTAGTATACATGCTTTTATATATTTTAAGACTACACCTATGCATTTGCTAGCTCTGCATGTACTGCTTTATGTCTTTGAACCTATCTTTTGAGTAAACCAACCAAATCTTACTTATTTTCTTTCGTTATTCTGCTCTGCTTCCATTGATGACTCTAAACTTTTGACTCCAGATTGGCAATATGAGGGTAAGATGGCAAAATGTAACTTCCTGAACATTGCTCGTCTGTTTTTAATTTTTATTTTCCTTAGAACATTATTAAAATTCTGTTTACTCTCTTTAATTAGATCCTTTTGTTGCAATTAAATTCAAATTATGTTTGTTTCTGTTGTGAAGCTTTAATTACAATTTATACCTTTTAATCATTCCTGTGTTACTTCTTTGGGTTAAATTACCATTGTATTTTCTCTGTCCTGAAGGACTTCTGCTTCACTGAGATCCCTGGTAGTATTTAGAGCAAGACATGAACAGTTTTATAGTGTAGCCATCAAACTGTATTGTGGTGGTATGTGACAACGATCCGGGGTGTGTGTGTTCATGATGTGGAAAGGAAGGCTCACATAAGAGATAACAGAACAAACTGTATTAAGTTGTTGCTGTTAAGTATTTGTTTTAAATACGGATCACCATCTGAGTTGTTAAATCCTTTGCTATCAGATTTTTCTTTGCTTTATAAAGTATCTGAGTAAGGGATAAGCAAACATCTCAGATTTTGATCTTCTGTGAGTGTAACTTAGCTAACAATTGTAGTCTATACATAGATAATATTTAAGTGAATACTTGTCTTCAGTACGGCGAATATGCTGACTTGTTTTAAAAAAACAGCAGCAAAACCCCCAAGATCCTTCTTCTGGAATTAGAAATAACTTCTTTTTTCATCTTTATAGATTGCAAATTGGCCAGAACAGGTCCTCCAGCCACAATAGTGCCTATTGATGAAGAAAGTCGGAATGGTGAGTGCACCTCGGTTTTCCGCGACACCCCTTTGGTTCCCCTGTGTTAGCTGATCGGGGTGTAGCCGCACACGTGGGGGGGTGGCGTGTCCGTGTCCGGCCCAGCAGCGAGGGCTGGTCTCTGAAAACCTGTTAAAGGGCATTGCGGGTGGAAAGGTGACAGTGACCCAAAATGCGGAGAGGTGTCATTTCTTCCTGAAAATTATACGTTTTGATGACTTTAGTCTTTGACGGCAGATAGCTCTTGTGAATATGCATTTAGTTTTAAACAAGTATTTAGACCACAATTATTTGTAGTACAACAGCAGTTTAGCTCCCTTGTTGTTAATACACCAGCTTATTTTTTTACTGTCTGACTTCTTGTGTCAGTATGATATTACTGGAGGACAAAGTTCTGGTAAGTCTTTGTTTTTGTTGTGTTTAGGGAAAGCTGAAACCTTTCTCTGAAGCTTTGTAGGAGTGTTAATGTTGCTGTCTTCTGGGTTTCACGTGCAGCATTTAGGAAGTTGCTTGTTGGTTTGCTCTAAGTTTGATAACGTGAGTTTATGGGTACCTCTGAAATGGCAGAACTTGCTTGCATGTTGTCATGGAAACTTCAAAAGAAAATTAATCTCTCTTTTTATTTTTTTTTTTTTTAATTTTTTTTTATTCTCCTGTCAAATCATACAGTTCTTAAGCTGTCGATCTGTAGTCTTAATATTACATTTATGCAGCATACTGTAATGTGATGAAGTGCTTTATACTGTTAGAGTCAGTGCTTTTTACAGGTGGCTGTTACTCCTGATACCAAGTTACTACTCTTCCCTGATTTTTCCTTTGTGACTTTTATTTTTTTTTTTAACCTCATAAGCTAGGCACAGTAGTGTGCTGCATGTGGTTATGATTTATCATATGCGAGTGCTTGAAATGGTGAACAAAGTCCAGGTCATGCTGGTGGAACCTCTGTGCTGTTGTCCTTGGGGGAACTGCTTGCTGTTGGAGTTACTCAAGGTCAGACGGTTAAGCGTATGCAGGTTTTACTGATAAGAGAACCAAAAACCCCAATTGTTAATATGCCTATGTGCTGAAGAACTCTATTAATTGGTACTGGAGTGGCTTTTAAAAACAGGCTGTTTTCCACCTCCTGTGCTGATTTTTCTTGCAATCATGTCTGCTGAAAAAATCATGATTGGTCTCAGCAAAATGAAATTCCCCTGATATTTGTGTCCACATTCTGAGCAAGACTTTTTTTTTTCCTGTTTACTTTGTTTTTTGTAATGCAGCCTGAGTGCCATAATGTAACTTATACAGTGCACTATTAATTTTAGTAGAAAACTCTGTCATGTTTATATCATGCTTATATCAAGTGAAAAAAAGAAAGTCTTTTTTTCTTTCAGAGTGTTTAAATGGTATGTGATTACAACATCCATGATAGGTCTTACTCTTTAATAGCAGAACTTCTCTGTGTAATTTGTGCTGCAATATTACTGTTGTGGTTTAACCTCAGCCAGCAACCAAGCACCACGCAGCCGCTCGCTCACTCCCCTCCACCCAGTGGGATGGGGGAGAAAATCAGGAAAAGCAGTAAAACTCGTGGGTTGAGATAAGAACGTTTTAATAGAACAGAAGAAACTAATAATGACAACAGTAATAATAAAAGGATTGGAATGTACAAATGATGCGCAGTGCAATTGCTCACCACCCACCGATCGAC
>JAVJGG010000094.1:6107236-6143085 GCA_035590195.1 Aviceda cuculoides
CCCCCCCCCCCCCCCCCCCCGTGGTCATGATCACATGCTTACATGAGATGTTTATAAGTAGTGTCTGACTATGCCATCAGTGTTGCAAAATATCAGTACGCTGTTGTTAGTTATGCTCTTTTAATGTGCTGAAGTTTTGGTTCTATGCAAGCCACTATTGTATCCTGATGAGTACCGTTCCATTTGTGTGACACTTTGTTTTGGTTGCAGTATCAGTTCGGGCTCCACATCACTGCCCTTGGCCAACTTCCTTCTGTATTTTAAGCGACAGCTTGAAATGACTAGTGAAAGCAGCAGACTGAGAGCTGATTCATCACCAGTAGGTCCTCGGTTAGATTTACGGAATGACCCCTGCTACAGTCAATAGAAATGGTTTGGCTACCAGAGCTCATCTTTTGTAGCCTTTCATCCTTCGTATGCATTAGAAGATGAACCTGTATAATGGTAAGGGGTTATAAATAAGTCAAACCAGCTTTGCCACCAAAAAACCTTTGTAAAAAATCTTGAGAAGGGAACAGAGGATTTAAAGGGTAATAAGGAAGGTCAGCTGAAGCAGTGTGTTGTGATAAGAAAATATTTTATTACTGGTTTTTGATATGTTGGGAGCTTTGGAATGAGGATTGGATGTTGCTACTGTTATAGAGCATGCGGCCTGAAAGTAAAAATCATGGATATTGATGCCAGGATCAATGGGGGGTAGGTATATTTACTGTGTGTGTGAATTCACTAGAATAGTTTATGAAAAATTATTTCAAATAACTTGCCATTCGGTCTCAAAATTGGTATTATATAGTTGTTAAAAATAATAGCAAAGCTTTAGCGATAGGCGTTTTGGTTGATATGCAGATTATATGTTATACAATGTTTCCAATGACCAAACAAACTTTGTATTGGAATTGCTGATAGATGCAGAGAAACAGTCCACCTATTTTTGTTGTAATATGTACAAATATGTCTCTAGATAACTTAAAGTATGAAATCTAATCAGGTTATTTTAATTCCTTGCACTGCACTGCAGCTTTCAAAGGTCTGTTGTTGATGTTGGACCGTCTCTGCTAAGGATTTAGAATGAAGATCTCAAAACAAGAGCTGAGTTAACACCTGTGTGTGACATTTCATCCAGTTCACATATTCATCAAGTTCTGGTAACTGAATAAACAGAAGATCCTCCTCTTTAGAAGTATATCTTTAGTTCCACTGTGTTGAATGTTACTTTTCAGCATACTGAGTTTAATAATTTCTAATTCACAAAAAGTCTGGAGACCAGCAAATCTCGGGAATAAAAATATTTTATGGAAATAACTATTCCTTGTTTTCATAGTCAGATACACAGTTACCATGTCTGACCTTTAAAGATCTCCTTGCAAGATCAGTATAGATTTAGGATTTGACAGTTTCCCACCACTGGATTAATGTATCTTTATATCAAGTAATTTAGATACAATAGTATGTTAGATTATAGTTGTGTTCCTGTGAAGAATCCTAGAAGCGGTGGACTTTACATTTCTTAAGGTACAGATGAATTATTTTTTCATTTCTCCTTTAACTGACTGCGTGATAGTACTAGAGATCATATTAGCGGCAAAATTTAATTCTTCTAGGCATACAGGTGTGGTTTTTCTACAGGCAGAGAGTTATTTTCAGCCATGGATTTTTTTTTCATTACCGAATTTGAGACTTGGGTTTAACTTGTTTTAAAGACTGAACAAATGAGACTTCTGCGTACTTCAGACTCTTTCATTGCAAGTGCACTCCAGGTTTTTGGGGGCCTTCATGTAGAGCTGCCTGTGCTTTTTTCCCTTAAGATGAGCATACCAAAATGCTTTGAATCTTTAAAAAGGATTTTTAATAGAAAGTAGACTATTGGAAAATTACTTCTAAAAGAGGCAAAATTGAGATTTGCTAGATATAACTGATTAAAATAGAATTTGGAACAAAACGCAGAGGTTGTGGTGAGGGAGCAAGTAGGCTGCAGTGTTACAGGCTTCTTGGCGGGATGTTGGGTGACCTTGCGTACGACGAGGGTGCGCAGACAGAATAACTGTACCTCTGACATCTGCTGCTTGATGTTTGCCTTTACATGTTTTATTTCGGGATAGCTACAAAGGTAATAGAATATGGGCAAGTACTATTAAAATTTTAACAGATTACTTGTTTGGGGTGTAAGTTATATGTATACTTAGCTAATAGCCAGTATACTAGCCAGGTGCCAATTTAGAGATCAGTGTAACTCTAAAGATCTACCCTAATATGAAGAAGAACATGAACTGGTGCCTTGGTAATGCATTCATAAGAAAAACTATGTAGTTATGAATATTTTGTTTGTGTTCTTGCCTATCCTAGATAAATCAGTAAGTGTTGTTCTACTTTTGGTTTTATATTGTTTTTTTCTGTTTCTCCCCCACCCTTATGATGGTATAGAGTGCTAATGAATAGTTGGACTGTCTCCACAAATTACATGATCTCTCTCTCCTCTCCATACGTAAATCGTAATGCTCATTGGGGATGTTTGGTATTTATGCAAACACAGGTAAGTGCCGGAATGAGCTTTCATGGCTGTACGTGGGTTTGGTATTATTTTTATATCTCTTCATCTTCCTACGATCTTGGCAACAATCTTTTGTCAGCCTGACTTCCTGGGGAGGCAGAGGATGTGTGATTACTCTACAAATCCCCATCAATAGCTCCCTGCGGTGAGGGATTACACGGGAAATAGGGCATGAATATGCAGGAAAACAGGCTGTGGGGTTTTTTTCCCCACTACTATTGGACCAGTTTATTTTCAGTTTACTTGTGTGTAATGCTGGAAGAATGGACCTGATCACTAAGGCACATTGGCAATGTCACTGCAAATTTCCGTGCTGTACCAAACTATTTTAATTTGTTTTTCAGGGGCAATTGACAGGGATTGAAGAAAATGTCTCTAGAGGCACAAAATCTGTAGCTTCTCTTCTGAGATGGGCTTAAGTGTCTAATATGTTTCCTATGGACTGTGTGTGATGGCTTCCGAACAGCCATTACTTAATAAAATTTTCAGTGACTACTGGTGTGGGCTGGAATTGAACTAATGAGCCTTAAAGATTAAGGGTCCTGCTATCCATCTCCTCTGTGGATCATATGCTGATTCCAGTCTGACTGCCTTAAAGACATTTTGGCTAAGGGGAAAAATTGATTTAGCAAAATACCGTTTTCTGGTTTGGAAAGCTGCTGTGGTTGAACACAGGTGTATTGAGAATAGTATTTCTTAAGAGTTGCAGCTCTATGGTCTTTTCCTACTTTTACCTTCTGTTTCAGAAAATGGATGAATTAATAACTCGAAGGATGAAAAGGTGCTTCAGCATCTTAATTTCTTTAAATACATTTTTTTCTATAGAAATGATGTCTCTGATATTATTGCTGTTTTAAAATTCTTTTATCTGAGACTTTTGGTTTTACAGTTGAATTTTGAACATGCCACCAACGTTATATAATTAGTTTAAAATACCATGTAATGTTTTTCTTTAAACATTCAAAAGTCCACTTCAGCTCCACTCAAGGTGTTTATGTTACTGAAACCCAGTGTATTTTTTTTTCAACAAATACTCAGATTTAATTGTGAGAAGTGTTGTGTTATTTTACATTCTAAGAGCTGCTGAGTTCTAAGTAGTGAAACTAAAATCTGCAGTAATTAATCTTGGCATTTGGCCCTGTAAAGCCTTAGCAGGGAGAGCAGGCTGAGGTGAGATGTGTCAAACGTGTAAAGGAGTTTCAACTTGCTGGTGTCCTGTATGTTCCCGTAACTCTCTTTACATGTGTATGGCAAACGTACAAACCAAGGTAAGTTAGAAGGCTGTTCCGTAAAATTTTGTGAGGTCATGTAGATCTAACTGAAAGCTCACATTTAGTTTATGTACTGACAAGTAAAACAGTGTGTCTCAAGCTCCTGCTTTCCCCTTTTCCTTAGGAAAAGAAGCAGTGGGGGAAGGAAGGGAGGTAACAGGTCGATCTCATGGTAGTGTAGCCCTGAGACATCACCGGTGGGAGGAAACAGTCGAAGCCCGGTGAAATAGCTGGTTCCGTAGAAGGTTTCCACGTGGAGCATGCAGGTTCACCTGTCTGTAGGCCTAGTAAATCTTTATATCACGCTTAAGACTTGTTGCACTGTCTGCAGTAGCGCTCTGTTTACCGGAAACGAGTCAGTTGACACTCAAATGGGGTTGGGGGGTGGAAGTTACAAATAAGATGAGCTGAAGACAGCCTTGTGTGCTCAGCACCTCAACAAGACTTGAAGCTGTTCCCTGGGGATTAACAGGACTAAAATAGAGCAGAGCTTTCAGCCTTAGCTCTGGGTTTCTTGCTGCAGGAGGGAGGACTTGATGTTTCTTTCAAGCTGTACAGGTGCTAGCACGTTGCATAGAGGTGTTAGAATTTATGAAGTTATATTCTTGTAAGTTATAGTTTACTGTCTTTATGATCCTCTCAATCTTTGATTTTAAAATAACTTATTTTCACCTATTACTTCCTATCGTTCAAAAATCAGCTTTATGTAGCACTATGAAAGAAAAGTAATCTTAGTTTTACTATTTCAAGTGATTTTGAGAAAAACATCTCTCAAGTCTGGTATGTTTGTGTGGATGTGGAAACGGAAAAGAGACCATACTATAATGTACTGTAATTCTGTATTGATTTTTCTTGGTTTCCCCTAAGGGCAGTTTGAGGATTCTTTGCATTTAACTTTCGCTTGGTGCACTATTTCTTTTCTAGCAGTTAAGAATTACATTTCTATAATGGAAAAAAAAAATCAAGTCATTAGTTTACACGTTGTTACCATTCCTGTGAAATGTTTCTGGGGAGAAACTGCTTCAGCTGATTTCTAATCTAAGTTATGCGATCGTCTATATGCCTATGTGTCCACACATAGATTTTTCTCACGTCTTTAGACAATCTTACAGCTTCCTAAAGTATTTGTGAATGTATTTCACCAGCTGTGGAAAGTATTCCTTTTCAAATATATCTTCACCAATCTGGAATCTGGTTTCTGTAGCAATGGGTATATGGTATGTTGCGTATGTGTATGATAAAGTGTAAGTTAAGGTATTGTGGCCTGTAAATAAATCTTTGAATTAAATATTATCTTGCTGTACAAGGGAAAGAGGAGTGCAATCAACTTTGCTTCTGAACCACCAACTTTTCTTCAATTGTAAAACTAATTGCTCTTATTGTACAGATACTGCCACTTGCTCAGGTCCCATGTGTACATCTGAGAATGCTTAAATAAGTCTAGATACTTGTCGGCTGAGAATTGCAGTTCAGTTTAGTGATATCAGTTAGCTGCCGATGCAGTCTAGATGGCTAATGTGATTGTAGCGTTAAGCATCGGTATTCTTTTCTGAACTCGTGTGTGCTGATGCTATTCTGTGATCATTAATACCTGGTCTGTGCAGCATGAGGTTAGCCAGCAACACAAATCTGATCTGGATCAGGCCCTGGCACATAATAACATTTTGTCAAGTTAGGGCACGCAATATGGAGTTTATTCTGGCTTTACGTTTTTGTACAGGAAGAAAGGCGATATGTTAGATGTAATACCTGCCAGATTAAGTAACTTCTATCAGAAGTTACCCTTTCGGAATGTTTTGGACAAATTTTCACAAGAGGGGTGGATTTGTATTGATTTGTGTATGCTGCGTGGCTGCACTGTGCTAGGGCTGCTGCGAAGGGCTGCAGCCTGAACTTAGTGCATTGCAGAGCGCTCTACAGTTCAACCTCGTCTTCCCCCACCCGCGCTCATGTGGGAGCCTGGGTGTTTCCCGATGACACTTCTCTAAGTCATCCAGATGAACAACTGTTGCGTGGGCTGCTTTAGGTTGAGTCTAGACGTGGCTCTGAAGATACGGTCAGATCTTGAGGCCACCTGAAAAGAAAGCCCACAGCTTGGTGTTCACAGCCCTGGCAAGTGCTGGCTCTAGTTCTGAGTCGTTCAGGGCATTCCTGTGCCATTAAGGAGTGTGTTGGTTAGACTGTGAGAAAGGAGTTAGTTAAGTCTAAGATAGAAATCCACTGGGGACATTGTACAATACAGAAAAGTTTTCAGCAACAGCATCAGAAAGGGACTTACTGACTACTGGTGTGCTCCTTGGCTTTGAGGTGGGAAGCATGCAGCAGGATGGGTGTGAGAGTATCAAGAGAGACCCAATTGTAGCTGATGGTTTATTCTTCTGGCAGAACTTCACACTTGAGGATTTTCTGAATGCTCTGGTTGAAGTATTGTCCTCAAATCTCTCCATAGTGGAGGAAAATTGGCTAGTATGCTGCAGCCTAATAATGTACTTCTAGACTGTTCTTCTTTTTCTGTCATGACTTCAATACTTGATAGCCAGAGATAGAATTTCCTTTTGTTGTATTCAGAGATACAGGCAATTAAGACTAAGGCTTATTTGGTCTTAATCAGCTGTCCCAAGAATCATTATTAAATGCAACAACAGGGATATTATCAGAGCATAACAAATTTATATTTCAAGAAAAGGTAAATTGCCTGGAAGAATATAGCTGCTGTTCTTGTCAGGTAAAACGGCTTAGAGTTGGACAGGTGACGAGTAAGTGTAAGAACTAGAAGTTAGAAAATTCTCTTATATGCCACTAACAAATGTCTTCAACAAGATGGATTTTTTTTTTTTTTTTTTTAATAACTTGTATTTGTGGTATTCCTCCTGTTTTTCATGTTAGCAGCTGGCTCATACATGATGGTGCTGAACTCGTTGTCTTAAGTTGTTCAAATCAAAATGTAAACTAGTGCAAGAAAGTATCACTTCCTTGCTGACAATTTGATTTAGTTTATAAATTCATGAGATGGGAGAAGAGGTCTAAATTTATGGAATTTATTTTAGTTTCATTCAAGCCTGTTTATTTTCATTATGATATTATATATTCTTAGGATTTTGGTATTAACAACTTCATTGAGAAGTCATGAATCAATTTGGTGTCTAATGCTATTTTTAATAGCACAGATTTAAATTCACACTCATGTGTTTTCATGGAGGACAAATGTGTAAAGACTGAAGAAGCTGTAAAATGGATGAGCTTACAATTCCACTTCTATTCATGAGCACAGACATCAGCAGTGGCCAGTATTTAAGCAGAGCTTTTGTTAGATCTCTATAATTCTCCTTTTTCAGTAATGATTTTTCAATTATGTCCTTTTAAGAAAAAAATCAAAGTGCAAAAAGCAGGAGATAATTTGGGGCAGAAGTAGGGGAGAAAAGAAGTTGTCCTTTTAGAAACTGATTAATTTATTCTTAAGGATAGAAAATACAGTAAGTGATAGAGTTGGAATTATTTAAAATAGTTTTGTGCTGTCAGCTGTCTAGAAGAATATCCTAACCTGGTATTGGTGCTCTTGCAGGGAGGTGAAATAGATGTCCTTAAATTACCTTCAGGGATGAGAGGGTTTTTTTCCTGTTGTTTTCATCATTGACTGTCTCATCTACCTCTGTAGATTCTTAGGACTTGTATGTAGTCATCAAAGCTATTTTGTTTTTCATTGCATTGTGTGTGCACGCATTGAGGTGTCATATCTTGGCTCAAGTTGTATCTGCTGAAATCTTTCTCGTCCTGACAACTCGCAACTGTCTCAGTGTACCCACAGGCACTAATTCAACTGCAAACTATTGAGTTTTGTTCACTAAATATTGAATAACTGTAGGAGTAATTAACAGGTCAGGCAAGACCACAGGTCTTCCCTAGTATTGATGTTTAAAATGACAAAAATTGGGAATTTCACTCCATTTTGTGGTAGGTATAATTTTTGTGATTAACTGTTATGCTGTGTAATGCTGAGGCCTTTTCAAAATGTATTTGAGATTCAATTTTTAGTGGAAATTCTCTTTGGAGTGATTTAAAATTTTCTGAACAGCTCATCTTTGACAATTTGAGTATTCAGAATAATTCAAATTGTGATACTCAATCTATTCATATTCCTAGGCTGTCAGTTTACCTTTGCAAATGAAGAACTGCATATTTCAACAACCTATTTCTTTCATATAATTTTGACACATCGAATGCTATTTTACTAGCAATATTCTTCGACTGTCTTCTCCTTTACGGTTTTAAGCCTGCCCAAAATCAGTTTTCCTCCAGGGAGTGGGAGGTGACTGTTGTGATCAGTCCTCTGGTAGTACTTGCCAGAACGATATGTCGTGATTTGTGTTAAATGTTTTGGTATCGCTTTATTTTTGGAGTTACTCTTTATTAACTGACATGTATTAACAGAGAGCTCAATTTTTCTATTCCTTGTAAGCAAAGATGGAGCACTGGTAAACTTTGAAAGAAACTTGTTTCGAAACCTTTGTTCCCAGTGTGTTCAAACCATAAGTGGAATTTCTTTCCATGGTATGGTTTTGAATACAGAATACCGTTTCACAAACTACGTGTTGAGCTCTGTATTTCACTTCCTTTTGTCATGGCTAAAAGTGGGTACTGTGAAAATCCTTTTAGAAGCAGGAGTAGCATGTATGGGTGAGCCCTATGAGATAGATGATGCATTTAGATATTTATCTGCCTTATTTTCACCAAGTAATACTGCTTTTACAGGCATGACTTAATTCTTGACAAGTTCTCCTTTTGTGAAACCTTTCCTCTTGTGGAAACGTGATTTACATTTGGCACCTTGCTCATCTGGAAGAAAATCTCTTCCCTGGAGCATGTCACTGTCATTGTAATGGATGTCTATTACCGTTACACTACCCACCACCAAGTCAGCTGTTCTTGTTTTATATTCTCTGCTGCCTGTTCCTATAAGCAACTGTTTTACCCTGTTGTGGGAATTGGTGGCATTTATGTGAATGCCAAGACAAACGAGTGGCAGAGCCAGGAATAGATTTAAGCATCTGGTAGCAAGGGGTGGGGGGAAAAATATTTTTGCTGAGTTTCACAAAAGTATGAAACGGTGTCCAAAGCAGGAATATAAGGTTCATAGGTATGGGTGAGCCTGCCTCAGCCACCTTCTAGGACAGATCAAACCTGGGTCGGTTCTGAATGTCCCAGCTGGCCCAGCTTCAGGTAATGTGAATATAGTGACTGCCGTGGAGATCTCACAGTGTTGAGAGCTCAGGTCTCCTCTTATGCTGCTGGCAAAGATCTGCCACTGATGTCAGAGTGAATGGATCTTCTTTTGCCTTTTGGGGAATGGCCTTTTATGTGTGTTCGGTGTCAAACGGTAGGGTTCCTGCCCTGTAGCTCAGAATCCATTCTTACTTCTTCACTTGGCTCTTACGAGCTCTATATTGGGCAGGTGCTCTTGTTCCTAAAAGCCCTAGCTCTGCTGGTTCCTGTGCACTTGAGCTACTTGATGCCAGAATCATCCGTTCTTACCCTCTTGGGCTCTATCGAGCTGAACTGACTCTGTTCACACAAAATTCACCTCTTGTTCAACTCAGTCCTGTGTATGGTAATCGCATGTTACTCCTTTCTGTATACTTTTGAATTGCAATGTTTACAACTAGTCCAATGTAAAGTATAAGTTGATTTTTTTTTTTTTCTATCCATGCGAACAAAGATGAATTTGGACTTGTCAGATGCTGCGGCTGTTATGTCATCTTTTTGCTGATATTGTTAAGAAATATTTTCACTCAGCTGGAAGTGTTTACTTGATTGAGTTGGAATGATCCATGTGCTCAAATTCTGATGGTGGCTTGGGGCATGGCATTGATTGCACATACTGAAGAGATGATGACCAGAGGAAGCCCTTGAGAGTGAGATCTGTTCTCAAGGTAGGGGTTTGCTCATCAATAACATCCTCTGTTCTGTTTCACGTCATGTCTGTCAGTGGTGCTCCTATTTTACTACATCCCATTAAGTAGCTTGTTAGGTGTAGTAAAAGTTAGCTTTTTTTAGTGTTTATATCAGTGAGCTGTGTGGTGGGGCTGAGCTGGAGTGACCCCAACGCTAGTGGGGCAGTGTCCCCACTGACCAGGATGCGGTCCCACAGGACCTGAGCGGTGTGGCTAGAGCAGGGATGGTGGTAACAGGATCAATTACCAGCTGCAGGCGTAGCGAGGTGCTGGAACAGGTCCGGGTCCGTTAGGGGAGTCCAGTCTGGAACAGCAGAGGATGGGGCTGGAGATGAGTACGCTTCTGGCGCAGAAACATAGGGCATGAATCTGTGGTGGGACATGCCATACCGTTGTACCAGTGGTAAATAATCTGTAATACTTCAAATTGAAATGACTATTAGTAGGAGGATGTAATCCAGTGTTGCGCTCATTTATACCATGACAATGCTGGAGTCGTCATCTTTTCTTAAATGGGTTGGTAGAAAGAAATGAGTGCTACGATTAAGTCTTAGGAAGTTCCTGGTAGGCTGTAAAAAGTTTACAACACATGTTGGTGCTGTAACATTTTTGTGTAGAGGACTTCAAGATTGTTAGGTAGCCAACTGTGAGTATTATTTGTAGCTATAGAGACAGCATTTGTGGGAAAGGTTGTGGAAAGACAGTAATTTAGTAAAATATCTGTTTTAATGATTTTTACTTTTTATTTTCTGAATGCAACTCTTGTAGCTGCGGGGTTGTTTGCTTTTTTTTTCTTTTTAATAGCTGTCATAGTTTAATTAGTGTTCATAATTTTTAAAATGTAATTTTATTCTAAGCTCACTTCCCCACTTACCCCAGGTAACTTATTTGAATGAGAAAATGATCTGGCTGATGCAGAGCTGTAGTAAAAATTATCTCTGATCTATGAAAATACATATTTTTGTTTCATATGGTAAGTTTCTTAAAATATTAATTTGAAAAGTTGGTTTGAAGTCTTGTTTCCATGGTAGTAAAGATAGGTAAGATATTTAGTGCCTTTTAAGCTATTTTGCCATCTCTTATTTTTAGGACTCCTTATGATATACCTCCAAAGAGTATGGTGAGTTTTTCTCTGGTTTTATATGTGTGTTATTATGGAGCCTGATACATTGCCACTTGTGAAACACAGTTCAGACTGGCGAGCTGCTGCTGCAAGCCTGCGAGGAGGGCTGCAGACGAAGCTGGCTGCACTTGCGTGGACTGAAGCAGCGTGTCTGCACAGCACTGTAAGCTGGCCGCTGGATTTATGGTATGTTCAGTTTAATCTTAACTTGGGAATCTTTTTGCCGTAGATGATTTGGATGCATCCTGGAATATGTAAGTATGGAGAGCAATGTCATTTAGTGAAACTTACGTTCGTGGATAGGTATCTAAAAAGCTTTTTTGGAAGATTAAGCATGTTAGATTTGTAAGCCTAGTTGGTTTTGGTGATGGTCGGGAGGTCTGAGCCACTTCAGTTCTTTTCAAAGTCCAGTTAATACCAGGTGACACGTTTAACAGTGTGATGGGGTCCCAAACCGATCTCCTTTCTTTCTTTCCTGTGTCAAAGGAATTCCCCACCTTAACTTGTTGGAAAATGAAGTGTATTATTAAAATGCACGAAACTAAAAATGACAGCTCGCTAAGCAAAAGGACCTTGGAGCTACTGAAAGAGGGAAGAAGAGAGGTTTGCAGGCATGTCCCATTGCAGTAACCACAGCATGTGTCCTTTCCAACAGTGTTTGGTTTTGGCTGGCATCCTAGATTTAGGGGAAAAACAAATAAATGTGCCCAGGCCCTTCTTGAATGATCCAGAAGATCTTTTAGTTGTCCGTAGGGCTTCAGGTTAGAGTGGTTGCAGGCCTGCTCCTCTTGCTTCTCCCGAGGAGCCCCAGTTTACATGGTTTCTTCTTGCCACCCACCCTGTGGAAAGCTCAGCATGTTCAGTTGCTCTTAGCAAGTTAGACATAGTCCTCTCCGCTTGTTACCCGAGCAACTCGGCATGATGTAGAGGACGGTGTCCAGGTAGAGGTACCCTCCCTGCTTCACTCTTTAGTACAACAGAATGTACAGAATCTATAGAAAATCCAGTAAATGAGACATTGTCATTGTGCCTCCTTCAGGAGGTGCCTGAGGACCTTTGAAAGTCTGTACCCCAGAACAAAATTCCCATTACTTTTCTGAGAGGCTTTCTGTAAGCGAGGCATGCTTTTGAAAATTTACCTGCTCTTAAGGAAACCTCAACTAAATTTTCATTTAAAATTATGATGAAACCCTAATACTTTTTCACACCTGAATGAGAAGGTGTGGCTTTGCATCTCTCATTCTTCAATACGTGCCTGAAAGGGATACTGGTAGCATGAAACCGGACCAGGTGAGTAATGAGCTGTTCTCAATGCTTTCAAAAGCATTATTACCTTAAAAAAAAACAAACAACAAAACCAAACCACCAAAAAAGCACCTTGTAAATAAGTGATCGTACCCCAGCTTCCTTTAATTACGTTTACTTTGCTTTGATCTTGAAAAGACAAATAACTGTACAGCAACCTAGGGTATATTTGTTCTCTTTCATTCCCATTTTTAAGCAGGTTGCTATGAAAACATCAGTAACTTTAGCTTTATTCCAACTTTGAAACACTAGTAAGAATAACACTTAAGTTATTGCTTGTTTTGAACAGCAGAGTGCTTGTAACAGTAAAATAATTCAATAAATGATGGATTTTAAAGCTTTGCTTGGCTCAAACGTGAATTACGCTTGTTGGTTTATTTTTGTTACATGTTGTCATGTGAAAACTTTTTGTATCCTTTTAGATTTTCAAAGTCGTGTTAATCAAGCCAAATGTTATCTTCCACATCTCTGATATTTTTTCCTACTTTTATTTGCTTACCATTTTTCACCATTACTATACTATTCTATATTTTATCTTACTGACATAACTGTTTAGGAAAATACAGCCTGATTAAAATAAATCATCAAGTCTTGACCTTCTGGGTAGTCGTCTCTAATTTATACCATTAGCACATTCCTAGTGACAATTTTATTTCTCTGATAAGCCCATCCTTTCTTCTGTAGCTATTTTGAGGGGCAGTGATCAACTGTAGGGGCAAGGTTTTTTGTTTTTTTTTTTGATCAAGCATTTGCTGAGGGAGGAAGGGTACTGTCAGCTCTGAACTCTGAAATGCTTTTATGCTGTTTTTTGTCATGAGTCTGTGCTGTTTTAAGACCCAGCTTGATTCACTGCCCCTCAGGACAGGGCTCTTTTGTGTATAAACCAGGTGTTTTATTGTTGTTTGCGGTACTGTAGTGGAGGGGCCGTGGCTACAGTACTGAATGTGTTCAGAATAAGAATGATGCCAAAATTCTAGAGTGTGAGGCTTGTAGGGCATACATTTTTTTTTTTTTCCTTGCGTAATTATTTTATGCCAAGTTCTAAATCAGCCCAAATGTATATTAGTTCTTTTCAGAGGAATAATTACATATGGCTGCTGCCAGGCATTAAGTTTTATTTTTCAGGATGGTTTATGAGACCAATGAAAAATCTGGCAAATATTGCTTCTGAAATGCACTACTGAGCATTTGTGTTGGGCCTATTATTTTGTCACAGTCACAATAAGGTGAAGTTTAAAAGAGCAATTCTGTGATAAATTATCTTTCACAGAAGGAATTAATAGTTTTTGAAAAGGGCATCCCTGAGGAAACCGGTAGCTGAGAGAGCCACCTAACTTCTCAAGTGCGTCTATATGTTTTGATAGTATTTCTTGTTTGTTGTTTTTTTTTTATTACTGGTGTTACTGCTCTTCACAAGCAGCTCCCCACTCTGTTTCATGAATTCAAGACTTCCCACAGTCCCACCCAGTGTACGAAGGGGTGGGGTGAGAGGGTGCAGCTCCGGCAAACCTGGCAGCCTAAGCAGCAGGTCATGGGCTGCTCCTTCCCCTCTCCGGCTCTTTCTGGTAGGTAATCTCACCGCTTCGGTTCCTCCTACCTCCTTGCGTTTTCACTTGTTTGCTCCCTCTTGTTAACACTCTTGCGTCTCTTCTATTTTGCAAGCACAAATCTTACTAGGTCTTTTCGGGGATCGTTTTGTGAATTATGCTTTCTCTCTGCAGTGAACTGTTGAATGTCCTAATCTCCTTCCAAGTTTTGGAGCCTGTAGGTTGCTCCCCGCATCTGTCTGTCAAAGGTCGCTTTTTATCAGTTTCAGTTTCCAGAATTAACTCTGCTTACCCCACAGAGCAGAGACCCCTGGAGAATTCAGTTCTGGCTTTATGCCTTAATCTCTTCTTTATTCAGTTTACCAGACATCATTATTCATCCCTTTCTTTGATTCCCTTTTTGCCTTGTGTTGATGTAGCTCCCAGGCTTGGTTGGGGTTTTTTTTTGTTGCTTTTTTTTTTTTTTTCCCCTCTCCCCCCATCCCAGTTATTCTGTGGTTTAATTCTATTGCTTCAAAGTGATAGAAATTTCAAAGAAGAAATTCAAAGATGAAATTTGCCTTTCTTAAGGAAATGTTTAGTGGGATTCACCTGACTTAAAGATGTGGCAAAGAATCATTAAAAAAAAAAAAAAAAAATCAAGCAAACCTTAAATCAATGGAGATCTATTTTCCTTTTATCTTCCCCATCAGCTTTATTTTCCTTTTTCTGAGCCCTTACTTCTAATGCATTTATTCAGCTTTGTTTCTTTTTTTCTTTCCCCAAAATGCTGTAAGTACACTAGTGTTTTTATATCACTATGCTGTTCCTTATAATTTTGCACCCAGTTTCAGAGGTGCTACTTGGATCTGTTAAAACAGGAGAAATCTGGAAAAGTACAGCTCAAGTCATGTGTTGATGAAATGTGTTGGTAGATTGGGTACAGTTGAGTGTCATATGGGTGGCAATTCTTTTGAAGCTCAAGACTGCTGTTCTTTACTAAATATCTATGCAGATTTCTACAAAAAATTAAATACAGTTTATTCCTTTTAAAATACAGGTAAGAAAAAAGAAACTGAACCGGTACTAGTACTCCGGTTTCTCTTTGCATTCCACTACTTTTAAAATTTTTTTTCTGTATGGATTTGTTCTTCAGCGCAGATTGAGTGCAGTGCCATATTTATACCACAACTCCCTCTTATTTCTTAGTAAAACGGTCATGACTCTGAAAGCATGAAAGACGAGCCACTCAACTCACCGGCCATGCCTTACAGACTGTGGTGGTACCTGGGTTTCATTAGCTTCTCAAGGGCGTTAGGCACGTAAGCCAGATAGGCAGTTGTCGGTTTATGTATAAACTTGCCTTTGGGCTATGAAAAGCACTGGCAACAAGTCTCTAGCTGGTACAGACCAAGGCTGTTGGTCAGCTGTGCAGGTTTTCTGAGAAAGGTCTTGATTTATAGAGCCAAAATATTTGCAGGTGTATGATGATGTGAGTGTGTAATTGAATTGCATTTACTGTTTCAAGACTGTATAGATTGTGGAGACACACTTCCTTTTTCTAGAAAGGCTCATCCATGGGAGAGTAAACATCCAAAAAGGTTTTTGTCCCTTTTCCAAGGGAATTCAGTGGGTACAATGTTTTAAGTGATTAACGTTTTTCTTGCACTTGGCCTTGTGAAGAATATTTTTCATCCTTTTATCATTGGACCTTTTCTTGAGTATGTGATTTGGAAACTTGTTTGGTAATATTGGCTCTTGATAGGATGTGAACCCTGTGTACGTGCTGCTAGGAATTAGCTTTCCGGACCAGATCCTGCCCTCCCCCGCAATAACCTACGGGTAAGTTACTGCTTTAGCTTTCAGTCTAACAAAGTACTGGAAAAAGCTATGAATTGCTGAAGCTGAAATTAAGGTTACTCCTGCCTTCTGAAGTTGGCCCTGTTTTAAACAGGGGCTTGGACTAGATGGCCTCCAGCAATGCTTTCAAAACTTACTTATTCTATGATTCTGGGCATACACTAAAAACTGCCTTATTAGCAAGCGGGATGGTTTGTTTGTAATGCAAATTTATTTGAATTGTTTGCATCTTTTGAGGGCATAATGTTCTACAGTCTCCTATGTTGATCATTAAGGAAAAGAAAAATAAATGAGATGGTGCGCTCATTGTCTCATTGCTATTTACTTTTCTCTTTTACCAACAGCTCTAAGGAAGTCGTATTCATTTTTTCCTCCTCATTGTTTCTAATTCATTAAGATAGAAATTGGTATAATATTGAGATATATTAAATTTTAGTTTCTGTAAATATATCTGAATACAGTAGCTCCGGTGTTATCTAAGCTTTCTTGAAAATCTCTGGATCGAGGCTTTATTTAGAGAGACAAGCTTCTGATATGTTAAATGACCAGGGGTTTCCCAGGGGAACTTCTGGATGTTCTATGCAGTAGCTCTGGATATTACACACCTTGTGGCTGGTAACATTTTGGGCACATCCGGAGAAGTTTATACTCTGGATTGTAGAGGACAACTGGAAAGAGTCGATCTTTGCCCTTTGTTACAAATCAGAGCGAATAATTTTTTACTCCTGAGGTAGATGAGTGTTGAAGTACTGAATCAAAACAAAAAAGAGCAAGTTAATTACCAGTGAAATAATTTGTATTAAAGATCATTGCAGTTCTAGGACCTTCTGTGATGACGTTGTGTGCAGCTCCCTCCCCAGGGGAGCGGGGAAGTATTTTGTGCATGAGATTAAGCGCTTGCTTGGGGATCGTGGAGGGTTTATGTGATGGCCTGTTGGACTGTCAGTTTGACACTTAGGTTGAAATAAAAAAGGTGCAGTTGACTTTACATAGCGTCTTGCATCGGATTAGCTACTGCTAGTTTGATTTGTATAACTCTCTCAACTTCTGATTTACAGCACTTTATTCTTAGCTAGACAAGAATTATGGCTTTAGTAAAGAAAATAGGAGCAAAAGTTGCTGAAAGAGGCCTGCCAGCACTCCCAGAGAAATGTGAAGGAATTTCAGTAACAACCACCTTGTTGGATGATGAGTTTTCTAGGTAATCCAAAGAATTACCAAGTGCAGTTATTCTTAAAGCACTTTGAACATAAATACTCTTTTCTCATTTGAAGCATAATTGAGGATGGTTCTTCATTAAAGGCAATTCTGATCGCCTGGAAACCTTGCTGTTGCAAATGGTGGTTACCAGAGGCAAGATGGCACTCTCTTTTAGTCCTAACTCAAAACCACTTTTTATGATGTTTTTTTCCATGTTCTTATTTATTCATTTGATGCTACTCAGAAGACCTTTAGGGAATTAGTCAAGAACCTGAGACCTCTATATGCATATTTTTCTAAATATTTGGGATGTTGCTATATTAATGCTGGACATTTGTATGAGAATCAGAATGATATGAGCTGTAGGTATCAGGGAATCAGCAGCCTCCAGGCAAAAATCACTATAAATTCAGGATGTTTTGTTTTATTTGAACTGGATGATAAACTACAATATCAAAAGGAATGGGACAAGCAGAGTCCAGTGTCTGGGATGTTTTTTATCACAGTGGAGGAGAGCTGGTATATGAAAGGATTCAGGGTTATGAATGTCAGTGTGGCTCTTGAAGTGAATTTGTATATTCATAGGTTAGTATTTAGTCACTGTGATTTTTATTTTTTTTCCCCAGTTTAAATAATGCTATATTAGGAAATATTTTTTTTTTTTTTTTAACTTAAGATGCTAAAAATGAATGAGCTAGATAAATGAGATTCTGGAAAAACAGTTGGGCTGTAGATGGGAAACAGAGAAAGGGGTCAATCAAGAAAGAAGGCTTTGATCAAGACATCAGTAAGTGAGAGCTATCAAAATCTAGTTGACTGACATCAAAATATGTATTAAAAAGAAAAATATTTTTCAGCAAAGAGAAGAAAAAGTATAAATGCTTTAGGGAGAGAATCAAGGTTGAAGATGGTCTTAGATATTTCCTCAAACATAAATGTACGCTTCGTCTGGGTTGTAGTTAAGGAGGACCATGCTGAAATTGAGGGCAGGGGCAGGACAGGTGATGAAAAGGTATAGAAGCAATGGATGTGGCTGCATTTGGGTGGAATGAAAATCAGTGAGCTGTCTGTCCTCAAAACACGAGCAGCAGGTAGGAAAGCAGATAATTTTCATTCCACAATAGTTGAAGAGCTGATGCATGAAATCACAGATGAGATGATGAGGATTTTAATAAATCTTTCAGGCTTGGCAATAATATATGATTAGAAAATATATTGGCATATGTATTGGCTGAAGAACAGCAAATATAACATACTATTTTAAGGAACAGAAATTATTCAGGACCTGATTTCAATAGTACATGAGAAAAAGCAAAAGCATGACAGTAAATAGAATCTAGGTAAAATGAATGTACTGTTCCATACCAGATGTGACATCAGTCTATGACTTTCTGCAACAGAAATTATAGTTAAAGAAGTCAGGTTATGTGCACAACTGTGGATGAACGAGAAAATTGTTGCAGAATCAACAGCCACCAGTGCTGTTTAAGGGAGAAGGATCAGACAGAGCAATTCATCAGAGATCTGGTTTGGGGCCAGTTGTTTTTCGTGATGCCATCCACGGCAGTAAGAACCCACACATCTAGTCTGTTCTCCTGCTTAGTGTGAGAGACAATTTCAGCTGGTGTTTTCTGTAAGAAGCCTGAAATTATTGTTTGAAAGAGCATCTAGTTTACACCACCTCTGCATGGGGGAACTTGGCAGATGCCAGTTTGTTCTTCTGCTACTTTGCAACTTAGGATATCAAAGAGCTTTATTAATAAAGATATATTCGTAAGTGTCAGAACTTATCCTTCTTTGGTCTTTTAATATAAAATTCTAATTCTATCCCTGGTGGCTGGAAGTCATCTGACTGCAAGAGCGTTTAGGCAAACCTTGATCCTCCCAGTCAGGCCACTGTAACTCGTACTGCCTCGCTGTCTTCAAGGCTGCTTTGCAGAAAAGATCAGCCTTTTATCTTGAGTGTGGGTATGAACTCCTTTAATGAGTGTATTCCTTTTTGCTAATGACAATGAAGGAAGTCTCCTCTGATTCCTACGCAGTCTCTGGAGTCTATAGGAGTGATTTTGTATTGCCACAGTTGAAGGGTTTTGTGCAGCAGGTGAATATGCAGCACAGTGAACCTTTCCCTGGAGCTTATCGTGGCAGTAACGACTTGGATCTGCTTGTCCGCGTGGTGTCATGTTCTGTTAAACAAGAGGAGGAAGACTTAGCTCTGTGGGATTTATCCTCCTTACCTGTGTGAATTACATTGCATAGTTTTCAGACTGTTCAGACCATTGTCCATGGCTGGGATCTGAATGGTGTCACCGTGGAGCCTGTTTCAGGTTATTGCAGCATGGCTTTACTTAATTCCAAATTGTTTTTTCTGCTCTGAGGTTTGAAAACCAAAGCTTGCTTATCTCCAAAAGCATCTGGTCACTGTGTCAGTATATTTTTACCAAGGGCAGTCAGTTAATGCTTCTTATGTATTTCTTCTCCGTATCGTGTGACAACTTCTTTGGGTGATGACAGGCACGCTTTACAGCAATAAGCAAATAGATGTAAAGTTTTATCTACACAGAGAAGCAATGAAAGAGAACGGTTTTGTTTTCTGGCGGTGCACTCTGCAAGATTCTTAAACTTTGTTAGATGATTCATGCAATTTAATTTTTCTAGGTTGAGTGGAATAAGATAATCTTAGCAATGTACTTGAGGACTGGCGATAAACTGTAATTAATTGAGTGGTCTGCAAGAAATACAAAATCTTTTACTCCAGAGCTTGTCCTTCTCTGGCACAGCTATTGAACAGTTTGGACTATTTGGTGTGGTGTATGCACTGATGTATGCATTTTCTCCGACTTTGGTTTTGGCTGAAGAGGTCTTCCAAGTACAACAGGATTGGGCTTTGCTAGGTAAGCCGTAAAGTACAGGTGTCAGACCTCCTGCAGCTGTGTGTTGAGAACAAGAACTCCGACTCTGTTTCCAGATGTTTTAGCAATTCATTTGAGGCAAAATTTGAAATATTTCTCTTTCAGGGTTAGAATTCAATGAGGTTTTTGTTAACTGTATCTTATCTGATAGTAAGAAGTTGCCCACCGAAGGAAGAAAAAACCACGACCAAATGGTTTATGTTTATGATGTGATCTTCTACACACTCATGTGTTCCTACTTGCCCTTCTTTTCTGTGGGAATAGGAAAAGACTTTTGGGTTTTTGTTTTGTTTTCTAAATCGGATAAGTAAAAGTCCATTCGTCAGCAGTTTTGGCTTTGCATGCTCCAATGAAGGAGTTTTCTGGGGTTTTTTGTTCCTTGTCCTATTTAGAACATACATTGAGACTGCTTTCGTGATTTAAAGACTGTTTCTCAATAGGACCTTACAGCCTCAATAGGATGTTAGTGTTCATATATCTGAAGGGAAGAGGCTTTGATGAAACCATTAGCCTCTTATCCTTGCCTTTGTCCATGAAGGAATGCACTTCACAGTTAATTTCTCCCACTTCTCTTGTAGAAGCAAGGCCCTTCTGCAAAGGCTTTGAAAGAAGCAAGTCTTAATGTCTTTTCCACAATATTTAGCTAATGTTACTCTGGATTTTTGTTAGACTATGAATGCAAAGACATCTGCATTTTTCTTTAACCTGCGTCTGCAGCAAATGCTGTCAGATGTCGGGTGCGTTTTTTTGCTCAGTAGCCACAGGCTGTGTGTTTTAGCAGGACTCCTCATACTTCTGTGCCGGCTGCTGGAAGGGATCCCCTGCTTCAGCGCTGCCTGCCTATTTGGCACGAGCTGCTTAGGGACGACTGCCCTGGGTTATTAAAACTCTTTCAAGTACAGTTCAAGCAACATCAGTATCATCAACTCGTAACGTATTACCACGTTAAATTTGCAAAGCTACCGTATGGAGTTTGTTTCATGCTTTTATTAAGCATTAATGCTCCTGTTGAAGCATCGCAAAGCAGCATTGCTTTTGGAAGCGTAGTCCCTCAGTCAATAGGGGATCTGAGACTCCTCTCTAGGCACTTAATTAATCTCAGGGTTGAGCAACTATTTATCTTTAGATGTGTTGTCAATATGTGTGTTTGCTACCCCTAACTCTCCCACAGAGTGCCCCTGCTTTTAAGCATCTGTGGCTGAGAGGAGCTGAAAGAGAAGGATGTGCTCCTCTTTTGTAGTGTGGCTGGGAGGTGAGCCTGAGGGATACTGCTATGGTTATTCAAGAAAAAACAACAAAACCCCACCAACCAAAAAAGAACCCCAAACCAAAAACAAACAAACAAACAAAACCCACAAACAAACCCACCCAAAACCACAACAAAAAAACCCACCTGGTAACAGTGGACTGCAAAATGTATTTCCGTAAGAAGAATGCATGTTTAAACAATGCATACGGTAACTATCTTTACAGAGCTTTGAGTTTATTGTGATGTCGATTATTTATTTTTTTCCCTATTGGAATATCATATGATACTAATTCTAACTGCTTTCTACTATTTCAGTTTTTTTATTAACAGCATTTCATGGTAAACCATAGGTTTTCAGCTGCCTTTAGGTTAATGGCAAGCTCTGTAAAAGGCACTTAAAGAGCACCTTTCTTTGACCAGACTGCAATTGGGGAACACGCTTTGTTCAGGTCCCTACAGACTACTGCTTGTTACACATTATGTGTTAAAGATCTGGAAATGATATTTCTTGCCTGTTGTTGAAAGCTCTCTCATGCATTATTTATCAAGCAGTAGGTGAAGACTTCAACCTTTTTATGATAATTGATAGTGTTTAGAATACAAGATTACAAACAGTTCCTGAGCACCAGTAAATGCCAACATGGGAGGTGTATTATCAGGACATGTTTTTCATAGTTAATTCAAAATATATATACTTTATTGGGCCTCATTGAGTCAACATGGAGGGGTAGAGAGGAAACAGATGATAAAACTGTATGTTAATAGCATTGCATGGTGTTTTTCCTGCTTGTGTTTTACAGTACTTGTTCAAACTACATAAACTGTATCCCTTTCAGTGTGAGATAATAAGATTAAAGATACCCTCTGTGGGTTTTACAGCTTGTTCAGCGTGACTGCTGTGCTTCCTTGAAATCCAGGATCTTTATGCAACGCTTCCTTTGTATCACCTGGGGATTTTAAGTAGTTTCAACATTAGGTACAATTAGAATTACCTCATGTTAATCAGCTGAATCCGGTATGGTCAAGAGGAGCAGTGCTGCCACAGGAGAGACTTGAGCTCACAGGTGACCGTACAGACTGGACATGAAAAGCATCTCTGACTGCCCAGTTCGCAGCGCTAACTGGTGTGTGAGCTGCTGCGTTATGGTTCTTGGCGCTGCTGCTCCAAACAGCCCCAGTCCTCCTTGTATTTGGGCACGGTCAATACCTGTTTGGAGTTGAGACTTCAAAAAATGTAGCTGTTAAGTTGTACTATCAGTTTAGTAAGGTTAAGTACAACTGAAGTTACTGAATTGTAGCTGTTTGTAAACAGACAAGGGATTGGGTCATTATGAGGTTGTAGGTGGTTTGATTTTTAGTATCAATTTTATGAAAAGATGATGAATGCTGGAGGAGACTGAATAAAAAAGTAACTTCATACCCATGAACTGTTAATTCAGTTTCATAGAGCTGAAGTAGCTACATATTGATGCCTCATTATTTTTAAATTGAATAAGAGGTTTCCTTTCATTAATCCTTTATTCTGTAGACAGATGGGAAATGGTAGTTGCTTTCTTTCAAGGGCAATTTCGCCCAACTGGCAGTACATTGAAAGTTAGGAGGTTTTTTACTATTGAAATATGGTGTAGCATATTAAAAACAAACAAACAAACAAAAAAACAAACCCCAAAAGAGATACCTTAATTTGAAAAATGTGCTGCTTGTTTTTGTTTTATTTCTTTATAATCTGTGGCAAGATTTATGTTAGTTTTCAGTTTGGATAGTTGTATAACTGAAAACATGCCTGGTAGGTGTCAGATGTAAGTATCTCAACCTAAAAGGTAATGTGTGGGTGCCAGTTATATGTCAGAACACTGAAACAGTCTGAAAAACATCATTATAAAGCTGAGGATCAGGCTGATCCTCACTTGAGCTCACGGCCAGTAGTGGCTGTGCTTCCCCTGACTTGCAGCTGGAAGTTCCACCCCAGGCCTGGGCTGAGCTGGGAAGAGTTTGGTTCCTGGGATTGTGGAGAAATGTTTAAAACAAAAGTGGGGAACCTGCTCGTTCTGGGTCAAATGTAGTTTATGACTTAATTTCATATAACCAAGGGCTACTTTTGTGTGTGTGTTTATGGAATAATTATCCATTTGTCCAACAAAAGATAGAAGTGAGTGCTCTTTCTGTGGCCTACAAATAGTGTTCAAAAGTTCTGTTCATCCTCTGGTAAAGAATACTCTCTCTGCAGCCTTTTTAAGCAGAAGTCAGAGCACTCCAGGCTATTATTTCATATCTTCCTTTTGCCTGCTAGTTCTCCTTTTGTCTTCTACCTTGTTAAGTATCTCGTATCTTGTGTATGCTGGATTGGTAAACATTAAAATACATCAAAAATGCATATTTACTCTCACTTCAGTACTGATTTTCACTGTCCTTCTCATTCAGCAGCTGGGCATAGCCCTGGAACTTTTTGTACAATTTCTGTTAGCTCTACTAAGCATTTAAGTAGGATGAGCAATGTGACAACTGTGGAATAGCTCTGTGTATGTTATGAGTTCTAGATGTCGGTCCAATTTTTTGTATGTGACTGCTATCTGTTAGGTTAAACCCGCAGAAATGTAGAAGAAAGAAAAAGCTATGAGTCGAGATAAGCCTCTTGCCCTTTCCTGCTTCATCCCATCAAAGACATCAGGGTATTAGTGAAGGAGAATGCTCTTCCAGCTCAAGTCAAAATATAAACCTTACTGTTAGATGAGTGCAAGGATGAGACTGAGAGCTGGAAAACCAAAAAGTGCTATAGCTGGCTGAGTAGATTACAAAGTTGCTGTAACTTTCTTGTCTCTCAGTATGTGAATATCCTCACACAACGCAGGTTTTATTTTTCCATATAGCCTTTAACAATGTTTCTGTTGATGAACAATCAATTCACATTGTTGATAGACTGCTCAAAGTTAAATATTCCAGTTCTACAGGAAAATACACCTTCCTTGTTCCTGTGGTGAGAATCCAGCCTTGCTGGACTGTTGTTCTCCACAGTGAAAGCTGTTTCTGGCCTGGTGCCTTAAGGCAGTGCAAGCCTGATCAGGTGATTCCTCAATCTCTGCTTGATTAAATTGAAAGTAGGTGTTTCGAAGCATTTCTTATGATATCAGATGTTCTCCAATTTGGTTGCTGGTCTGGTCTTTTCTCTGAGCCCTCTTGAAGGACTTGAATTAATTTCATTTTGTGACTTACAGACCATAGGACTGTAGAAGTAGTGTTCCTGCTTGGCTGTGCTAATAAATACGGTGGTAACAGAACCCTGCTGGCGTCCTCCTTCTCTTGGTTACGATGGACTGCATCAGCCCTTGTGGGCAATGTCCTCTCTCCAACAGTGGGTGCAGGTAGATGCTGGAGGGAAAATGGGCAGGGAATGAGACTATGTGGTATTTGCCCTGAGTATGCTCCAAGTCTGCAACCGTTTTCATTTCAAAAGGAAAGAGTAGCTGAGGGGCTCTGCAGCATCTTGGTGGTGGCCAGACCCTTCCTGGTCATGACACTGTGCGTTTCCAAAATGTTTCTGGACCTGGACCTGTGTGTTTATGTGTGCCTAATGCAGTGATATTGTCCTGGTTGTATTTTGAGACTTCGCAGGTAAAGAGCTCTCAATCCATTTAACTTTCATCCAGTTTATTTTCATAGTTTTGTAATTAGCTTGTGTGGTATGAGGCTGTGGAAATTTAAACTTAGTAAGTTGCACTGCCTTTGTCATCCAGGCTTGTAATTTGTTTAAAAACAGTATAAAGTTGGTTATTAGTGTTTTCCCTAACCCCATGTTAATAGGCATAATTATATTTTATTTCTGTAGCATGCATTGAATCTCCTATGTGTGCTAGCATTGTTTTTCCTGGGATCAACATTCAACTGATGTTTACGTTTACTGGGTTTAAAGAATAGCACAAGAATGCTTTGCTTTCCCTGTGTTTCAGGACTATTGCCAAGTGACTTGAGTGCTTGGCTAGCTCTTCCGAAACAGCTCCACGTCCGCACGCTGGGACCAGAGGCACAAAAATGTCAACACTTGTTTGATGTTGCTCTCTGTTACAATGTCAATAATAAGTATTTCATCAGCATCTTGTGACCAAATCACTTTTTTCTGCTAAAAAATGGACATATATCTAATAAATGCTTTTGACTTTTCTGTCCTGTGGACAGAGATGTTAAGCAACACCAGGGTTCAGATTTTTTGCCTTCTGTAAAACATAGTAAAGAAAGATCTTGAAGCTGTTTTCAAGGGCTTAACTTAGTCACAGATTTCTCCTGGGGTCTTTCGTTTCTCTCATGGGTGTAATTTCTTTGTCTCCATTAGCGTTCAATAGCTTCTATTTGCTAGAGTGTTTTTCTTTGCTTTGTCTGTGCTGATCAAGTTGGTTTGGGGTTGTTTGGGGTTTTTTTGCTTTGGTTTTTTTTTGTTGTTTTGTTGGGGTTTTTGGGGGGGTTTTTTGTTTTTTTTCTGATTGCTACATTGAGGTTATTGAGCTAATGGGTTACATGCCTGTGTAACCTCTTAATTTTAAGTAGAAAATACATCTTACTGTTTTGATGAGAGGTATCTGTTATCCTGCTGATGATTATAGATACTGAAGGGAAGACTGTTCTTGCTTTGCTATTAGAAGTTGTTAAAGACTTGCTGATGTTGCGTGTTGGCACAAGTTCATATGTCAAAGTTAACTTAGATCAATGCGTTCTACCTCACCAGGAAAAGAGTAGCAGTATGTTGAGGCCCACATATTGCTAAAAAGGGACAAGTTTCTTCAAATTTCTGGTCACTCCCTTACTGGGCAGTTGCTGAGACGTGTGATGAGTGGCTTCTGCTAGGGCAGGTAGTTCCCCCCATTACTACATTTCTATTTAAAGATTAAGGTGAAGTAAATTTTAAGGTTATGGTCACATAGAGATGTTTGGCATTAGAATTTTGTGCCAGTCAATGTAAACCGTCTTACACCTATCTATTTTTTAAGTAACTTAAATATGCCCTTACAACATTTTTTTTGTGAACAGCATCATGGCTAACATGCAGTTTGACAAATGGTTTAAAGAGTTGCGCTGTCCTCTCGAGCGAGGTGAAAAGATAAGTCTGACACCAGAAGGGATGCAGAGCTGAAGAAAACAAAGGCAGCTAACCAAGTGTGACAGCCCTGTCCTCTTTCTGGTCATCTCTTGTCAGTGAAAGATACAGCTGAATTAGAACTGATTAATGGAGATTGTTAGAAGCGTGGGAAAAACTCAACAGCAATGTATATTAAAAATCTTCAGATTTTTGAAGTACAGAGGGAAGATGAAATGCCGAAGGTATGGGAAAGGTAGATAAATGGATGTAGTGTGCCATGGATACCACCGTCCATACGAATGAGGTCTCCACTGACTGCAGAGGCAGCCTAGGGCAGCCTGCTCCTGTGCACATACCTAGATTGTTCCTGCCCAAATAAATCGAAGTGAGATGCATCTCCTCTCGCTTTTCAGTGCAGATGTATCTCAGTGGCAGGGGTAGTTAAGGCTGCCCAGTCAGTAGGATGAAAACGTAGTTGGGATTGTCATCATTCCCTTATGGTGAGGCCTTGCTGCATCTCGTTTATCAACATAATCTACTAATTACAACTAGTAATCTACAGGAATGTTATGGTTGATGGGAAGGAGAGAGAACCAAACAGCCACAGTGTCTGATGCCGGGGACATATGCCAGGATATCCTGTTTCCAGGGGCAGGCACAACTGGGTTTCTGTCGCTGTGCAACGGGTAGAACTACAGTGTTGCAGATAAAAGGCTGCTGAAGAGTATATAATGGCAAAATGTTTGAGGTGAGGTTATTTTTGTTTCTTAATGGTATCTACTGTTTTGGGGTTGGTTATTTTTTTGACCCCTGTTAAATGCTGGACTGGTGCTTGTGTAGAATCCGAGTGCAATTCCAAGGTCTGATGCCTGAGTGTAAATGGCTTGCTTGGAGTCCAGTGCGTTTGTATTTAGAGTTCCCCACCCCAGTATGTGTGTATCTATATTTGTGTGTGCTGACTATATACCCTGCAGAAGACTCTTAACCCTTTTCTTCTGTTACTTTGGAAGTGACATTCCTCATTGGTACTGCATCAGCAAGAGTAACAGAGATTTATGTTTCTTTCGAACGTGGTGGTAGGTTTACATCTCACCAAGGAGAGGAGTCTTCCAAATGCCTCATCTTCTAGTGCTTTAACGTCTTTGTGACCCTAATGTTAATCAGCCTCTTTAGAAGTCTTCCATACAGTTTATTTCCAGTGTAGGTGGATTTCCAGCTGTGCTAAAACCTGTTGGGAAACAGCAAAGTGAACCCTGGTGATTGCTGGAGCCCACCTGACTCTGGTAGCAGTGTGGGGCAGTGCTCCTTTCCAAGAATTTGTGGAGTAGATGTTGACTCATCTGTCCCTTTCTCAAGTCTTGTGTCTTTCTCAAAGCCTCAGCAGGTCATTACTATTGCTTTGGGCAGGTGATTTAATCTTCCTTCCACTGTGTGGTATGCCACCCTGTGCTGAAGGAGAGATGAGGTTTGAGGGGGCATCTTCTGTCATTATTTAAGGGAGAACTCCTCAGTCAACAGGGAAGGGACAAGGACACTTGGTGTATGGGGACAACATGTACTGAAGTGGACTGGTTGATGGCAAGAAACTGGTCTGTCTCCTGTGATGTTCGTTCAGTTAATCTCCAACTTGAGAAAATTAAAAACTCCTGACTTGGGTTAGCAAACTCTTGATTGTGGTCTCACTCTCTAGCTGAATGAGCAATAACTGAATAGCCAGAATAGAAAGAGAAGTTCATAAGCAGTATGGGGGCACCAATACTGGTAAAGAAAAAAGTGTTTATAGCACAATTAATGTTAAATAAAACCAGCAATAATAATGGCGAAACAAACAAGAAAGAGAACTTGGACTTTAAATGTGAAGCAAAGGCAAGAATAGAGAATAGGACATTTTCCAACTTAAATCAAGAGCTGTATTTCGAAACTCGAGGTTGACAGGTCATTATTACAGAAAAGTAGCAAGCTGTTAGCATACCAGTGTTTAAATTCCTGCTGTGCTAAGTGGATTTCTCTGCCCTGTTTGAAAAACCCCTCTTCCTCTTTGATTTGTATGTACTCAAAGGCCAGGAGATCTTTGGCATTGTCTTATGCTTGCCAGGACAAAGTTAATTTCCAGCTGTTTGTAATATAATTCACTTTCTCCGTATTAATCTATATCAATCAGATTTACTAACTTCCTTTATGAGAGATATTTATGTCTACTCAGAACACATCCAGTTAAAATTGATTGCATCTTAATTGCATCCAGTATGAAATATTTTTTTCCTGTTAGGAGCATGGGAGTGTTAAAAGGAGAGAAGATAGAGAATATTGTGTGTATCAGAATTTAAATAGCATTTACGTTGTGGTTGGGATAATAATAACTTTGGAGTTGCCGTCTGTACTGCTTAGGGCAGTGACCAGACTTCCTCCGTAAGTGCTAGTACTTAGCCAGCAGTATTACAGGATTGCAAGGTGAAAGGGCATCCAGAGCTCAGTCCTCATACAGTGTGGAAGAATGCTTGCCATTTAATGTTGTTCTAAAAGCTGGCTCCATTTCATGATTACTTTTTGATTTACAAGCTTCTTTGCTAACCCCCATTGTTAGAGAAAATGGAGCGGGCTGGTTGCGGCGCAGAGGATTTAGGTTCAAGTCTGAGAGTGCTACCCTTGTGTGACCTACCCATCATTACCAGCAGAGTGAGAACTAGGAGTTACTTTCTTTGAAGTCACGATGCATTGTCCAAGATTTGTCTGGTAAATATTCTTCCAGCAAATTGAGAGGTGCGTTATTATCGTCGGGTGCAGAGCACGCCAGAATGAGCCATTACCTGTGTGATCTTCAAAATTGCTGTCAAAATGAACTCTCAAAAAATCAGAGAGGAGGCTGCTGTGGGAAGAGCCACATTGCCAAGGTATATTTGGTGATAAGACTTGGGCTTTGTGGCATAGTAAAAGATAATGGAATTAGAAAAGAAAGGAAAAGCTGTGGGTAATACTCCTTTGTGCACCCTGTCTGAGCTCCTTGATCCAAGTACAACCCTAATAAAAGGGGATGAGGGGCCTGTAATAGCAGGAACATCTCCAGGCTCTGCATCTCTCTGCTCTAGTGAAAAATGTCTGAAAAAGAGGTGATAAAATTGAGCAGGCTGGTAGTCCTGCATTACAGATACTTTAAGCTTCCAGAGTGTAGGGTAAAACTGCCTCTTTTTACTCGGCCATGTAAAATTGCTATGTACATTCATTGGCCAGCATGTATTACATGGTGAGTTGATATTACATAAAGACTAAACTTGGTATGTTTTTATTTAAGTCTGTTTTCATAAATAAAACAAGGTAAGTAACCAGGAGGTAAATAACATGCTTAGCAGTGCCTCCAGGTTTTCATAGAGGTTTCATGGCTCCTTTTAATAGTTGCCTTTTAGGATGGATTTAATTTAAGCCAAAATGCCATTTAAAGTTAGAAGTCTGGAGGGACTTGAGGAGTGAATGGTTTTGACAAATGAGTAGTTTGAGGGAATTCATCTTCTGTGGAGGAAATTGTTGAAACTCAGCTTCCTTACACAGGGATAGTGAAGAATTTGATTATCTTCAGGTAGAAAACAATGAAGAAGTGCCTTGGGAAGTAAGGTTTTATTCCAATTACACCAGCCAAGCAACCAGACCAAGACCAAATATGCAGATTTTTAATACTAATGCTTGAAGTCTCAAAAACTGTAGCAGCATACTTAAATCTGTGTGCTTTGGACATCTGAAATTACTGTTGTAACAGATGCATCAGAAACTTGTCAGAAGGTAGAGAATGGATGGCATTCTTAGCAGCAGGAGCAAATGAGATGATAGTAACAAGGTGGGTTGTTTGCAGTGAAGCACTAAAGAAAGCACAGATTTATAAAGGGAAAATAAGGCAACAAATGCAATAGCATCTCCATAGGCTGCAGTGTCATGCCTGGAAAGGGAAAGTTGGATATTTGTGCCTTACCTGCCAGCTGGGCAACCTGGGATGCTGAGAAGACAGAAGACGCAGTAAGCGAAGGCAGGCCGTGGCCAGCCCCTGTAGAGCCAGTAAATGGTGGCGTAGTGGAACGCGTCGGGCGAAGCGGTGGGCGCTGGGAGAGCCTGTGTCCGGCAGCAGCGAGGTGGAGAAGCCAGCCCAGTGGCCTCCTGAGCAAGGCATGGTGCCCCATTCTGGTCGTAATTGTCAATGTGCCACGTTTTAATAGCGACTTTAACGAACTCTTTAATGGTATCTTTATAGAAGCAAATAGTTCTTTAGGTCTGTAAGGTAATAAATGGTAGGAAAAGCTTTAACTGTTTTTCCTAGCAGGAGAACTAGGAGCTATTGTGTGCAATTACTAGGTTGCATGATTAAGCAAGCAAAATGTTCTTGTAGTGGCTCATCAAGCTGTGACGCCCGTTGCCCCAAAGGGTTAGAAAGGTGAGCGAGCTCAAGAAAGGAATTGTGGTCATAGAAAAACGTTTATCCAGGCCCTTTTTAAGATCCCTGTAGTATGATGGCCCAGCTACACTTGCTGTCTCTGGATTTTTTTCTAAACTGATGATTATAGGAATCTTGAAAGTACAGCAAAGAGTTTCCCTCTGCACTTAGTAAACAAGTCAGATAGTCTCCTAATATTTGCTACCAATTGCTATTGAAGAAGGGCTGTCGGGACAGATATGTTTGACCTGTGTGTAACCTGACGGTGCAAAGGAGCCTCAGGAGCTGGTGGGGTATGCGTGTCTGACCTTGGCCTGGGACCTTGCTGTAAAGAGGGGAAGCTTTGAGGTAAGTAGAAGGTGACTGCTCAGTTATACCTGTTGAATGGACTAACAAAAAACTCTGCAGCCTCTTTAGAAAGAGTTGAAGAAGGAGGAAAGCAGGAAGAAATAGAACGCAAACTCTACTCAGCTTAGAAGAAAAATAAATAAAAAATTAAAATTTAAAAACCCCTTTAAGCTTTACAATGCTGGGATGGATTTTTTTTTATATTTTCAAGAGGAAACATAAATGGAAACTCTGAGAGGATCAAAATATACTAAACTAAAACAGTAAGTAGGAACAGTTGTAGTACATCGAAGTACGTATGGTAAATTTCTGGTGGCAACGAATGGGTATGTTGCAGAAAGTTTCTAGCAATAACAAGACGAACCCAAATAATCGCAGCTGCCATAACCAGGGCTTGGGATTACTCCAAGATAAATGTATAGATCTAGTGTGATTGTGTCCCAGAATGACTTGTTAGTCGCTTTACACTACGGTAAAATTCATGCTTCTGGCAAACTTCCTTTTTCCCTTCTACTTGCAACAGAAATGAACTGTTTGAATACAAACAACCACCCTTCTATCCTAATGGAAAATCCAGTTAACTGCCACAGCTGGGCACTTAATTTTAAGCTCTGACTAGATAATGAGCAATTGGCTGTTAGTTGCTTGTTAAATATATAAAATATGTAAGTATATACAGTATCTTTTAACTTCACAAAGAGTGTGTAGTTGAAATCATTAGCTTAACCGCTCTGGTGAAACAACATAATTCAGGTGAAGTTTTCATATTGTTTACTGTCTAGGAATTTTACAGTGGTTGAAGTAACTGCATTTATTGGGCATTGGTGCATTGACTACTAGGACAGAAAGGTGCTCTGTACACCTTGCAGCTTCTTATTTCCAGGCATTTTCATGCAGTAAGCTTTGACGATGTTCTAGTACTATACAAGTCCTGAGGTAATTCCTATCTCTATATTTTGCCTTTTACAAGATGAGTACCTGTGCACTTGAGCAAAAATTAAGGCGGTGAAAATAGTGCATTGCTTCATAGCTCTAAGTATGGATTTTTTGCTCCTTACTATGGACCAGTTTCATGTGTCCAAGTTAATCCGTATCACAGTATTATCACGTTTAAGCTTTAATTCATAATAAACACATTAAAGGTGTCTAAGCAAAGAGCAGCTTACCTGAGACTACTCATCTGAGAGAACTCCTCCGTATTGGACTTTTTTTTTTTTTTTAATTGAGCTAAGGAGGTCTGTAAGGAGAAGCAATAGGCCTGCCTGGCTGTGGCCCCCTTGCTCTGTGTTTACGGACAAATGTGCAAAAAGTTTAACTTGCCATGGCATGGCATGTGCCAGCTGATGGCCCATAGAAAAGTGTCATCGTCTTGTAATATGCTTTGTGAATTTGAAATGTGTTAGCTGTTCCTTTTTGCTTTTCTGTGCATATGGAAGGACATTACCCATATTCACTTTCATAACTTCTCTTTGAGATAGGTATCTGATGGATGAGAAAGATGCTGCTGAGCTTTTACAGTTTGTGAAGAATGGGTAGGGGCAGAAAAAGAAATACATGTGCAGTGTCTCTGTTATGTTTGAAAAAAAAAGTTGTTTTTTTTTTTTTCTTGTTCTGTATCACAAGACAAAGTGGGAAGTTTTAGGTAAGTATACTTGGGGACAGGGAGAGCAGGCTAATGGAAAAAAGGAAATTTGTCATCAAAAGCTCTCTAACCTGTTTAGAAGAACCATGTGCTCTGAGGAAATACTGTAAAAAGACAATATTAAAAGGGCATCAAGTAAGTTATCTTTCTGGAACTGTTGATTTCGTACTAAAAATGTGATTGAAAGAGTGGCAGACCTCTAGAAGATTTTATCTGGACATTTGTGAAAGCAGTTCACAATGAGCAAGGGGCATTTGGCAAGCTGGGCAGAGAGGCACGAATGAGGAAGATACTTTTTTTTTTCTTAATGAAGAAGTCTCAATTAGGATAGAAGAGCAGCTGGCTGGTGTATTGCTCATTTACAAACTGCTGTAGCTTATAATACTGACTTGAAAAGCAATGGTACGTCTCGGTTGTGTTCAGGTAATTCCCATAGTAAGATTGCTTCATTCTATGTACCAGGAGCATGGATAACTACATCTGCATGCCAGCCTGCTGTTGGCAAAGGACTTAATGGAAAAAGAGCTAAAAGAGCATCTTTGTAGGTTTGCTATTGAATTTTTGACTTCATGGAAAAAGAGCATCTTTGTAGGTTTACTATTGAATTTTTTGCATGACTCGATTAAAGTGACTCAAAAGAAAGCCATCTGCAGAGAAAGAAGACTTCATTTGTTCAATTGCTGGTGGAATTGCTTGTTTTGAGTTGGAGCAAGTCTTCACTGAAAAAGCTGCTCTCTGCTATTGTGTTTTCTTTTCGCTTTCCATACAGCTGAGGATGGAGCCAAATCTTCTCCAATTTATTGTGGAGTGTTTTGGTGGGTACTACAGCAATTGGTGACATGGGAAATTCTTTAACCCTTGGATTGTCTCTGTCTGATTTAGCAGCTTCCATTAAACAGGCCAGTTAACTCCACAGCAAATAAGACGGAAGATTTCAAAAAAGACGGGATAAATTATTCCTGTTGGAGATTATTGTAAATATTTTTACCTAAGCAAAAGACCTAGAGCTGCATAAAGCATTTGGGGGGAAGTTTCCCTGGGGAATCTGTGGTAGGCAGTAGCAAAGGTCTCTTTGCAAGTGCTGCTATCACAGACATAGTGGGACTAGGAGTGATGGGAAGAATTACATGATTTTCCTGCGAAAAATATTTTTTAATATGCATGGGTAGAAAAAAAAAAACCCAACTGAAATTTTCATATAAGAGCAAAAGACTTTTCCAACTTTTTAATTGAAAGTGATGTGAAATCTGAAACTAACTTCTGTGCGTTTCCTTTGCCCTTGCACCAAAGAAAAGAAAAACAAAGAAACCAGAAACCAAAGCAAACTTTCAACAGCCAGAATGTAATGTTCTTATTGTGAGATTCCAAAGCAATCTCCCCTCCTTTCCCTCCCACAGTTTAAACATACTGCTTTTAGACTGACCAGAATTACTGTGGAGGCTGGGTTTTTTTTTTTTGTTTGGCTGCCACTACATTTAAAACAAAACCAAACAAATAAAACCCTAACAAAACAAACTCACTCCACAGTTTTAATTCTACCTGTATAGTTTAACACTGAAACTGTTCATGCACCTCTGATACATGGGAGTGACTGGAAAACACCCCTTTACAGTCAGTAAAAACATCTGATGAGAGTTTGAATTGAGCTGTTTCTTGGTTTTAGAATGACGAGATATCAGTGCTTTTGGTTGATTTGCATGTCATCAAGGTTAGAATTTGAATCAATTTGTTGTGCTCCTGTATGAAGGTTAAAAATTCTGTCTTTTTCCATACAAACAGGAAATAATACTTGGCTTTGTCTATTCTGGACAATGGCAGTTGATGCCTTTGGATCTATGTAAACAGCTGACAAAGTGTCTCATTAACATTTCTCACTTTTCATGTTCTTTTAATGATTGCAAAAACCAAATTGCCACTTTAGAGATACCATCTTGCACCAAGTCCGGTGGAAATTCCCCAGATAAGCGTTGGGCACTCCAACAAGCTTCGGAGTGCCACCACCACCAAATCTCCATCTTTCCTTTACGGTATCTTTCTTTTCATTCTTTCGAATAAATGTCCCGGGAGTCATTTGAGTGGGTCTCCTTCAGCCTTAATTGCATGTGTGCAGTTTTTATGGTATATGCCCCCATGAGATAACATCCTCTCAGTGATTCTGTTCATCATCTAAATTAACATATTCAGGCATACTACTTCCTTCAGTTTACTCTGAGTTCTCGGATAATGCAATTATCAGTAATAAACTATGTTATTACTTCCTCTGTATGCCATTCAGTCAAATCAGGTGACGTAAATTTATTTGTGCAAATGTCCATTATTCTCATCTCATTTCTCAACGTGCTTTTCAGGTCAGTTCTAAGTCGAGCAAGTAATTTCAGCTTTGCAGAGCTGATCAAGGGCTTTTCAGACAGACTTCTGACTGTGGGATCAATTTTCTGCCCAAATGTCCATTAGGTAAATAGCTTTTCATGGCACATTACAAGTACTACTCAACTACTAAGGTGTTTTCATTATTCAATATTTATTTGATTTTTTTTTAAAAGTATTGCACCCAGTGCGCTGAAAAGTCTGCTTGGGTGTTTTTGGCAATCTTTTATCACACCCCACCACTCTCTTTTCTGAAAATCAAGTTGACCGTATTGTTCTAAATGTCTTTATACGTGTCTTCCCAAGCTGGAGGCATGATTGCCTTCCGTTACTAGTAAAATGTTTGGGAGTCAAGATGTTGATTTATCTTATGTGGAATAAAATTTGTTCCTAGCCCCATTTGGAACATGACACGTATCTGTCGCCAGCAACAGGACTTAAGAATGTTTAAACTGAAACACTTTTTTTTTTTTTCTTCTTTACTTGTAGCTACTACTATTCAGTTGTTCGCTTGTGCTCTGAGCCAGAAATGCTGTCATTAAAGTCTTCATTAAAGGGTCACAGCTGAATTGTTTGGGGGAAAGTTAAATGCTCAGTTTGAATATTGTGGTTTGGTTTCATTTGCACTTCCATTAAAACAGTTTTCAGCATTAAATTTGCATTAAAAATGCAGAGACTGATAGCTAAGTGTGGATTGTGAACACTGTAATTAATCAGAATAGCCAGTGATGTGACACGATGAGGTGGAATGCAGCAGAACATCAGCAGTAGTTTTGACCAAGAGGTCCACAGCTGATAGCCATGGTGGGAGAACATGAAGAGGCCAGGAGCGATCCAGGGAGCTGCTGGATACCTGTAAATCCCAGCCAGGGAGTTGCATACCTCTGTTGGCAGGTAAGTGCTGTTCTCTGGAGACTCCCTCCTGCTTGCCACTCCCTCAAATCTAGTGCATGTCTAACCCCCAAATCCTACTGGTTTGGTGTCGCGTCCCAACGTTGGAGCGACTCAGGTTCGTGGATTTCCTTTGTCAGAATTAAGGTGAAACGACACCAGGGGAGTGCAAACAACAAT
>JAVJGG010000094.1:6143185-6174811 GCA_035590195.1 Aviceda cuculoides
CTGAACTCAAAACACAGCACTGTACCAGCTACTAGGAAGACAATTAACTCTATCCCAGCTGAAACCAGGACAGTTAATGCAATAGTTTTGTTAATGCAAAATTTATTTAGTGTTTTCTAAATGTTCACACTTCAGTGCTGAAAGCCTTATGTTTCAACACTGGATGATTAATGCAAAAATACCACACTAGGTTGAAACCACAATTTTTTGGTTACCAATTTGGTTTTGAGTTACAGTAGCGATGCCTGGGGTAGATCTTACTGGGGAAGCTGTGTGTCTGGGAATGAGGGAAGTGAATTCCAGCTCTATGCCACATTTCTCTGGCTAGATTGTTTTCATGTCCTAGACTGTCATTCAAAATTAACGTAGTTGTTCTACTTCTTTAGAGTAAGCTTTAGTATGATTGCACATTGGTAGATGTAACTTAGAAAAAGTGTATGTATTAGAATCTCAAGATAAAGCTCTTTTATGTTTATGAAAGCACGTATGTATCTTCTAGATTTTTCAGTGAAATCCTATTTTTGAGCTACTTCTTGCAGTGTGCTTTGTGTCTGCAGGTAATTGTCTGCTCATCCTTTCTGTGGAAGAGCTATGAATGGCGTAAGGAATAGGCAGTTTCCTGGAGCCTTGCTTCCTTGTTTTTATGAATGGGTTGGTGCCTCGGCTGCCCCACTGGCAGAGTACTTCTGGGTTGGTTTTTTTTTTTGGTTACCGCACTGCCATTTACGGTGTGCTTATAGAGCAACTCAAAAAGAGGTGGTTCTCAATGCCTGAAAGTAATAACATACCTTATAAAAGAAATGGGAACAGTTCATTTTGCTGATTGATTAAATACTTATTATTAAATGTCTTTTAAGCTAGAATTTTCTGAAGAGCTATTAAATGATGTAGCTGATTGCCGAGTTTTGAAAGCACAAGCCTCTCTTCAGCTTAATCACAGGATCTCTGATCTTTTCATTATATTTAAAGGCCTCTTGAAGTGACAAGGTTGATATGAAAAAATAACATGCAATCACAAAATAACTGCATGTTATGTTTTCCAAAACACTGAGGTAGCTACATAATAATTACTTTTGGAGCTATTAAATGAAAATGCACAGCAGTATTCAGGAATATGTGATTACTCAGAGGATTTCTTTATTAAATCTCTAACTTGTATTAAACAATAGGTGCCCCCTCCCTCCCTTTATGCAACACCTCAAGCTTGATGATATTAAAGTCTTTTCCAAATTTGGTTAAATTAATCCCTGGGGCAAATCTGCTCAAAACAAAGGCATGGTATCAGTGACTAAGCATGGACATTAGTTAAGACTGAGTGATACTGTACAATAGGAGGATGGATGAAAGAAGGTATTGCACTCATTTTCGAGATGCAGATTTTCAATGCAAAGAGAGATGCACTTCAACAATGCCGTTGTCAGATCTGAATCCCACGGTCGAAGCTCTATTTTGCAAATACTAAGTGGTTTTAATAGGTTATTAATGCATTGAAAAAATGTACTCTACAGTGTTTTCCTGAAGAGTATATAAGAACAGACGTTGAAGAGTTTAACGTTTCATTCTAATTTATAATCATGGTTATTTTAATTTTCTGATTTGTCTTTTTGTAGTACACCAGTTCATGGAGAGTTAATAATGCACTCCTTCCCTTCTCCGCTCCCCTCCCCACAAAGGGTAATCAGGACTCAAAGTAGGACACTTGCTTGCTGAAGGACAAATACATCTGTGGAAATTCCAGGCGCCAAGCATGTCTGCAAGAAGGATATCTGTTTCCAGACAGGTTCAACATGTGTGTAGCACTGATCTGTCGTAAAGCCTATAGCAAACCAAGGAAGAGCTGTGTTTGCATCTGTCGCATCCCAAAGTTGGAGCGACTCAGGTTCGTGGATTTCCTTTGTCAGAATTAAGGTGAAACGACACAGGGGAGTTCAAACAACAAACATTTATTCAACCTAGCTAGCCTTGCCCAATTACAAGTGAACTTATCAATATGAACCTTGCAACATGTCGTTAAGCCGCTGTTTGAGAAAAGAGGTGTAGAACTGTGTCAGAAGGCGAGCTCTCCCGTTGGGTCAGGAGGTTCAGAGCAGACCCCCCTTCTTTCTGGACTCCTTCTCAAAGAGGGGCCCCAGGGGCGGCTGGATCCACTCCTAGTCCCAGACTTGGTCAACGGTTTATGTTTAACAGGATGAGGTGTAGGGACTGTGGAAAAGAGAGAAGGAAAAGAGGGAGAGAGAGAAAGAGAGAAAGAAAGAAAGAGAGAAGAAAAGGATTTCACCAGTCCTGGGTCCAGCGTTGGTCCAGCCAGCGTAGAGATCCAGTTCTGGAGGGTGCGCACCGAGGACTTGTTCTCCCTTCTTTTATAGTGCGTTAGTTGATGGTCTCGACATGCGCAGTTCTCACTCCTGGGGTTCACTGGAATCGGTCAGTGAGCTTTGGCGGGGGGGGGGGTTCATTGTGGAGTTGCCTCTCTTTTCCTGCTGACGTGACCGCTTAAGATAACTTCCGTGGGGCCGCCTTCTTCCAGGAGGGCATATATTGTGTTCCTTCTGGTCACTTAAGATAAGGAATTGGGGCTTTGGAGAAGTGTGTTTTCACCCTCCGTGGGGCCCTCTCCTCTGGCCACATTGCCCTGTTCACAGAACTCCAGCGTTTTTACAGAGGCCGTTTTCTCCACCAAAGTTCTGTAATGAATGTTTGAGACATTGACTATAATTTTTCAGACGGTCACATTTGGCCAAAACCAGGAACGGTGAAGATGATAGCTTAAAATTAAGGCAAGAGTGCTCCATAATGTCTATGTAAGTGAATGTAAAGAAGGAAATTCTAAGTACTGGCATTAGGGTGAACAGCAGCAAAGCTAGAAGCAATACAACAAGATAGTCTTTGTACCTTCAGCATAGAGATAGAAGAGGCAAAACTATTAGCCTATGAAAATTTTCTGTTCCTAGCTCGTTTTGCTGAATGTGCGCGTATAGAGGAAGAGATTTCTTCTCCAAAGTCATCCTCCAAGCTGCTGCCAGGTCCCAGTACTGCAGCTGATGGAGTAAATGGAGTAAATGTCCAGCCTGACTGATGCTGCAAGAAAGCAGCCCCTTCCTGTCTCCGTATGTTCAGAACATCTCTGCAGTGCCTGGACTAGAAGCTGAAGTCAAACAGAAACAAAATGGTGTGGCTGCTGGCCATCAAAGATACGTAAAGAGAAATGTGTGTGGCAAATAAACACCGTAGAGAACCACACACCAAAGAAGAAAAATGGTAGGATCGGTTGTACTAGTCAGATTTTACTCTAACTGAATTTTGGACCACTAAGTAGAAATACTTTTGGAGTCAAAGCAAGATTTCAAAATATAGTTTGTTTCAAAAGCTAAACAAGAAGGGTTGGAACAAAGTTAGCACTTCACATTGAGTGTGGCTCTGCCCAGTCCCTGAGGTCAGTTCTTAATGCCCTGTAATGGAGTGGGTTTTTTCTACAGTCATATTCATCTGAATAAAATACCGGTTAGTTTTTAAGCCTCTCTATTTTATTGCAAGAATGTACTGATATAACAATACTCTTTATAATAAAAAGGAAAAAAAAAAAAAGCTGAAGGGTTTGAATGTCTCCATGAAGAATTACTTCTAACTTTATTTGCCTATGTAATCAGCTATTATTGTGCTTCTCAAATGACACTGGCTTTCTCTTGGGATACTCTGACCTCTTCAAGGATCGTCTTATGCAAACTGAGAAAAAAAATTAAACAGAGTATCTTTTGTAACAACTTGTCAAAATGGAAACTAGCATTAATAGTCAATGTCAACTGCTCGGGGTAGGCAAATTCATTTAGATGACGTGCTAATAATGCTGCAGAAAAGCAAAATTGGGGGGAAGGGGGCAGTCTTGTAAGAACAAAATTTATGGCTGAATACATTGTTGTCTTCCTCTCAGAAAAAAATAATGTACTTCATTTTATAAACTATTTCAATTCACAAATGTTTATTTTATGTGCTTGGGAGGCAAGAGGAGAAGTAATACAGTTCATTAAGAGATAGTTTAATATACTGTACAACAGTATACTTTGAGAGAAAGGATTATAGATCTATGATACTGTTACTGTAGTAAATGTCATCAACGCAGTGCTCCATCAGCGTATCATTTCTAGCCGAGAAACTAGTCTGGGTTGCCACCAGCTCCTTCCCCAGAGTTTTCTTTGAGCAGATTTCCCAGGCTTCCTGCGCTTCCCAGGGCTGGGCTTGGGGTAACGTTGCTGTCAGGACGTCACTGCCCCACGCTCTGCTTTGGTCTTCTGGTGCCTTGGAAAAACTCCCCCTGCGCCCCAAAAGGACAAATAGTTTCTTTGCAGCTCAGGGGAAGGAGTTTGTGGATCGGCTCAAGATCTGCTCCCTGACTGCCTGACGCGTGGCTCCCTGGCAGTTGTGTGTGGCTGTCAGAGCAAGCCGGTGACACTGTGAATGCTGCTGTTCAACTTTATTTCTCATTTTTGTTTGTTTGGAGTCAGGCTAGAGTAACTCAAGTGATGTAACTTGCACGTAGCTGAAGAAGTTATTCTGATAAGGAAGGACAGTGGAGAGCATTTCTTTTTTTGTAACATTGGATAGCTATACATAACTTGCTGACTCCAATGTTAAACTAAAACCTAGATATTTTTTTTTTTATGTCAAAGCTAGTAGACGTGTGCTTGGTTTAAAAAATGAATTTTGGAAAGCAGAATATAGTAATAATGATGCTATATCAGGTATCTCATTACTCCACACAGCGCTCTATGTTTGTTTCTGGTTAGCAGTTTGAGGGAGGTTAAGCTATAAATGGGAAATATGCTGGCCCTCAGTTTCTCCTGACCGTTCATTCCTGTGAATGCTGTCCTGTAGCTCCCTAGCTCCTGGTTCTAGTACTGTTACCAAATTACGGTTTGAATGAAATTGCTCAGAAGTTTTCAGGGTGATCAAATCTAAACAACCTATAAAGATGGTTTTTATATTACTATGTGAATTGTCTGCTGCAGTACATTGTTAGCTATGTGAAATGGCATTACTTCATTTAAATATAAAAAACCTTAAAGATAAAAAACCTGCAGGTAAATAAGGTAAACTTTCTCATTATTTGAATGTAGGAACATTCATTTGGAGTAATGTTTTTCAGAATTCTTTGCTGTAACATCTGATCTGTTATTTCTGGATTTACCTAAGTAGCAGACAGCCGTAGTTGTTGAATGTCTTGGTAACTTATAAGAAATGTAGTAGCAAAAAAGTCTTCTGGTATTCTGTGACTGGTTTCAATAAGTGAATAATGGAGACACTTTAATGGATGTAATGAGAGAAGGGGTCTTTCTGCCAACACTGTCACATGTTTAGGTAGTAAGCTGTATATTTTTTCATGTAAGTTCATGGAGTTCAGACTAAAAATGGGCCTTAAAAATAACTCTCACGACCTACATACTGTAGACTATTAAATTAACATTTACCTCTATTGTAGGGATAATGCTGTAGTACGGTAGTATTTATATAATTAAAAAAAACTTTTAAGGGATAATACTTATTTACTACACTGCATTTAATGGCATTACACTTATTAAATTGCACTTATATTTGGTTAACCTTCATGATTAATTGCAATGTTTAGTTGCCCTCTCTCTTTTTTGATTCCGTAATGATATGTTTTTAGCATTTGGAGATGGTTCTCGTACTGTTCTCCTCTAACTCTACTTTTCATAACTGATAATTCCACCTACTGGCAATTGTCATACAGGGGGATCAGATAAATTCTTGTTCTTTCTCATAGTGAGAGTGGTTCAGATCTTTCAGTGCATTTTTGTGTAGTATTACTTATGCACTAACATTATCTTTTTTCTTTACTGGATCCTTTCCCATTTATCAGTTCCTTAACAAGCAGACATGAGAACTACAGTCACTTTTGCAGTTTGTGGGCTAAGCACTGGTGTGTAGAGTTAAAGTGGCACCTCTGTTTCATCTGTCTTTTCTCTTGGTAACGTGTCTAAGGATCACACAGTTCTGATTTACTATTTGAGAGGGCAGGCAGAGTAGCTTGTCCACAATGATTTGTGAATGTTTTTCAGAAGCAATGCACTCGGAGTGTCTCGTTTTGTAACTAGGGACTGCATCTCCTGGTTTTTAGCTACTTTCCATTCGTATCAAAGCAGCCTTTGAATGCTTTGGGTCTGCTTCCTGTGAAAAATCTGCAAGCTTAAAATTTGGATTCCATATATTAGTTTGTAGCTGCTTGGAGAAGTTACTCTTTAAAAACACCTCTTGAATTTATTAACAGTTCTTCACCCCATATGAGAAAGCAATAAAAATGTGTTATTGAATATGTGTGGCTTAATAGGCTGGATATTTAATAGGTCCAGATGTTTTACATTTGTAGATGAGCAGAGGTATGTTTTTAGATAAGAAATATTTTCCTGTAAGGAAGTGCATTTAATACCATGTGAGCTGTTTTCTTTGTAAAAGCTTACTCATAATTTTCTTTTAAAATGTTGTTACAAGGTTGAAGGGAATTCAAAATAATGCCTAAAATTTCTGAAGAGACTGATAAGTTCACCTTCTTGTTTATAACTTTTGCTTGAGTTAGCTTTGAACAACTGGAAGGACTTCATTTTGCTTGGCCTCTTCAAACAGACGCAACCATGTCCATGTGATTGCTCCACGCTGGGAGCAGAACGGAAACCAAATACTAGTTGGATAATGACTCTTCTGCCCCTATGAAAAGGTAAAACTGTGATTAACTAGGCAGAGCTGTCCAAAGTAATATTCAACTGTTGGCAAGCATTAAAGTTTCTTAAATTGCCCTCTTTGCTTCTTTGAACTAGAAATTCAAAATGCCAGAAGAAGCAACTTTGTCAATGTCATGCATAAAATATCAGCAATCATGAAAGGGTTTGACCAGAAGACTTCATGATGAAGTGCAGTTGCAACTGTGGGTGAAACACGTAGGCAAGCAGGGGACTGATTCTGCGGTGCTGTTTGCAGCTCCTCATGCAGTGCAGCTGCACCTCCCTCTTAGAGGAAGAACTGATTTTGAAGCAGTTTCTGCACTAGTTAGTGAATTGCTGGATTTATTTGGACAATGAAAGTGCTGCTCATAGAAGATGCCTGAGACAGAGCTGTCCTATTTTGTGTCCAGTTATGATCTCTGCATCTCTGGTGAGTTGGAGATTTCTATACTAAAGCAGTTACGGCTGGATCCATCTCTGAGAATAAAGTCAAGCCTAAACTTCATTTAAAAGCTTAAACTCTTTTCCTATATTTCTTCAAGCCTCACCTTTGAAAGCCAGAGAAAATGGGGAGGAGAATTATATAGACAATGGTTCCAGCACATGATGCTAGGTATTCACTTTGGTCATCAGTAACCGAGTGATGAGACCTGGAAGCAATTTGAGTGACGAAGCCAAAGTTTTAATTAGTTGCTTACGCTTTGAGTGTTACTAGCTTCGAGCCTCTGCGGGCATGTCTATGCTGGTAAGGTAAGCAGTACGAGGGCCTTTTCTGTGGCCCTGAAGCCAACTGGCATGGTTTGACCACGTCTATACATTATGTTCCCTTGGCCTCTAAAGCCACTCCCTGCATCCAAGTTTGGGTAGTGGCACCTCCCAAGATGTGCCTGGCTGTTGTTTGGGCAAGGACTAGCTGGCCAGAGCCAAAAGTGTCCTGGAGACTGTAGCAACTGTTCACCAGCACTGACTATCGGTCTCCAGTGTGCTATGGCACTGTTTAATATAGTATTAAAAAAAAAAAAAAAAAAAAAATACTAAGCTTGTGTGGGAAGGTTGGAAAGTGGGTCAGTTCTTACTGTCTTTCTTCCCTCTTGCTAGTGTCAGAGTGACTTGCCTTTCAGTAATTTGCTGGGCAAATAAACATTGCTGATGCTTCCTTAGCATTTGAGATACTAATTTTCATCCTTATTGGATATCAGCCATTTACAAAGCAAGTTGACATCTATTTTGTTTTTTTCTATGCGAACAAAGAACTTGTACAACAAAATAAAGGAGATGCAAATGATCTGTTGTGAAACTTGACAGGTTTTTTGATTTAGTATTGTTACGCTCTATGTTCCTATTTTCAATTAGTTTTGAAATCTGCTTACATAATCTGCTGTTTAGTATTTCTGTCAAAAGAAAAGAAGAGATTGCAGCATGCATTCAGGAAAGACACAAACCAGGAAACACTGCTGAAGGAAACACTCGACTGTGCAAATAATTTGCTCCTACAGTGTGTTGCTGGAATTGCTCGGCGTAAAGGTAAAAGCATGCTGTGTTTGAGAAAGCATCAGAAAATATCATTAGGTTTCTGATATTTTTTCTTTTTCTTCCATAGGAAGCTTTTATTTTGGCTTCTATTTTTGTTCAAAAAAAGAAGTCTGAAAATGTAGATGCTTTTGTTTTCGTGGTTCAGAACAAATACTGTTGAGAACATGAAGAAAATGAGCGTGAAGGAGATTTTGCTGAAAGTCCAACTTCCTCAGCCTTGAAGTATTAACAGATTTTAAGGGCTGCCAAACCAACCGTTATCAGCAAACGCTGACAGTAAACTGTGCAAGATCATAATCAGATTGGATGCAAAACAATAATCATATAAGAGCTGTAGCAGTTGCCAATTACTGTTAGTATTCTGCAAGCTTGATGGCTTGTGTGTATGCTCCCATGCTTAGGCTGGTTCTACTTTCAGAAAGTGCTGATTCCACACCCACTGTCTCTTCATTTGTGGGTTTTCTGCAAGGAATTGTATTAAACGTGTTGCCCACTTGTCCCAAAGTATTTGGGCATTGGTAGGAATATATCTTCAGCTGACAGGTTATTTTCTGGCATGACATCTGCCACAAGCACAGGTTGTTCTGTACTTATTTGCCCTTCATCGTTAATTTTATCTCCTCTCGTCTCCTGCCGTAGGAAGGCAACGTGTGAGACAGGCTCCCAAGCTGTGTGCTCCATTTGCCATAGCCAGGCTTTGCCTCTGTGGAGGAGATGGTCTCCTCAACCCAAATCCCTCATTTCTCACAGTACCCCTAGGAACACTACTTGAGGTTGCCAACCAAGTTTTACATTTGGTTGAAATGGACCAAGGGATTTAGAAATTATTATGGGAGAATCTGAGAGTGGATGGACGTTGATTTCATGTGACCAATTTCCATTTAAGAGCTGACCAAAAAGCAAGCTCAGGGGTTAGTGTAAAGAAAAGTTTGGTGGCTTACAGAACAGGAAGGGATTACTTTTCTCTTTCCTATTTCTCTCTTGCTGTATTTATTCTATAAGAAACAAGTGTGTCTGCGGGGGGACCTGGGAAAGGACATAAAGTAGCCAGGGCTAGGAAGATACTGAGCGGGGACACTAATTGTTTACTTCCAGTTGTTTGGACAGAATACTGCTGTGGCTCTACTCTGTATGTAAACATGATTACACTCCTACAGTATTAATCTCTCAGAAGTAGAATTAACCTTTTTTTAGTATTATTTGTTAGTGTCTCAGACATATATTGTTGACAGCAATAAACTTGTTCATGTTGAAATAATGAGTGAAATTATGCTCATGAAGATTCACATGATTTTCCTTGAAATGTGTGTAGTAACTGTATAAGTCTTAGTAAAAAAAAAAATACAGTCATAGAATCATTTAGGTTGGAAAAGACCTTTAAGAGGTCCATAGAGTCCAACCATTTACCTGGCACTGATCATAGACTCCACCACTAAACCATGTCCCGAAGTGCCACATCTCCCTGTCTTTTAAATACCTCTGGGGATGGCGACTCCACCACTTCCCCGGGCAGCCTGTTCCAATGCTTGACAACCCTTTTGGTGAAGACATTTTTCCAAGATCCAATCTGAACTTAAGGCTGTTTCCTCTCATCCTATCACTTGTTACTTGGGAGAAGAGACTGACACCCACCTGGCTACAACCTCCTTCCAGGTGTTTGTAGACAGTGATAAGGTCTCGTGCTCCAGACCCTTCACCAGCTTGGTTGCCCTTCTCTGGACACGCTCCAGCACCTCCATGTCTTTCCTGTAGTGAGGGGCCCAAAACTGAACACAGTACTCGAGGTGCGGCCTCACCAGTGCCCAGTACAGGGGAACAATCCCCTCCCTGCTCCTGCTGGCCACGCTATTTCTGATACAAGAATCAACAAATCTGTAGAAATACTCCTTATTGTGGACTCTTAAAATACAGGAAATATTGCAATAGGAGGAAAGAAGTGGGGTGCCAGGAACTCTGTGTTGAATCTCTCTGTTGGGATGAGAGAGCATCAAAGCACCAGGCTGGCTTCCTCCCTTGCCAGGTTTTCCAGCAACTGAGCATTTTTTTGGTGTCCTGCAGCTTATTTGCCTGAAAAGATGTTGAAATCAAGATACCGTCTCAGTGTGAAGTCCTGATATGTGACAGCCTTCTCTTGTGAGACTTCTGGGCTGTAAAAGCCAAACCACTGTAGAATTATTCTTTTGATGTATTTATTTATCCTGAAAAATATACACATTATTATATTTTTTATAGAAATTTAATTTTCATTGTCATGCTCAGAACTCCGTCCTCTGAAAGGGACATTCTTTGATGCATTTGCTAAGTGTGAGGTGCCAATACAATTATTTTCTAGTAATACAACTAAGTTATATGAAGCTATTTATTATGTATGTCACTCTAATCAAACACTTTAAAAGGTTTAAAGAGAAGCTAGCCATTTATTTAGTGTTAATAACACATACTATTAGCCCTTACCTATGCGGACTAAAGCAATGCATTGTTTCCAGTTTTTTAAAAGTGTGTTTGTATTTCTTTTTTACCCATGGATTTCAACATTTTTTTCCGCCTTCACTGACCAAACAAACCAGAGAAGTTGTTCAATGCAGAGTTAGTGATTAAAATATGCTTTCCAGTGCTGGGCACATAACTCTGAAAACTGCTTTTTATTTGAAAAAGAAAAGTTAGAGTAATTTTTTATGTTTGTGTTACAAGAGAGACATTGATTGGTGTAGTGGTGTATCTTCCACCCAGAAGCAGGGATCTTCTAGTATTCAGTTACAGGTATTTCTCCACCGTGCCTCTTGAGGCATAATGAAAAGGCTTCATCTTAAAGAGGTTTTTTGACATTGTTCTTCCAAATTAGGCAGATGTGACTCAAGTGAAACAGAAGCAGCTGGAGATGAGAGCAGGAGGTGTTGAAACCACTTGTGTACAGGTCTAAGTAGATCATCCAAACCCACTAATTTTAGTTTTCCTGCAGACTCGATTTGCTTTCTGGGCTTTTTCTTTCTGTGCTTTTTCTTTCTGGGCTTTGTTTTAGTGGGTTTGCACAGCACCTGTACAGGGATACCAGGGGTGGGTGAGTGGAACTATTACGAATGTCTTGTTACAGCAGTCAGGTGTGTGAAGGTGCATTCTCCCTATTGTACTCATACACCTGGTTTTGCAAGCACACGTTTGAGGTGGGTGATAATTATGCTGTAGGTTTCTTGCAGTTAGAGTTATGGTTTCGCAGCTGCAGCTCAGTAGCCTCTCTGCCCAGCAAACTTGCTTGTGAGTAACTCTATCATTTGGTGCCTTTTTAGGCAACTTGCTGAAGATGTGGTATTGAAATTTAATGGTGCACAGCTTCCTGAAGGCTATCAACTGTTTTACTTGCATATTTGTTTAGTATTCAAAACCAATTATTTTTTCAGTATCCATGTAATTGGAAAATCTCTTAAACTTTGCCATAAGACGACCATTTTGCTACTGACTGTTAATACACAGGTGATGTTTTCAATAAAGGATTCCTTGTGAATATGAGCCCCCAGAGAGCTGTAGTTTAGAGCTGGCAAAGTGGCGAAAGGCTCTGGAAGAGAGAGTCAATTAGCTTTGCAGTTACATGTTATTGAGGACAAAGTGGGGAGGCTAGAGAGCTTCTCACCTGAGAGGATAATTGCAGTAACCATAAGACTGTTTCAAAGGCAGTCTCAGAGGTGCATAAAGAGTAACGTCAGAGGAATTAGTTTCTCGCTGTAAGAGTTTTGCAATAGAAACTAGCCTATATCTGTGTAAGCCTGTGTGGCAGTTACTGTACGTTTAATTGTAACGTGCACATAATCCTGGATTATGCAGCCCATGTGAACTGATTTAATGAAATGGATACTTGGAGAGTTTAGGGTGCACAGAGGGCTTTTCCTCTTCTCTGTCTGCCCTGAGGTGTGATTTAAAAAAAAAATTTACATCAGTGCCCAAATCTCCAAGTCACACAGGCCCTATGCAGGATTAAAGTATGCATGTAGGCTGGCAGGCCATCAGGATAACTTATTTTAGGAAGTTAGCCCTCCCCATCTAGTGATTATTGTCCCTCAGCTGCAAGACAGGAACCAGTGCTTTCCAATGCAGAAGGTAATGCACCTTGCTTAGGGCAGATATTTTGGTTTTTAACTGCATTAAGTTGATTACCTGTAATCATGTGCTTGGTTTAGCTGCTTTTTTCTTTTTTTGTCCTCTCATTGAGGGAGCTTTGCCTTCCTTGGCTGCCATGGTGTGTGGCCTCTTATGGGTTAATGAGAAATAACCCCTCTGGTCTGTAAATTTTGTTTGCAGAAGCAATGGGAAATGTTTCTGGTCGTGGAAACTTACTTTCTCTCTGGAATTGTTAAAATAGCTTTTTGGTAGTTTTACAGTCCTGTTGCTTCTTTTTAAATAAGTTTAAAATACATCATTTCGTAAGAGGCTTTTACATAGTACTGTGGCTCTTAAGGAGATGTGTTGGTTACTTCTAAAAAGTTTGCCTTTTAGAAAGTTGTGTTTATTCACCATCACAGGGCCTTTGGTTAGTACAGCAACTAACTGCATGCAAAACCACCAATGAAGTTTCTTTTGTGTATATTAAATGCCTGGGTTTTGTAAAGGGAATGATTCTGGGAAGTTACCAGACGAGATAGTCCAGAAACTATTCCACTGTGGCTTTAGACATGGACAAAAAAATTATGTGAAGAAAAGCAGTAAGAAAACACTGAAGGTTTTGAATAATTGTGAATGATCAGCATTTGGGAGTGAATACTGATGCTGTTCATTCTTCTGTTGCCTCTTAATTCACTTCTGTAGAAAGAGCAGCTTGCACGGTCTTGGTGGCTGAAAAGCAGACTGAAATCATCTCCTGGAAATTAGATGCATTCAAGTGGTGATTTCGCCTCATAAGCTTGTGGTTCAATAAGTGAAAAAATATGTAAATAAGTTGAAAAGACTGTCAGAGCTACTTTAAGGTATTCTCCATTGAAACTTTTAATAGTAGAAATATGGAGTAAAATTGCACAGTTCAAACATTTGTAATTTTTTTCTGTGTTTTAAACTACTGCAAAGAAGCAGTTAAAATCCCCTGCATCCCAAGCACTTGCTGGCTGTAGTAGCCTCCAGGTTAGTATAGAATTAAAACAGAAATTATGTACTAAAAGTTTTGATGGGAAAAGTGTGAATCATATTGCGCTTATTTTAAAAATAAATCAACTGAATTCTGAAAATTCAATTTTTAATTTCCATCACACACATTTAAGCTACCACTGAAACTTGATTAACACCATTACCCTAAGCAGTTGTTTGTTAACTGGTCCCAGTTAAGTTGAGTGAAGTCGATTGCTTCAGCTGTGTTTGTTAGCTGAATCCATGAATAGAGCACATGAATGCCTTGGACATGGATTGTAAAAAAAATTATGGGGCGGGGGGTGGGGATATTATCAGGTGTGACTCTTTCATAAGGAAATTCTTTTGTATTGGAAAAGATACCAGACGCTGCACCACAAGGTAACAGTTACACAGTGTGATTGCTTGTCATCCAGGTGGAATGTATGGATCCGCTCTGCAGGAGCCAGCAATTGCATGACTGATGCCTCCTCGGTGTGGGCTGGTGGTAGTGGAGGAACAAGGAGAATATTTTGTGGATAGGTTTCACAGGAGCGTCCTGGCTGCAGAGGAGTGGTGGGAGTGGTGGGAATCCTGCCCTTAGCCTTCTAGTAGAAGGATTTTGTACGCTAACAGGTTCAGACTTTTCTTCTCGCTACCCTCCTGGACTTGATCTATGTAGCCATGTCCTGATTCTGTCTGGTTTTTGTTCCTAGAGAAGCTCCATTTTTATGGTCATTTTATAATCCCAGTTTTGACCCTGGAGATTTCCATCTGCGATCCTGAGCAGGCAACGTGGGGAAATGGATGAAGTGGCGTCATGTTAGGGGCTGGTGTGTGAACAAGCTGCCGTGGGGAGGGGGATGAGGTACTGGTGCGCTCGGAGATGATGGTGTTCTCTAATATGTAGTTGCTGAATTCCTAAGTCCTGTTCTGAACATCTGTGAATTATTTTATTCAGCAGCTTGCACGTGGGCAATTTTTCACAGGGTGGCAAAAGGTACGTCCCTGATGGGATTCAACACTTTGCTTCATTTCAAATTCTTGCTCCGAGAAAGACAATCTAGAACTATTAAAAGGTGCAAGAATCTTTAAAAGGAGCAAGAGGCTTATTTTCAGCTTTTTTTGTTGTTAAAAAATACTGTCTTAAGACAACAACCTTGTTTTATTAAGTGAGCTCAGATTGTTAACATTGCGAGGTTCTCAGCAGTATTATAGCAAGAAGCTTGGCTGATGCTCAAGTCAGGTGGTACCAATTGTGCACGTATAAAATCATTAATAGGTTTTATCGTTTCGGTGATTGTCTTACTTCGTTACATGCTGAGGCTTTTTCCTTTTAGGATTCGCTGCAACTGCTCGATAAAGCAAATGCCTAAAGTTTTCATTTCTGTAGGGCATGCAATAGAACAGCAAAAACTTAGTTAATCACAAGTCTAATAGTTTATTTTAATTTGGCTTTTTTAAGAGAGCTTTCAGATTACAAGCAAAAATCAAATGCCGTGAGCTCTCTAGCAGCCTCCTCCAACTGTTTGTTTTCAGTTCACTCAATACCTTTTTCTTGATGCGAAGACCTGTTCAGGCAGCCTTTTAGTGAGTGTGATTTCCCTTTAGAAAAGGAGCAGGTCTGTCTGAAGGGAAAAAGATCCATCATCATTTGCAAGGTAAGTGATGAAAAGCTTAAAACCCTGATCCTTATGTTACACTTGTAAGCTGGACATGTCCTTGCTGCTTCCCTGAGACCCAAGTCAGAGAAGTCTGAAATAATTGACTGCCTCTGGGGAATAGTGTGGCTTTAAAGGTTTGGCACACCACCACTCCCCAACCCCAATAACCACAGTGCTGCTGCTTAAAATTGTTTTTTGAATGTAACATTTTAGTGGTGTTAAGGACTTGGGATTTGAGTTACGAAGAAGTCAGTGCTTGATTGTGAAGGCAACAGAACTGCTTAGAACTTGCTTTTGAATGTCCTTAAAAATGAAAAAAATGTGCTTCTAGGCAGGATGTAGCGACAAGTATTTCTGGTTTTCTTAGTTTTCTATTGATATGTCTGCAAATACAAGCATGAGTTGGTACCAGTGACAATAAATCAGCTAGGTATTTTGTGGTTTAGTGCAAAAGAGTATGGAAGGATGTTAGACTGATATTTGTATCAGTCTGTCCATTGTAATCCGTCACTCTTTCAACTTGCTATTGAAATTGCCCAATTCTGTATTCTACTCCAAAACTGATGGCGTGACTCTTTTTCTTAACCACTCTCTTGTCAGTTTTTGTGAATCGATTCCTTGATATCAACCCAATTCATGGAGGTTTATACACAGTTGTTGGTTACAAATGGTCTTATAGATTTCTGTGAAGAATAAAGTCCTTTTATTTCTGTAATAAAGCAATTCACAAGAAAAGAAAGGATTTCTCTCTTCCCACAAATGGGAATGCTTTCCCTGTCTTCATAGAAGGGGAATGCTAGGCAGTAATGCATAGAAAGCTTAGGTGATTTAAAAAAAAAAAAACAAAACAAACCACAAAGAGCACCCTTCCTCCAAAAGCAGACTATTACAGGTCAGTAAAGAGTGAATTTCAAAGGCAGAAGCTCCTTTTCCTCTGTCCTGCTATTGGGCTCTCCTGGCGTTTGTCATTTGGCGTAGTTCCTCCTTTACTTGCCACTGCTGAGGCATCACAAGAAACTCCTTCATTCTCTGAAAAACCATATCTCCCACTTTTCTGAACAGACAAGGAGTTTTCCAAGAAACTGTGTATTTTCCTCTGTCAGTGTGCACTTGATCTGTAGTGCTCCATACCTCAGGGATTCTTTCTATCTCTGAAAATAGGACAGATGTTGTAGCAAGAGTACAGTAAGATTGAATTATCGTTTAACAAGACTTGTATCCAAATCTAGTTAAAGATACAAATTGATGTCTGTGATAATCTTTTCTACCTAGATGATGTTCAATGGTGTCTCTTCCCTGCATTTCCCACGCTTGCCTTTTTATTCCTCTTTCTCAAGGCTCAGGTTGCAACGTCTGTGGCTTTCCAAGATCTGCAGCTGGGAAACTAAAGCCAAACCCAGACTAAGCAGTTATTTTGTGGCAAGATTTTGGAAAACATGGGGTTTATCGCTCTGCCTTTGTTATTGAATGGAGCGCACCAAGAAAATCCAGGTTTGCTGGCAATGCTCCCTCTGCCCCTGGATACTTCCCTGCAGAAAGTAGCATGAGCAGATAGAGAGGATGGATAGGCATCACTAAGTTGTCCTTTTTTGCCTTCTTTATAAGGAGAAAACAGATATGTGTGGTTGTTACAGTGCACAGTAGATGCTTAGGAAATATTAAAAAAAATTAGGCAGATAGCCATAAGCAATGTTTAGGTAGGCCTTTTATAATTTTAATAATTCAACTTTAGAGCAGAGTGTTATAGGCTCCTGCTGCTCCTCTCGGAATGGTATGCAAACAGGCCCTAGGATGGCTCCAAATTAAGGTGAAAACATTCAAGGCATTTAATTCACACTTTCAGTAGCCATTGCCCAATCATGGTGTTCCTGAATAAATGCTTGATCTGTTTCGTTATTTGTAAGTCCTTGAGTGTTTAAAATGTAAATTAGACTTTTCTAAAAAGAGAACCAATAAAACCCAATGTTGTTCTGCCTGAGTAATGGCCAAAGGAATTGGAAAGCAAACAAGATTTACAAAACCAGTTTTTAATATATATTTGTGATCTGACAGGCTCTGAAATCTGCCCAAGAACTCTAAAACAGATTACCTGAATATGCAGTCTTCCAGAGGAAATGTGATAAATGGATAGCTGCCCTGCACTCCATCTCTGTGGGTTGCATGCTGAAACATTCATTTTCATAAAATAGTTTGGATTAGCATTTCACTGGTCAAAGACACTCCCCAATGCATATGCCTGCCTCCGTATTATCAATCTTGCTTGCCTGTATTGAGAGCTCAAGTCCCACCCTATTTGTACAATCCCAGAGATCTATTTTAAGTTAATTTTGAAATACAGGTTTCTATTTTGAGAGGTAAACCTAACCAAAGCTTGGCGTTTCCCGAGTGACAAAAATCTGTATTTCCAAATAAGTAATCTTTCTAGAATCAGAATTAAAATTAGATACTTTTCATTTTTCTATAAAATAGAAATAAAAATGCAGCATTTTCTCAGCAAAACAAAATAAAACAGAACAACCAGTCTTTCCAATTCGCACGTATCTTGTGCATAAAGGAGCTGATGCCCGGGTAGCAAGTATCAGTCAAGGAGGAGGAACCAGAGGACATTTGATTCACATGCATCTATCTTCCAAGATCCTGAGGCTTATCTGTAGGGCAAGAGCCAGGAAACCCTAATTGCTCCAACTTGGCTGTTTCCTCCTATGTTGAGTTTTTGGGACTTGCATTTTCTCCCGTTTGACAGGAGGAACCTAAAAGCCTGAAGAGCCCTGGCCTGTAGCCCTTCTCGCTGGTCTCTCTGCCCCAGAGCTCAGGAGCCACAGGCTCAACCTGGAGATCCCCACGTTCTTGGGGGGATTTTGGGCTCAATTTGGGCATTTGAGCTTGTCCAAGGTTGACACCACAGATGTCAACTCAGGCTCCTCTGTGTTCTTGGTGCATGTAGGCACTGAGAGCCTGGTCTTGTATTCCCAGCCACCAAGAAGGTAAAAAATGAGGCAGATCTCTGATGGAAACCTGTTTGTGTTGCTGCAGCATTTGTCAAACCTGGCAGATAGAGAGTATTTCCAGGAACTTAAAAATAGTGTTATCAGAAAATTATCAGTTGGGGATCTTGAGAGGTAACAGAAGGACTGCAAATATGAACGTTATCACACGTGGTCTGTAGTTGCCTCAAAAAAAGTCGTCGCAGTCAGCACTAGGTTAATTCAGGAACACTTCCAGTCCTTAGCAGAAATATTTTTTAAAGTTGCTTTTCTTTCAAATTATGCATGCTAATTTCTGTCTTGTTTAAGGACTGTTCAGGGTAAACTATGTAAGTACTGGTGGTTTCAGTTTCCGGTTTTAAGATCTGGCACATTTGCACTCAGTATGACAGGTTGCAGATGCAGTTTGAGTGCATTCAAAGGAAGAGGCAGAACCTGTTAATTAAAGAGGGATTTGGGAAGAGAAAGCCCGAAGTTAAAGAAGGTGAACATAAATTTAAAGGAAAATGCCTGGACTTTTGGGGTGAATGCAATGTCACAGATTTGGGTTAGATGAACAAAAAACTGGGCGATGGAAACTGCAGTGTGCTTGCAGGTGAGGTTGTCTGTTCATAGGTTTGGAGAAGGAAGGTACTAGAGAGGAGAGTTTTGCAGGTCATCTTTGCAGTCCTGTGCAAAGGTTGTGAATAAATATCGTGTCTTTCTGCTGACTGTGGGTGCTACTGATCCCATTTGCTGTATGAAACTTGTTTCCTCCCAGGAATGTTTTGTAGAAACTGTGACTGGGCTCCTAGATGCTGGGACTTCCCCAGTGCATGGCATAAAATTGGGACTCAGGTGTGTGCACGGTGACTTTGCTGTGTCTGGGATTTGTGGGTCTGTCTTAATTACGAGGAGCTTGACCATATTGCACAGATGTAGTAAATTAAATCTGAAATGTGTTGTGCTAGGAAATAGCTGGTATGTGTGTCCTGGGCTTCCACTGATGTCTCTGTAGTCACACAGCTAAAATTGTTTTTGCTTTGTCCTGGCTTGGTACCTACTTGGCAGATGAAGAGTGAATACAACATTTATTAATATTTATTAATATGGTCTCAATAAACCAGGTCTGAAACAGAAATGAGATTGGTTTTGTGATAATATATTTAAATGGGAAGGCCTGCATATCCCTTGGAACATGACTCCTTTTAAATGCAAATCATTTTGTTTGCAGGTACCTAACTTAATAATCTATGCACATAATCAGAGAATTTGTGTTCCCAGGAGCTCAGTTCTGGCTGGGAATATACGCGAACTTTGTTAATATGTATATTCTTTCCCCAAAGTACCAAAATATAACCAGGAGTTTTCAACATGGCAAGGTGTAACGGGCTTACTCTCAGAAGTGATGGCTTTCAGTGCAGAAGCTAGTTTGTAGAGTTAGGTACTGCGGCAAGAAACGTCCGTTCCTTTGGGGTACTTTCTACCTTGCCAATCATGGCAGAACATAGACGTTCCAGAACCTGGAATTGTGTAGTTTTGTGTTCCCATGCCCTCTTGTGCTCCAAGGCTTTCCTGTACTGGTTCTCCCTCATATCTGAGTGTTTAGGAAGGCAAAGAATAACTTTCCAATTGTGACTTTCATAAACTGGGCCAAATTCAGGAGGAGGTCCAATATGTGAATGGAAGTAAAACTTGCTGATGTTTCTGTTCTGTCTCTCAAAGTAACAGGATCATAGAATAAAGAACTGTCAGTCCATTCCTCTGGCTCTAAGTGTAGGGTTTTTTTTATTTTTCTGATGAAAGTTTGTCTGATGTCTTCCTTAGACATCTAGTGCTGAAGGTCTCTTTTTCTTAGAAGCCTCATGATCTTTCCTGGATTTATATGTCTGTCTCTTATTCCAGTTCCTGAATCCAGGGCTATGGACTATCAGCCCTTCATTTTCACTGTCTGACTTGTCTTTCTAATCTCCGACTAGTTCTTGAGTTAATTTGTTTTGCTTTTAGATGAGGACATTGTGTTTGCTCTTGTTTCTACTGTACAGCATTGTTGTCCCTCTTTATGTCACCTTGAGTAATTTCAAAAGCGCTTTCCCTCATCATCTGATCCCGAGGACATTCAGGGGTAATTCCTCTGCTGTTTTTTATTTCTCACAAAAGAGTTTGTTGAAGTACAGTAAAACTTATGGGAAACTTAATGCTGCTAGTGCATTTCCTTTATCAAAGGACATGTAACTGGAGTAAGCTTCCCTAATTCCAGATAGCTTCATCCCTGAAAAGCCTAACTCAAAGTCGTTGCATTCTGCCTATTTATGCATATCCTTGTTGTTGTTGTGTGCTGCGTCTTAAAATCTGAATCACCTTCAAGAATTGCTGTCGCCAAGGTCTTCTGGGAAATGAGACAAGAAACAAAGTGTTTGCTGGAATAGCCCAAAGACTTTTTATCTCACCGCTGACTGTAGTGTGTGCATTTTTATTATTTCTGTGCTGTCTGGTAGGAAGGGGAATGTTTTCTTTTTTAAATGTTCCCAGAAATTTTAGCCTGTGTATTTTTTGTCTTGATAGCCTTTCCATTGTATGTGTGGGTACTTTATAAGGTAACATTTTTGTTAATGGTAATTATCTTTGTACATGTTGTCTGGTGTAAGAGCACCCATCTGGGAATACTTTTTTCCAAAATTGGCAGCTTTTTTTTTATAGATAATGGAGAATATTTTGTCAACCTTAGCAATCCGTTTCTGGTTCCATTTGCTAAAATAAAAAATAAAAGCGGAATCTCACTATTCAAGGTCTCTCAAAATTTTATTTCAGTAGACATTTTACCCTTGTAGGGTTGCCAGAGACTCAAAAGCCTACTTGGCAGACGAGCAAGTGGTCGGGGAGGCTGCTAAAAGTCCCTGTACCTGCAAGGGGGGGGGGGGTGGGGGTGGCTGTCCTCCTGGCTGCCCCACAGCCAGCCACCCTGACCTCCTTTCCAGCCATTTGGAGAACTTCTGCTGCTCTGCATATCTATGTCTCCTGACTTAGAGAGAGGTCAGATTATTAGTTTTTCTTCAGTTAGCAGGTCGATATGTTTTGAATGTATGCGTAGCTGGCTATTTAGAAATAGTTCCTTGAGCAAAATGTGATTGATGCCTTCTCAATGTATTCAGTTGGAAGCTTTTAAAAGCCTTTGAAGAAGAGCCTGTATGTTTTGTAAATGCCTCAAATGTCTTTTTTTACCTGTAAAGCCAGTAAGCCCATGGACAAGGGAGATCTGGAGCCAAGGAGCATGTGGAGGAGGGAGCTATAAGTCACTTTGAGATCTAGATGTGTCCTGAGTATTGCCTGTTGGCCTCTGCTGCAACCAGGATACCAGGCTAGATGGGTCTTTAGTCTGATCTTGTACAGGTATTTGCATATGCAATTATACATTTAACAAAAAAGTAATTCTGATCAAGTGTGACTGAAATTTTTTCATCTTAAAAAAATAATCCTTTGTAAGTTATGTTTTATAGGGTTTGAATTTTTAGTAGCAATTCAGTGTGAACCTTTAGATACGTTTTGAATGGGGCGATTGTGTTTGCCTTCTGTAAAACTCAGCGTTAGAATGGGTTCAAAAGAGTTAGCAAATGTTAAAGAAAATAAAAATTATTCCAGAAGGAGAAGTTTTTGAAGACTGAAATAGAAAAAATGATGCCCTGTAGGGGAAAGACATTCAGTTCTCACCTGTCTTGTGCAGACTTGTTTTGCTTTGCCACTTGCAGTGCAGAGTATTGTCGGACATCTAGTAAAGAGCTTTGCAGACCAGTCTGATCCCATAAAGACATTCCTGTCCCATGTTGCAAAAATACTGCTAAATGTAGAGAAAAGCCCCCTTTGATGTTTAGCAGCTCTGTTCAATGATGTTGGCTCCTGACCCCAGTGATGAGTTGAAGGGAGGGCAAAATATGAGAAGCAGAAAGCTTGGGAGGGAAGTGGGGTGCCGCTGTCAGTGATGCGGGTGGGCAGGCACGGCAAAGTGCGTCTCATAAGCTGGGTACAGAAGGAGAAATGAAATGTTGGAAAGGTCTCATGTAAAGGGTCCTCCTGCTACCTCCCATTTTGGTTTAACGCCTCATAAATGTGGCCACTGGAGGAAGGGGGTAGGAAGCAGCCGGTGTAGCCATGGCTTGGGTGTGCTGGGGAGGGAGCTACACCTCCTTCCAATTTACCTTAGATTGCTGCTATAATAATTGGGAGTAGGACTCTGGATTTTGCTCTGTGTAGTCTGTCACAGTATGGTGGAGACACGTAGTCTGTTGAGATCCAACAAGTATAGTTAATCTTTTGGTAGAAGTACTGGTTTCTGTTGAGGCGTGGAGAAATAACATAATGGTATGTTAAAAATCAGCAAACTTGAGTCAGTCCTTGGACACTGGCATGCTTTACCTACTTGATTTATGTTTCACAGCACTAAGAGGCTTTCTGTCAAACACTTGCAGAAGGGGAATGCAAAAGCAATGTCAATGGCCTCAGCATGGGGCCTGGTGGTGACCTTACCCCAGTGAAATATTAAAAGAGGAACAAGAGGACCTTTCTGTGAAGCAAGCAATTATTCTACTGCTGCAACCCTGAGCATTATTTAAAAAAAAAAAAAAAAGTTGTTTTTGAAAAAGGATTTCTGAAAAACTGTTTTCATGTTGTCTTGTTTTAAGCCTTTAGAATTCATTGTTTTCAGTTTTTTCTCTTAAGTATGCAAGGAAGGATGGGGCGCTTCGTTTTGTCTGAGATGCTCCTTTGCTGTCATAATTTTATAGGATGGGACTTTGTGCGGAATAAGGTATGCCCTGGGACTTAGAGTAAACTTGCAACTTGTAAACTTTGTCCCTAGCCAGACCCCTGGCCTCCCCAGTCCCTAGCAGTATTTGTGTTAAGACGGTATAGTGTCTACAGCCTGAATTCTTTTCTAGTCTATCCCTGCTCTGTTCTCTAGCTTCTTAAAATTTCTGCTCCAATCAGTGTTGCTCTGTGACCCAAACTCTCTTCAAATGTGTGACCCAAACTTCACTGCTCCCTCGTTGCCCTCTGCTTTCTCCTGGGCATCCATCTCTGCCTTTCCACAGTCACCCTTTATCTGTTCACCTCTTGCTTATCCTCTTAAAAAGGGGGGTTGGAATTAATAAAACAATTAATCTAGGTTTATATACCTAAGAAGGCAAGTACTGAATATTTTGTAGTTAGCATTTGACTATCATGCTTTCCTTTTCTGGTTTCTTTTCATGCTTATTTGTTATGTTTTGATGTACAGTTTAAATGCTGTGGGTCAGATTTTTCAAAGTCACATATGAGTCATGTATGTGAAGTACTGAGGTGCTTCTTGTACGGCTTTATGGGACTCTGGTCCCCAGTTTTTGTGAATGTGGAGGGAAAGCAGGGAGGAAGGACCATGATTCTTAATGTCCTGCAGGACAGGCATACATATGGTCTGAACTGACGGTGATCGCAGTGCTGCTGCCTTTCCCCAATGGGGAACCACCTCTAAAATGTCTTCCATCATCTTGCCGTGTCACTTCAGCATGGGACAGGAGTTGTTAGTGCTAGGTCTCTGTCTTTGTGCTGGCTGGGAAGCACTAAAACAAGAAAATGGGTCACCTTCACTTGCAGTGGACCCAAACTAGTATTGTACAATGTCTTAAGGACAGACCTTTTCCCCACAGTACACAAATTCTTACAGTGGCTCAAGGTGGGAAGTCGTAAGGTCCATGTCGGAGGACTTGGAATAAAAGCCTTAAATCTGAACTTGTCAAACTGCTCATTTGGCTAAAATAATGGGCTGGTTTTAGCTATGCTCTGTAATTGCTTGGAGGCTGTGGCTGCACATGGAGCAGGATGGGAAAAGATGGGCCAGGATGGCAGGAAAACAACCTTGAAACAACCTTGGAAACTTCTCAGAGATCCCTACTGATGATGGGAGGATGGGGAATAGGAAATATGTAATCCAGGAGGTGGCTTTGTAGAATTATCCTATTTTTGTGTATGAACCTGAAGCGTGGGTCTAAGTAAGTTCATGATAATGTTGAGAATTTACTTCTGCAATAAGGTTTACATTTTCCATTGACTTCTAATTTATTGCTATTTAATCCATCCTATTCCACAGACATACACCTTCAAATGTAGAAAAATAAGTTTGTGATCCAGGTTTAACTATGAAAACTCTGTAGAATATCAAAAAAAGCAACTACCATTTCAACTGATCCATCTAATGCCTTTCTATAAGAAAATAATCCCTATTTTCAAATTGCTTTACAATCAGTGGCAGGCAGAGGAAAGCAGTACAGAGATATAGGTGTGTTTTTAATGTATGCTTGCTCTGTCTGAAGGAAACCTGGTGTATTGCACACTGTGTAAACATTGCTCAGGGGTCACCGAGTAGAGGAGAAGCTATCGGGTGTGTGCAGGTGGAACTTGGGTTCTGCCACACATTCTGAAAGGTCCTGAGCAGACAGAGGTGGGACTGGCACATGGAGACCTTCCTTGAATCTCTGACGTCCCTCTGCCTGCTTCGGTTTCTTCAACTTGACCAACAGAAGATGCAAGTGCAGAGGCACCGATGGGAAGGCTGTTCAGCCTCTGGCGGAAGGTTTACAACCACTTGGTCTGTCTGACATCGGGTTTCCCAGCTCCACTGAAGATGCCCACCTGGATGTCGGCCCAGCTGCTGCTCATCGTCACCACCACCAAGTCTGAGCTTGCCAGCCTGCTGCTGTGCGGAGGTGCTACCTTCAATGGTTCTTTACCGAGCAGGAGTTTCTCATTACTTTAGGCTCCCTACTCTTGCTATCCTTGCTTGGTTGGTTTTCATTTTTTAATGCACTGGGTGTGAAAAACCACAACTGCTTTAGAGTGCAGAAGTGATGAGTTTCCTTCCATCTATTGACAGCTATTGGTATTTGCCCTTACTGCAGCTCAAAGAGTTAGTGAGTGTGTGTGTGTATGTATATATATGCCTTTTAAGGACCAGTTTTTCTTTTCACTTGCCTTTTGGAAATTTACCTACTTTCCCTTAAGTGAAGAAGTAATATGTCGCATTGCTCATGTAATGTACCATGCCTCCGTGGGTACAGTGCATCGGATACCTGATTCTTTCCTAAAGTCAATTCTTCCAGGTGGGTACCATGCATAATTCCCTTAGGCTAAATTCCACTGGCTGAAAAATTCCTAGTTGGTGTTCCAGGGTAGGAAACGCCATGTATGCTTAATGTAAATTCCCTGACATGGTATTTGGACTTGTTATAGAGACTTGATTAATATGCCGAATTGAAAAATACATTCCGTGTGAACAGCAGAATGTGATTTTTTTTTTTTAATTATATTTAGCCTTTTGTATGTCATACAGCTGAAGTAGCTGCTAATGTAATTCGGCAATATCGGAGGTTAATCATGCTGTTGCAGGTGGTTTTATCCTTTCATCAACTTGGAAAATAAGAATAACAAGTTTTAGACTGTTTTCAAAGGAAGGATAAGTACATTTGGATGATAAAAACTTTGATATTATATTTCTGCCTTGGCTTCAGACACGCTTCATTTCAGGCTTCAGCCCTGTAGCTTGTGAGTGCTCAGGTGCTTCTGGGATCTCACAATTTTCTGCACTGAACACGCTGAAGCTGAACACAGCCCATCTAGTAACTACTGAGCATGTGGACGGCTACACGCTGTTGTTGTGTACAAGAGCCTTGTGAGGGTACGGTCTGTCCAATTTGTACTTTGCATGTCTGCTTGATTAATCGGCTGCAGTTAGGTATGTCTCTTCGATGTCACTCGGACTGACCATCCATGATGCGTGAAGTCCTTGGACCCACTACTGGGCTCGAAGTTGAGCCTTTGCCTGGTGCAATTCTTCAGCACTAGTGTCACTGGGGAGGTGGGGTATGTTCCACATGCCTTGAGCTCAGCAACTGCAGAAAGAGAAACTGCAAATGCCTTTTAATTCTTAGAAGTAAAGTACTGCAGGTATCATTCTACTGGAATCCTGTGTTCTGATTCCTGTGCCAGCATAAGGGTTGTTCCCAGACCAGTCGTAATTCACTCACTCTTTAAAAAAGGGCTCTGCCGAAACATTCAACTAAAATAATCCCAAGATGTGTCTAAATCATTTAATAAGTAAGTCCTCACTGAACACTGTGCGTCTGCTGTCTTTAGTAGAGCATAAACTGCAAATTCTGTATTTCATGGCTTTTGCACCTGAGTCCCTCGTAATGCCCTTCCCATAGAAAGATCACCTTCTGTGGAGACTGATCTGTAAAAACAAACCTTTCCCTATTATTTCAGTCTAATGAAGATTTTCAGCTTCTGTATTCCTCTCAAAAGAATAGTCTAGTGTGGAACTGTTGTTATAATATTAACAGCACTCAATAATTTTTTTATTTTTGTTGTCTTGTTTTGTAGCTACTTGTTGAATAATTCCCAACAAGCTCAGATAACATTTCTGAGTTAATGTCATTACTTTCAGAAAAATGCATTACACCTGAAAATAATAGATCTTTTCTCTCTTGTACAGTGTGTTGGTTTCTGCCTTTGTTGTGGTTTCTTAGCCAACAGCTTGCTTGACTTTGGTTCTTTGAGGTTTATTCTGTACTAATCCCTTGGAAAATCTGTGTTGTCTTCCCACAAGACATCTCGGCCATCAATCGGGCTTCAGTGAAGGTCGAAAAGCAGCCAAATTGTGGTCTCCACACAAGATGAAAAGCTGTTCTTGAAATCTACTTGTGTTGGTGTGCAATCTAACTTTCACATCAGTCTTTTTTTAATTAGCCAAGGAAGAATATCACTAATTATAGTCCCTGGTGTCCTTTTCAATGGCTTGTGCACACATGACAAGGAGGGCAGGGAACAGTGCTGAAATACTATTGAACATTTGGGCATTTGAGTGTAACTTCCCAGGAGTTTGGTACGAGAAGCATGCGTCTAGGTGGACCACCTCTCTCCTCGCGGTGAGTGGCAGCATCCTGTTCAGGTGACCTCAGCAGACTTTGACCAACTCCTCATCCCCCCCCCCTACAGTAAAATTGAACTTCCAATATATTTACAGAAGAAGGAATGTAACTTTTATAACAAGGTAAAAAATTTCACTTCAGCTAGAGCAGTGTTTGAGCTTGTTTGTGTGAAAATTATGAAAGCAAATTGTCTAAACTTACTGTATTAGCATGTTGCAAATATCAAGGGATGAGTTTGCTTTTGTGCTTGCGTGTGTGGAGAGTTAAGGAACAAACTGTTGATGCAGTCACATCGAACTGCATGTATTCAGATTTATTGTTAGTAGGTTACCTCCCTGGCATTTTAGGCCAAGGACAGAGGCAGGATGTAAGGAACAAAATGATAGATATCTAAAAGGGAAAAAAAAAAAAAAGACCCACAATGTCAGATTCTTTGTAAAATAGAAGAATAATACTTTACGGTTGGCTATTAAAAGGCTTATTTGCAAACTGCTGTCTCTTGAAGAGAAGGTACAAGTGCCTCATGAATATCTGAAGAAAAACCAGTCCATTTTTAAGAACAAAAGAATCACTGTATCAAAACAAACCAAATAGAAGTGCTTTGTTAAATCAAGCAGATAGCTGTTAGAGAGTGCAACAGAGGAAAGTCAAATGAGATGCAGAATTCAAAGCAGTGAGGTCAGTTAAGTAGTAGCAGTGTTTTACTAGAGACTGTACAAAATTCATTTTCACATCAAGATTTTATGTTAATTAAATATTTTTTTAAGTATGTAATTGCAATTATTCTTAGGGTCATTAAAATTAAAGTCGTTTGAGCTCTTTAGCCCTTGTAGAAGGCTGAGTTTGGCAGGTCAGTCTTCTAGAAACTAGGCAAGGGAGGATGAAGCCTCCTTGGACAAAGAGCAACAAACCATGGTGTACGTAGCCTGTACCAAATCAAAGCTACCTGCAAGTGCCAGGTAGTAAAATATCTGGTGAATGTCACTAAGGGCACTATTAAAACCACTGTTGCCGCCTTTTGCAGCACTTTCCTGTTATTTTAGACTGTGACATCTACATATATACTTCTTTTTTTGCAATCCTTAACATGCGAAAGGGCTCTGGTATCAAGGCCCTTGTATCTTGCCACTTCCAAATGCACGCTGTGCCATGAGGAATTTATACGTGCCTTTGAGATACGTTTTGTTTTTTTTTTTCTCTGATCACTTGCATGCAGTTCATGGAAGGGTAATCGCTACCTTCACAGGGGCATGACCCCGCAGACTATTCTATTAGTAGTCAAAGCTCTGCCACGATTATCAGTCTAATTCCTTTAGTGTTGCATATGCTGGATTTCTCTACAGGCAGTGTGACTGTGAAGTCTGGAAGTAATTTCCCTTTGCTACTGTCATTTCAATCAAGACCTACTGATGTTAGATTATATTAATAATCTTGAGTTTTGTAGAAACCAGGGACCAGTTTTCATTATAGGACAATGGTTTTTTATTGTTTTAAACAATTTTTGGAGGAGAGAAATATAAACCCTCTTTTATATGTCATGATTGCTTACGCATCTAAAAGCGTTGTATTGGCAGGCAGCTGTGGTAGCTCTGTGCCCTTGTAACTTGTGCTGTGATGCCCCTTTGTTTCCCATGGATTTATTAGTCTTCAACATGGGAAAGACAGAAGCTGTTGCTGCTTTTCCCCTCCCCTATTTCCTAATTATCCCTTGCAGTATATTTTTCCACTGCTGTCACAACTCTCTCCTAATCCCTGTTCTGTGTCATTTGGTTACTTCGCTTGCCCCAATTCTTCCATCTCTTAAGCTCGTCCTTTACCCACCAAGAATTTGTACGTCTAATATTTTCTATGAACACCACCTTATAGATTTGCTATGTGCAGGTGGCCCTTGTTGAAATGCTTAATGCTGTGTTGTTTACAGGCAGAAATTGCAGATTTTTATTTTCCTCGAGAGCCATTTGAATGGAAGAATAGAGCCTTCTGTTGGGATTAGCGCTGGTGAAAAGGTAGCCAGAACTTGAATTTTGCCTTCAGGTCTGAACAAGAAGACTGGAAAAAAAATCAAAACAACTGAAGCTGTTAGGGCAATTGTGGTGATTGTTATCTTAGTGTTTTTTTCAGGGAGCCTTTTCTTGTGGCACCTTTTGTTCAGATGACCTCAAATTTGGATTGCTGACCTTCCTTTGCATCATCATTGAGCCACGATAATGAGGGCAATATGCAGAAGCTGGTGGAATTTATAGATTTTAGAGAAGTTGATGACTAGACATAAACACTTTGAACTCTCACAGGGCTGGTAATCAGCTTGTTTTTCCTGGTGAAATCCTCTTTCTATTAAAACTAGTGGTGATCTTCCAGAAGCTGTATGCCAATTCAAGCTGCCGGGTCAGACTATAATTGTAGAGGTGGTATTAACAAGAAGTGGCGCTGACAGCCATAAAACGCGTGGGTAGCAACTGTGTTTCTCGTGGCTAAAAGGGTATTGCTTATCTAACGTGAAACCAGTCTTTGGTGCAAAGTTATGGATGTTTGGCAGTGTTTCCTCCCATCATCTCTATTGAGTTATGAAAAGTAGTTTCAAAATAAATGATTGAAAAAATGTTACTGTGATGTTTTCCTAAATAAGACTGTAAACCAGTTAGCTGTGGTTAAGACCAGTAATTAGTTTTACTGTTTTATCTGGAAAAAGTATAGGCCCAACTCAGAGCCACTACCCCCAGATTAATATATTTATACAGAGTTGCTGTTGTTTATAAAGTGAAGGTGTAAAGAAACTTTACTCTGCATTTTGGAATAAACTGTTTGGGCCCTTAATACAGGCAGTCATGTGATAAATATTTTTAGCTAATTTAGGTGTTTTGCAGCTGGTGATGTTCACAGATTTTCTTCATAACTGTTGATGAACTACAACAAACATAATTTCATTTAATATTTCAGTGTGAAGAAAACTGGGTAGTGTTAATTTTTCAGAAAAATGAAATCTTAGAGAAGTGCTTATAAATACTGTGCATGCAAAGCTGAGGCACCGGAGTGCAACATTTAGGGTAGTTAGTAATGCTTGACATTTGGAAAGCAAGTTGGAGTGTTTTACACAGGAAATTATGTATATCGTGGGTACTGTGAACTGACTAATAGAGCTGTTAGGGATGACTTTTAATTGACAGAATGGGACAAGAAAAGAAAAAAAGCACGGTATATATGTTGAATAGATAGCTGGTCCTAAGTAAGTACTACCTTTGTCTTGGTAGACCTACTTTTCATGTCTTTATGCTGCAGCTTAGTTTTTTATTGCAGAGCAACTCAAGGTATAAAACCTTTTTTTTTCCTGGAAAGCTTTATGTAACTGTTTGGTTTTGTTTTGTTTGTTCCCCGCCTGCCCTTCCCGCCCCAATGTGTGACTCTTGTAGTAGAAAATTTATTCTGGTTCTGTTTGTTATTTCAGTGCTTTCATTTGTTTGAGGTGAGATTGGGTGATGATTGCTCAATGGAGAAAAAAAACCCTCATAATGTTAAATAGATAGCTGTATATGATGGGTCTCATTGTCAACTTAAATTACTGTGCATTGCAAGTGCTTCTTCCGGTATTGTCTGAAATAGCTGCAGTGTCAGAGGCAGTTTTTCATTACAGATAATAAGCTTCAGACTTTTTAAACCTCCCTCAAATCATAAAATACCAGAAACCCTAGTTAGAAAACAGTGGTTTTAGTGTTGCGGTTGTTATGAAAATACATAAAAATGTAGATGCCCATATAAATTTCTCCCTCGTGTGTTTATTGCTTTTGCAGGCACTATCCTGGTTGACAATATGCTGATCAAAGGGACAGCAGGAGGGCCGGACCCCACCATTGAACTCTCCTTAAAGGACAACGTAGATTACTGGGTGATCCTTGATCCTATCAGCCAGATGTTATACCTAAATAGCACTGGCCGAATTCTGGACAGAGATGTAAGTTTGGGGTTTGCTGTTTGTTTTCTTTTCTCCCCATAGACATCAATTTCTAAATTTGTGTATGCTCATAGAAAGATTGTAAACACAAGACCTGCTAGTATATAATAGCTGCATCCGTCTTTTGTTCCCGATGGATGTGAACAGAGCTACTTTGATTCATTATTAGGACTTATTGGAAGCATCCAGAAACTTGATGATGCACGCAATTAGTATGTGGACAAACACAATAATAAAGACCAAACAAATAGATGTGTGGGTTGGCAGAAATATGTATCAAACCAAACTTGACTTGTTTACTGAATTAAAAACATTTTTATTCTTGTTTGCTGCTTTTGTCTGGAAGAAGTGCTGCTCACCTTGTGTCCTGTGACACTTATTAAAAGTCTACTCTAGCTGTGGATATTAACTTAGAATCATAGAATCATTTACGTTGGGAAAGGCCTTTAAGATCATCAAGTCCAGCTGTCAACCATGCCCACTACACCATGTCCTGAAGTGCCTTGTCTACGCGCTTTTTGAATACCTCCAGAGATGGTGACTCGACCACTTCCCCGGGCAGCTTGTTCCAATACCTGACAACACTTTCAGTAAAGAAATTTTTCTTAATATCCAATCTAAACCTTCCCTGCTGCAATTGAAAGCAATTTCCTCTTGTCCTATCACCAGCCATCTGACAGAAGAGACCAGCACCCACCTCACTACACCCCCCCTTCAGGTAGTTGTAGAGAGTTATGAGGTCTCCCCTCA
>JAVJGG010000094.1:6174911-6192356 GCA_035590195.1 Aviceda cuculoides
GGCTGGGCATGAGAAGCTGAAAAATCCTTGACTTAGTCTAAACACTACTTAGCAACAGCTGAAAACATCAGTGTGTTATCAACATTCTTCTCATACTAAATCCAAAACTAACACTATACCAGCTACCAGCAAGCAAGTTAACTCTAACCCAGCCAAAACCAGGACAGGCGTGAACTACAAAATATGGAAGTGAAATAGCATCCACATTTGCAGCAAATGTTTGAATGACTTTGTCCTTTACCACCTTCTCTTTTCACAGCATTTGGAACCTTTTTAGACCCTATAGGTTTAAAGATGTGCAACAACGTAATGTAAAATTTGGAGGAAAGAAGAGGGGTCAGCAGGTCTCTGTTAATTCAAGGGCCAAAAATCTGGGTGTGATGAGAGCAGCAGGAGGAAGCGTGGCTAGGAGCAGTGTCTATGTTGAGTCCAGAACTGTTCGTTCATTTGTTTTTCCTCTCTCAGGTTGAATACTCACAAAGTTTTCTGGATACTAAAATTCAGAAATTATGACTCCCAAGAAGTCTGTTGGACTTCTGTCCTTGATCTCAATGGGTCTTGATTTCATGCTATTTATCTACACTAGGATAATTATAAATTGATTCATTTTCAAAATATAATTTTATGGATATTCAATCACTGCCAACAAAATATTGGAGAAACAGCGTCATTCTTGTGTTTGTTTAAAGCCACAAAGCTCTCTGGGTGTCTGTGTTTGCATGTAATAATATTTATCTGGCGCTATTCACATTGTCATGAAGACACTGCTAAATAAGCTCTCTTTACTTTTGCAGCTCATCTTTATTTTCCTTCCTGAGTCTGAAAAAGTAGCTTTTATTTTTTTAATCTATTTATATTTATTTCATGAATTCTTTTGGTTTTAAGACTTTTTTTTTTCATGTTCATCTTTTTAAAAACAATTGGGGTGCTGTCCTGATGCAGACAATGCATGGAATAAAAATGGAAATTGGTTTCACTGTCTCTGTGATGCTTGGCATCAGTTAAAGTAGAGTCTGAGTACATTGTGTCTAAATAGTTGCTCGTAAATGAGGTTCCAGGCCAAAAAAGGGGATGAGAGAATGTCAACCTTGCTTTATAGATGAGAGCTATGGTAGGATAGGGGGTTGCAAACAGTTCTTTAATTGTTTCTTGTATACCATAAGGTTTTAATGGATATCTGTCTCTCTCTGTTCTTGCAGTTAACTCCAGTTGGAACAACCATCTTTACAGGATTTTCTGGAAACAATGGTGCTACTGACATTGATGATGGTCCAAATGGCCAGATAGAATATGTCATCCAGTACAATCCTAATGACAAGGTAAACACATTTAGCTTTTTTTTGTTCAGGGGTGTGTGTGTATATATATACACTCACACCTTGAAGCAGCAAATCAACAAGAGATTGCTGTTGGACTTCATAAAGAAATGCTTTCCTTCGTGATATACGATATCCTCTCTGCCCATGAGTCTTGCTTGCCCTGTAAACACAGCTGAATTTATCTTCCCTTTCATTGCCATGCTGTTAGCAGCTAGATTACTTCAGTATCAATCATTAATAATCCCCTGTCTTCTCCAGTGTTGTTCACACACTTCATCTTTTTTTTTGGCATGCCTTTTCAGTCCGTGATAGGTAGTTGTGTTTACTCCTACACATTTATACCTAATAGATTCATAGCTAAGAAGTATTCATAGGCATGGCTAAGTTACTCTCAAAAGAGACATTCTGGCTTTTCTCATGGAGTCATTTATATTTAATGATCACTGTTTTAAAAAAACAGGGTTATATATTATTAAAATAAAACATTAGTGATCCCTACCTATTATCTTTGCAAACACGTACTTTTAGAGACAAAAAGCTTAAAATATTAAAAAAAATTCTCTTTAGGGTCAGATGTGTGAATTTCTCTGTTATAACAAGGTTTTGCACATGGGTGATTTGTATGAAGTGTCCATATGCATTTCTGTAGCAAATTCGAAGTAATTTTAGCAATCCTTTTTTGCAAACCAGACTATCTCTTGCCATGGCCTAAGAACACAGTTAAGATGGATCAACTGGTGAGCTGGTGTGATAATTTGTTAAGCAGGCCACCCTGATTTTATATTTATCCCGAAGACGATACAGATGCTAGTGGCGGGGGGGTGGGGGGTGGGTGAGTGGTACACACGCAAAATATGCTATATAAACTTAGTAATCTCTCATTGAAATTCCCTGCTTTTACTTGAGGGGAATTTGAGCAGAAATGGTTTTGTGGTAAAACAGCAATCTGATTTTCTGTTTAATTAGAAGAGTAGGCACACAAGTTCTGATTCAATTTGCACCGTTGAAGCTGTACACCTTGTAAAGGCTTCAGTCCTATTTTCATTGAAGTCAACAGGAGTTTAAATATCTACTACTAATTACAGTTAGTGCTTACACTTTTTAGGGTGTAGAATTTTGTAGTATAGTGACATTATCAAGGAATAATTCAGTGTGAACTAATGATATAAGATCCTACTTTTTTACTTTTCGCTGGGGTAATTGTTGATTTTTGCACAGCTACATGCCGAGGCATAATTTTTACTTACTATATTCACATATTCTGAAGGCAGAGATGGTTTCCTGAAAAACTTTGCAGCACCTTACACCACAGTCATTCCTGGGGAACACTGTTTTGCAAAGAGGCAACATCTTTTTGACAAAAATCGAACTGTGATGTTAGATTTTTGGGAGATAGGGAATTTTCTGACTTTATATGTTGTGTATATTTGGACTGATTCAATTTTTAAAATGTTTGCAGTCGTTTCTTAGAGATTAGATTGATTGCGCAGACTTGAGCAGTCTCTTGAGTTGTGACACTTACTTCAGTGAGACTAGTTAATTGGATAAAATTACTAGTGCACGATGTGTGAGTTCATCATGTTATGTTCTCAGCTGTTCTTTGTACTGGTGGTATGTATGACTGAAGAGTTTCTTTCCTAAACTTTGTCAAGGCAAGGGTTTTCTATAGAAACAATGAGTATAAAATGGTATGCTATCATCATCTTTTAACTGTTTGCATGACATAAGTGTTAGAAATAAATGCTATTCTGCTACCACAAATATTTGAAAAGTAAACAGAAGGCAGGATGGAGTGAAAGGAAGGGACAAGCAGTTTCAAATTTGAAAAAAACCCAAACCAAACAAAACAAAAAAAACCCAACCCACCCAAAAATGCCCAAGCTTTGAATTTTTCTCTCTGTTCTTTTTTCTTACTCTTAACTTAGTGCTTAACAAAAAGAGCTCAAATAATTTCTTCTGTTTCAATAAAGACTATGACAAATGTTGGCACTGAGAAGATACCTCTTCCAGAAAATACTTCTTCTAGATAACTTTAGAAAATTGAGACTATTTAAAAAAAATTAAACATTTTAACATACATTGAATATGTTGGTATACTGAAAAAAAATTAAAAAATCCAAACCCCTTAAAATATTTTTTCCGTTAAAACGTATTGCACCATGGCAAAATATAAGAGTTGCTTTGTATTTAATTTACTACTAAGTCATAGCATCATATTGCTCAAAGGCATCCTGAGAAATCATTCTAAAAGCATCTCACACAACCAGATTAGCCTCAAGTTCAGGAGAGAAGTTTCTCTAACCACTAATGAAAGACATTATAGCATACCTAAGTGGTTTGATGTGGTGTTTTGCCACAGGAAGAGTTAAAAAACATTTCTCCAAACTTTTCTTTTCCTCTCTTACTCAGTGAAACTTACTTGTTCTTGTTCTCCCAGTGACTGCGAAGAGCAGTGAGGGATTTCCCTGGCTGGAGCAACTTCTTTGGAGTAGCTAGTTGCTTTATTGCATCTTTGCCTTACTACTTTTGTATTCCAGATTAAATAAATCTGATTCTTTCATCTGTAGATAGCCTTTATGTGCATAACATGGCTTTACCTACTGATGTGTTTTGTGTGTGTGCTTGACAGAGATGACTTCTCATCATTGTGAACTGCTTCATCTCAGCTGTCAACTTGCCAGGAAGTTATTGCATAATATCTGCCACAAGTGGATTTACTTCCTTAACCTGGGAAACAATCATACCAGGCTCAAAAATGATATGTACAGCTTAGTGAGAAATCCCTACTATTCTACTTTGGGGATCTCCCTATAATGTGTGATGAAGATGCCCCTAGTGTTGTTTGACAGCAATGACATAGTCTTCTGCCTTAGAAATTGTGGTGGGTTGACCCTGGCTGGATGTCAGGTGCCCACCAAGCTGCTCTATCACTCCCCCCTCAGCTGGACAGAGGAGAGAAAATATAACAAAAGGCTTGTGGGCCGAGATAAGGGAGAGATCACTTGCCAGTTACCATCACAGGCAAAACAGACTCGACTTGGGGAAAATGAATTTAATTTATTACCAGTCAAAACAGAGTAGGGTAATGAGAAATAAAATCAAATCTTAAACCACCTTTCCCTCACCCTTCCCTTATTCCTGGGTACAACTTCACTCCTGAATTCTCTACCTCTTCCCCACCCCAGTGGCACAGAGGGATGGGGAATGGGGGTTGCAGTCAGTTCATCACAAGTTGTTTTTGCTGCTCCTTCCTCCTCAGGGGCAGGACTTGTCACACTCTTCCCCTGCTCCAGCGTGGGGTCCCTCCCACAGCAGACAGTCCTCCATGAACTTCTCCAACATGGGTCCTTCCCACAGGCGACAGTTCTTCTCAAACTGCTCCAGCATGAGTCCTTCCATGGGCTGCAGTCCTTCAGGAGCACACTGCTCCAGCGTGGGTCCTCCATGGGGTCACAAGTCCTGCCAGAAAACCTGCTCCAGCCTGGGCTCCTCTCTCCATGGGGTCACAGGTCCTGCCAGGAGCCTGCTCCAGCACGGGCTTCCCACGGGGTCACAGCCTCCTTCAGGCATCCCCCTGCTCCGGCGTGGGGTCCTCCATGGGCTGCAGGTGGAGATCTGCTCCCCCGTGGACCTCCCTGGGCTGCAGGGGGACAGCCTGCCTCACCATGGTCTTCATCACCACGGGCTGCAGGGGAATCTCTGCTCTGGCACCTGGAGCATCTCCTCCCCCTCCTTCTGCACTCACCTTGGTGTCTGCAGAGTTTTTTCACTCACATATTTTCACTCCTCTCTCCGGATGTGTTTTCTTTTGCACAGCAACTTTTTTCTTCCTCCTTAAATATGTTATCACAGAGGTGCTACCACCATCGCTGATGGGCTCAGCCTTGGCCAGCAGCAGGTCTGTCTTGGAGCCGGCTGGCATTGGCTCTTTCGGACATAGGGGAAGCTTCTAGCAGCTTCTCACCGAAGCTACCACAACCTTGCCACGCAAACCCAATACAGAAATTTATATAGATCATAAGTTTAATTGGAGACTAATTTAGGCATTTGAAAAAAAAACCAAAACAAACCAACAACAACAGAGTGTAAAAACAGGAGGTGTTATTCTAGAAATTCAATTTAACTTAATTATTTTGTTGTTTAATTGGGAAGATACATAAAAGCCAAGTAGAAAAATGAATGCAAAACATATTTGTCATAAGGCTGGGCTCTAGCTATCATGTAAAGGAATACCATAAGACTTCTCTTAGCTGTTAAAAGCTAAGGATCAAGTCAATTAACGTGCCAAAAAGATTCCGTCTCCTAAAGCAGAGTGAATTGTTATGTCTCTGAGGGCTCTATACCTGAAGGTTATTACGACAAATGCATCCTCAAAACAAGTTCTGGACTCCTTCCTTACTAGCTAATTTTACTGAGATTCATTGTGATGTGTTTGGTGAGGATTCAAAATTAAACATTTCCAGTTTATCTGGAGTTAGGGAATATGCATAATGCTTTTGCTAAACTGATTTTTCACATCCAGCTCTCTGGGAACTACATTGAATTGTTGTCCTGGTGACCGTCCCCATTTTAAATTTGTGGTCCCATATTCAAGACTACGGGCCGATGAATGTTCTAAGTTGTGAAGACTACTGTACAAAAGCATTTTGTTGTCTCTATTTTGAAGTGAGAGGAGAACCAGTTTTGTTCTCTTGGAGTAAGCAGTTGACAAAGCAATGTCTTGATATTCCTGACTTCTAGTATGCACTGGCTCGTTTCAGCATTGGATGGAAATGCAACTGAGATGTGATAGTGGTGTGTGCATCTTTTAATTGCCTTAGAGTTTCAGTGCAGTTTGAGTTGCAGCAGAAATAAATGGAATTTGCAGAGGTATTACAGGGTTGATCTGATGTGGTACCTTCAGGAGCTGTAGCACGAACTTAGGTCTGGAAGTTAAGCTTTAAATCACCGCTGAACGATTGCATTTCTCTGCTGTGTTGGAGCAAGCAGGGACTCCAGATACAGGCAGTTTGGAAAGAGGTCAAAGTTTTTTTGCTGAAATTGTGCTGATCCTTCCTAGAAGTTCAGATTGTACAGTTCTACTGAAGTGCATCCTCATGCCAAGATCTGCCAAGGAAAAGGCAGTTATTTTGAGGGTGCCTTGGCTGATCCTCAGCTGCAGAGTCTTTTCTAGCTGGTTCTGGCCTTTTAAACCAGAGACAAATGGGCTAAAGCACTGAGGAGAATTTTCCTTATGAATTAGGAGTGGCACATATACGTATGTTTGTGTTTGCATGCATGCACACATGTCATAATCTTGTACAGCTGTCAAAGTTGTTACCCATTATTTGCACGGTTCACAACCTGCTTGCTTGTTTGTGCAAATATCATTACAAGATAGGAAGGGGGAGGCAAAAGCAGTGAACTGGGCTTGGTTCTTCCTTATTCCAACACTAGTCTGTTCTAGTTTCCGGTTTTGCCTCAGTATAAATATTGTAATTGATTTTTTTTTTCCAGTGGGAATTATGTATTTTTTTATCCAGAAAGATGAGTGCCAAACTCAGACATAAGCAAACAGTTATTTAGTAGAGTCTGTGATGTACTTTCCAATCCTATTTTCCTGCACACCAGAAATATCTGCAACATGGTGAATTTAACAATCGTTATCACTTATTTGCTGAAAAACAAACTGGAATTTTAGCAGATGTTTCAAGTTTTGGAGGTAAAAGGCCTTGTTATGTTATCTAAGGAAAGAATAGTACTCTGTACCTCTGCAGTGTTTTCTGTGAAGGGATTTTGGAATATTGTATTGCTCTTAACCCGTTCAACGTACTTAAATGTTAACTATATTCTGAGTTGGTAGATTGAATCAGGGAAAGATTTTTTGATGTGATTAATTTGATAATAGAACTGGATCTCACATCAGTGTCTGTGCCTGTAATCCTCCCAAATGGGTCGTTAGTCAAAGTGAATCCTTTAAAGGTGTGTGCACCCCAGCAGTACCCTCCTGCCATTCGGTGCCATAGCTTTGTAATCTGAATCTGTTTAAGCAAGTATGCAGGACAAATTGAATTTCACCTGATTTACCCATCCTGACTCTACCCTGAAGTCTTAGTTTACTAGTATATGAACACATGCATAACTGCCACTGGGAACTGGCACCGAAGTGTGTAGCGTTGATGTTCTCCACGTGTTTACTACTTCATTGCCCTCATGAAAGCCAGAATAAAGAGAAGATAAATAGTGATGTGGATTTCTTAATCTCTAATACTTGATACTTTCTGCAATAGTGAGAAAAAACAGATGAAGGCAAGCCAAACTGTAGAAACTGAAGACCTGAACTCTCAGCTGACAAGGAGGGAAAGCTTTTCTGAACACACCAGGGCAAATTCAGCATGGCAAATCTGCAAGAAGCAGGATAGTTAGGCTTCGGTTTGCAGTTGGAAGTGATAACGTATATGCAAAGAATCAGAGAGGATTCTGTTACATATAGATTTTTTATTGTGGGGTTCTTATGGAGAAAATTGGGTGGGGAGAAAGGACAGAAAACTTTAAAATCTCTAATCTGGAAAGCACGTGTAATTTTGATGTGCCATCCAATCAATCATCTCGTTGTCACCTATATGAAACACGTTTTAACTCTGAAACATGTTCAATTTTATCGTACTGTTTTAACTTTTGCAGACTTCCAACAGGACCTTTGATATTCCTCTCACTTTGTCTGGAGCAGTAGTTCTACGGGAAAGACTAAATTATGAAGAAAAGACTCGTTATTTTGTCATTGTTCAAGCAAACGTAAGTATAGATCTCTTAATGGTCATTTATGCCACTGATTTAGGTGGGGCTTTAGTTTGCAGATTTAGATTTTTCCAAGGAAAGGAAAAGTCTTGCTGAAATACCAGGTCTGATAATACTGTTCTCCTAAAGATCCTGATTTATCTAGGTCATTGAAAGCTTAGACACATTATTACTGGTTAAAAAAGCTTGTTCAGTGTGTGTAACAAGATAACCTTTTTGGCACAAGGAACAAGTTGCAAATTTGAAGTATAGCCCATGCAGAAAAGTGCATTCTAGTGTCACTAAGTGTTCATTTTCTAACAAATCTAGCGATGCTAATTTGATCTTAGATGAGTTTAATGGATACAATTTAGTTGTATCCTTCAGGTTTGAAATGCATTTTTCTATAAAGAGGTGATTTTTCTTTCAAGTCATATTGCAAGCATATATAGAGGTTTTTACAGAGTGGCTGGCAGTGGATAAGGCATACCGAGAAGAAAAGTGATGATTAAACTGTATCTGTCATCAGAGAAGTTTTTTGGTGCCCTTGAGGACTGTGAAAGCTTTTTTTCCCTCTTTGTCCTTCTGATAATAGCCGAAATGAAAACTTCTCCTCTGTTGTTTACCTCTGTTGTGATACTACTTCATTTGTGGGAAAATGAGAATGCTCTGAAGCAACTTCAGATAGCTTGCTCCTGAATTCACGCATTTATATTGCTGTCATCTTTCTGATACAGAATTGTAGATGCATTTTACAATCCACTTTGCTACATATTTTGTGGCATTGCAGTGTTCCCCCAACAGAAGATAGGCTCTGGGGGTGTCTCAGTGCTTTTTGCACTTAGATATATCTAAACATGCTTTCTGGCTGTTAGAACAAGTCGTTTTAGCTGGCTAATGTAACTTGCTGATCTCTTGAGCAGGAATATGGGAAGGTTGAGAACTGATTTGCCTTGTGGTTTTATCAATAATTTATTCTGCAGATAACCACTGCTTACTCACAGCTCTTTCCCTTTGCTGTCAGAGCTGTTTCATGAGACACTGCGCTCATAGAAAAATAACTGGGGTAGTTCAGCAGGTCATCCTTTTCAAGAGAAAGGTATGGTGTACAGCAGTGCAAACACCTCACCGGAGGAGGGAAGCCTGTCACGCTGCAACCGCTGAAGGCACGGCTCGGGATGCGCGGTGGCAGTACTACAAAGCAATCTCATATTAATTTGTTCATTCCTTTAAATATACGTCCTTACACAGTAAATTGTCACCTTTGTGGTACTGGGTTTGGGACCAGAGCTGTGCAGATAGCTTCTGTGTCATGTTCATAGATAATGGGGCAGCTTGCATGATTGAAATGTCTTGCGAGGCCATGTGTTTTCTCATACCCAAATGGGAACTGAGCTCACTAAAATTTTGAGTGCTCACAGATGAGAAACTAGCTAGATCTCAAAGAAAGGCTCTAATTAAGCTCTGTAGCTCAGCTTTTTAGAAGTTTGCCTTACACATCTTTTTTTTTTTTTTTTAAATTTTATTTTATTTTACAAAATATTGCAGGCTGCACTTAATTATCTCTATTGTATGTACTATGCAATCATACTTCTATTCCATTGGTTACACTTGCAGTGATTGTTTATTGTTCTTGCATCCTGAAGATTATACATTAAATTAATTACTTTGTATCTGCTTTGATCCAGTATTACTCAAAAAAGGCACATACTGGAGGAATGTTAAAAAGTTTCACTGATAATGAAGGCTGCTCCTTGTAGCTGGTATTGTTTTTCATCATTGACCATAAAGAAAGCTTAATTCAGAAATTCCCATCTTCAGTAACTGTAAATGTAAAGCAGTTTGAAAAACTGAGTGGACTGCAAAATAGGAAAAAAAAAATGCATCCAATCTGATTTAGAGCAATGACCTGTTCTTCTTACACAGATGATGATATTAAACAGCATAAATACTAAGAGAAGAAGCTTTTTTCTTTTCTGTCAATGTTATCCTAGGATAGGAGGGCAAGACCTAACTGATGGGCCATATTCTCTCTGCAAGATTTTATTTTTGTAAAGAAAAGCTATCACAACAGTTCTTCCATGAAAGTGGAAATATTTCTGACCATTTTATAAAAAATATTGGATAGTCATGCTGTTTCTTCACTATGATAACAAAAGAAGAAAGAAAAGGTGAACTGTTGCTAATGTGTACATCGTTCAGTGTATAAAAGTAATCCAGATGGTTCTGACAATTCAGGAAAGTGTAGCTTTTATTCTGTACCATCTCAAAAGAAACAAGGAGACAACAAAGAAGTTGCAATGCTCAATGGCGTCTTGTGTACCCCAAGATTTAAAAAAAAAAAAAAAAGCCTAACCATGATACATTGACAAGAACCTGTCATGCAGCATGGAGACTTTTTTGGGATGCAGCATTGTAGCTGCTTTATTGTGGACAGAAGTGTTCTTCAACCTTTTAAAACATGAGCAGTATAACTCATTCAAGACATATCAGCTTTTCACATGGAGTACAGTTTGGAGATCTTAGATCAATCACTGTCCTCTGGCTGGGTTTTTTGGGGGGGAAGGGAGGGGTGAGTGCTAAGTCTTTCTTAAATTGTCGCGTGCAGAGGTGGATTGAGCATTACAGTCTACGGTGCCTCTACTGCCAATTAGAAAAAAAGTAGTTACTGCTTATGCTTTCCATTTCTGTAGGTGAACGTCCTTTTAATTTACTTATGGAAAGGGTTTGGTAAAGCTACACAAAGCAGCATAAGAGTGTATTTCAGATTATAAACAAGGCATGAAGGACTTTTTATCTTATACAAATATGCTGCATTTTTGTAGATTTAACAAGATATGTATCTTCATTTAACACATTTCCTGAGAATTAATTTCTCAAAACTGTATTATTTTTGAGTGATAGATGTCTCACAGTATTTCTTAATTCGAGAGGTAAACTTTTACCTCTTAAGTGTATTTCTGAGCCTTTATGAAATTAAAGGCTGTAGCTCTAAGGCTGAAGTTGATGTTTGGACTCCATGATCCTGAAGGTCTTTTCCAACCTAAATGATTCTATGAAGTTTCTGTAATTAGCTGTTTCCTAGAACCTGGATAATTATAGTGCTTATATATTTTGCCCTTAGCTTTAACTTTAAAATTTTTGTAGATTCTGCATTCAGAAAGTCTCACCAAATGTAACTCTTTTGCTCCACAGGACCGAGCCCAAAATCTTAATGAGCGAAGGACAAGTACAACCACCCTGACAGTAGATGTGCTCGATGGGGACGATTTGGGACCAATGTTTCTTCCTTGTGTCTTGGTGAATAATACTCGTGACTGTAGACCTCTCACCTACCAAGCGAGCTTGCCAGAACTGACTGAACCTGTAAGTCCTCTTGATTTTTTGTGACTTTTATACATTTGTTTTGCAAGCAACTGTCATCTTTTTCTGTGGACGCAATTGAGAACTGTAGCTAGACAGGTCATGTATGCTTTATGCCATGTTTTATGTGCTAAACAAAAGAAAACCAAGGGTAAGATATATGTAGGAATAGAGGGTGAAATTCTAGCTTTAATACAATGACAAACTGCTCGTTGACTACATCAGCTGAGTCTCACTGAAATTTGGTAAGTTATGGAATTCCTTTTCCTGATCTGTGCATGTTTTGCTCTTGAAATATCCTGAAGAAGCACTTCTGAGAAGGGATTTGATGTGTTACTCCGTTCAGGATTGTTAGAGACCTTAGGAGAAAGATTTTTGGAAGAGGAAGCATTAGTCACTAGTCCCTGAAAAGACTGTGTGTTGCTATTATCTGGTTTCAATTGAGGCACTAAAGAGTAACGTGGTTTTTCTCATATAAATGCTTGTACTGAGTATATCAGTTAATACATCAGTTAGGATAGGGACAAAAGTCAGCGTAAGGCTCATTTCACACTGGAATGTGCACAATGAATCACAAAAAGGGGGAGCTGAGAGCTTTATCATTTCTTGATGAGAGATGGTGCCAACTCCCCTTCCTTACAGGAGAAATGCTGCTGGGTATAATGGACATGTGCATCTCTGTGGTGGGTGAAAAGAAAAATTAATTTCTTAATTGATATTGACATATGACCTTTGATTTGTGTATTTAAGAATATAAAAAGGAAGAACCAATTGAATCACTAGGTATTACCCCACCCGATTGACACTGACATTAAGATGACATTAAGATAATGTTGAGTATTGACATTAGGATCATGACTTCCCTTGTTCATTGCAGGACATGCTCTCTGTCCTGCTTCCTCCAACCAGGAGATGGGGGAGGTTGAGGCTGTAAGTGTGGAGGTTCTTGCTATTCTCTGCCTTGTTTGTCTTGCCATCCTGTGCCTTGTATGTCTTTTGCCAACCCACATTACAGTTTCCTGCTTTATCTGGCCTCAGGGTCCTGCTGGAAATATGCTTGAGCTGGTTACCACGCACGGCCGCAACCCCGCTTGGTTGATTCGGATAATGCTCTTGGCAAGTTTCAAAGTTTCTCGCAGTTGTTTGATCCATTTTAGGACCAGCTGAAATTGTGTCTAATATATCAACAGTTGATCAATTGCTTCTGCACAGTACAGGCTGTGGTTTAATAATCATTGCAACCTCAAGGAAGTAAGGCAGGGCTTACCATAATCACGACGTACGATTAGTGTGCCTTCTGAATAAGGGAGGGCTAGAACAAGTTTCAGGGAAGTGGTATAATCCTGTCTGGACCCCTTGGCAAATTTCTGGGAGAAGACTGGGTCTTAAAGGGCACGTGCGCCTCCAAAGGAGGTGATTTCTCTTTACTGGAGAATCTCTTCCTGACAACTGCAGCCTGATTTGTAAGGCATAGCAAGACTGGAGCCTTGATATTCAGCTTGTAACAGCAGCAAATCGATTGTGAAAGGAAAAAGGAGAGACGTTCCATATTTAACCTTGTTATATTGATTTACACATCTGTGTCTTTTTCCTTTTTTTATTTTTTTTTTTAAATTTTTTTTTCTTGGTGTTTGATAACCCTTTGTAACTGTGTTGTCTGTTTTGGACTTGGTGAATAAATGCTTTTACTTTAAATTTTGTATTAATTTGGTTTGGTGTCATTTTAAGGCAACTACAAGTTACTCTGTAGCTGAGTATGCGGCTTCATCAGGGTTACTAGAGCACCCTAACTATGCAGGATGAGAGGGGATGACCCCATTTTATCTGCACAGATCTGATAGAGTTCCCCATACAGAGGCAGGTGAGGCAGAAATTACTAATAACCGGTGTTTGGGCATTACCTTGTTTTTTATCTGGTTATCTTAAAGTATAATGCAAATCATACAATTTTCCTGATACAGCTCTCACAGATGAAAGGAATCCAGCTCTGTCTCCATTCTTGCCCTTAGTCAGGTACATATGCCGCACTGGAAAACAAAGCAGTGTCTGCCAAGGAGGGTGTCTAGGCTAGGAAAAAATCTGACTAATGATTTAGGTGCTGAGTAGCAAAATGTATTCATTTAACATCATAAGCTATAATCTGTTTGGGTGTCAGCTTTTTTTGTTTGCTTTTTGGCTTTTTTGCATCAAATTGCACCTTTAGAAATCCGATCTATGAAATGAGAAACCAGTTCTGTTGATAAACTACCAGCTATCTGCTGTATATCTACTTGTACTACTGTAGCAGTTTTGATAAACCTAAGTGGGAGAAGGATGTTTGAACTCAAGAGTTTTACCTTGGTACCTCAAATATTTACTTGACTTTTAAATAATAATTCCTGTAGAAGATAGGGATGGTACTTAAAAAGATTCAGCTGGTAAACATATGTATTACATCTGTCCTGCAAACAGCAGTGTGATAAAGTGCAGAGAAGCCTGAGTTGTCTGGACTAGCTGAGGGCTGGCAGTAGACTCATGCGATGCTCTGATCTGGCAAAGAGGACCTTGTTCAGAGAGAGATGGGAGATTTCTGCGTGATGGGAAACTGTTGCATTGCACCACGTAGACAAGACCCACCTGAGTCCGTAACGGTGTAAGACATTAACTACGATGTTAGGTTATACAGAAGCTGATAGTAACCAATACACTCCTCAGAACAATTTATCTGAAGTTACTTGTACCAGTTGTTTGTTTTAAAAGATCAAAATTTACCACACTGTAGGTGTTGAACCCCCAGCGTGTGTAGCAAATAGAACAGAATGCTGTTTGCTGGGTATTTTTTAATGGCAGCAACTACATAGGCTGAAGGACTATTTTTAGTGCAACATAATCTTTTTTTTTTTTTTTAATTTGCTTTTTAATTTTTCAATGAACATGAGAAGGAAAATTAATAAATCTAGAACAAAGTTGAAGTATGAATTATTCAGAAGCAGTAGCTTGAAAAAGAAGTTCTGCTTTCCAGGGCAAGATGTCTACTCAACTGACCCCTAAAGTAAAGCATTTAATGTAACTGGTAAGAATAATATTACACAATTATTTCTCTTTAGTTGGCATCTATCCATGAATTTACTGAGGTAAAAATTGTGTTTCCTTTCCAAGTTTCTTTCCCTTAGACGCTGTAAAGCAGTTGGATATATTGGCAATAAAGAATCCATACAGCGTGTGCTTTGTTTATGGTCTTTGGCAGGCAGAGATAGAAGAGGCCAGCAAAATTAATGGATCTCTTTGTTACCAGAGAAGCAATTTATTTTCCCAAAGAACAATATCAAGGTTTATGCTCTGCCTTCTGAGAGTTGTTCTGACTCATGGCAGTATTAATAATATTACTAAATCTGCTCTAGGTTGGGCAGAGTGCTGTATAATTGCAGTTTATACACTTGTAAAAACCTGTTTTGCATTTCTGCCATTTGCACAGACAGTGTAAATTCCCCTAAAGCCGCCGATCTTCCAAGCAGAGGCAAAGATTTTCTGATGGTCCTTTCTGGGTAGGCATATAGAATGAAATGTTGTGATAGTACCTTCTCAGTCAGCCGGGTGCTGCCTGTGAACAACTGATCTTTGCCACAAAATACTACATTCTTCATTGGCGTTTGCCTGGTTTTGTCAGTGTCACTTTCGCAGTGCCACCAATGAGCTACTGTAATTAATTGCTGTGATGGCCTTCTTGGGTCTAGGATCACAGCTAAGGTCATATAAACATCAGTGTCTCTGATATCAAATGGTTGTGAGGTGCTCTTGCAACTTTGTAGAGGAGGCAGAAACTCATAGTTCAGAATAAAGAAACTTTGGATGCTTTTATAGCACATTAGTTCTTCTGAATCCTCCGGTAGGTGAGTGGTGAGAGCTGAACTGCCTTGCCACTGTTGAAGCCCAAAGCTAAGTTAACAGCCTGTAATCCACACCTTAGATTATGTATTGCTTCCCTGGGCAGTAATTTGCTTGTGAAGTGCAACTTGTTGAGTTTGATTCAGTGCCCATGACAGTGATGGAGTAAGCTGCTTTACAAGTTTCCACACCAGGAGGGAAAAGAAATAAATCTACTGAGTTTTGAGTCCTCTAATAATCATTGCAAAAATTATCTTGCAAAAAAGACACCCAAAGCCCACTGTAAGACAGCATTCAAAGTCATTGTTTGAAATTCTCTCTCATAATACATGTGCAAATCCTTTGACTTTATTTCCTTTAGGGGAACGCAGAGTACATCTTCAGTGATGTCTTACAATGAACTAGCATAAACCTTCCAAATTCAAGTTCCATAACCCAGATATATTGCCTTATAATAAAAGGAAAAGTAGTGTCTTTGCTAGATGAAAAGATGCATGTATGAACCTCCCGTGTCTGCTAATTGGTTCACATACTTTCATGTGTGTTTCTTAATTGTTGCCGTCCTACTTTCTCTCTGGCAATGAATTTATTATTGTTAGCTAAATTTCAGCTTCCAAGAAAACCTGTGTTGTTTGTTGGTCGGGATTTTTGTTGTTGTTGTTGTCTGCATAGTTTTATATTTGCCTTAGTGTTTCTGTGTCTGATCAAATCTGCCAAATAATTCCCGCCCCCTCATTGTTTCAGGAAGACTTCAATAAATTAGCATTTATTATTGGGATGTGCAAGTCATCAAATGGAGTTAAAAAAATATAACCTCATGAATGTCTTATTGGAAAGATAATTTTTCCTTCCTCTTTCCCCTTCAGTCTGTTCCTTTTATGCTCACTTTGTGAAGGTTTTGTCCGTTTCTATACTCAATTTTTTCCATCATCATGCGAGGGAGAAAAGCCAATTAGCTGTAAAATATAGATTAGGTTTATTTAATCAGTTGCTGGACTAGTTTTGCAATAAACTGATTTGTTATCAGGTTCCATAGGGTAATTATCAGTCCACACAAACACTAATAGAATCCATGACACCTATGAGGCTTTCTTTGTACTAATTCAAGATTCAACACTTTAAATACCTAGCTGTGTTATGAGACATTGCTTATTAATGCACCACTAATGAATCTTTCTACATGCAAAGTATTTTTTTTTGTACTAATTATCCTCAGTATCCTTAGAAGTTGTGTCAGCAGGGACCTTACAAAGTCTGTGGGCTCAGCTGCCCTGTTGAGCAGAGACTCAAGAAGATTGGTCTGAGCAGAGGACTGCGAGATGAAAGGCTAAAAAAAAAAATTCTCCAAAGAAAAGTGTGGTTGAGGGGGGTAAAACAAGACATTGAAGAGCAGGAAGTGCCCTTAGAAGCCCTCAAGCTTTTGCTAGCAAGAAGGACCTTGTCAGATTAGTTTGGATTCAGGGATAAGAAAACTGAACTTGTAGGAGGTGGTATTGTAATCTTGCTGGGTAAAAGTCTTGCTTGATCAGTCAGGGAGCAAGTCGTCCCTGAAGAGCACTGTGCGCATCCTGTAACACAGTTTTGAAATTGTGGAAACTGCAGAATTTTGATGGTAAGGTGAAATGAACAGTTTTGCACAATATTTTTTTTTATTGGAAAGTTTAGGTCATTCTATATTCTATATTTAACACAGCAGAGTTTTTTCTGATCACTTAAAAAAAAATTTTTTTTTTTTTTTTTTTTTTTTTTTTTACAAGGCAAAAGATTTTGAATAGTTCATGCAAGGGACAAAAAAGTTCATTGACTTGCATATATGCAAAGCCTAATAAACCATCATAATATTAAGAGTTGTGGCTATACACAATCCTCAATGTATCTTGACAGAAAGTACATATTATTTGGAATCCATAGAATCATTTAGGTTGGAAAAAGACCTTCAAGATCATTGAGTCCAACCGTCATCCATGCCCACTAAACCATGTTCTGGAGTACCCCATCTACGCGCTTTTTGAATACCTCCAGGGATGGTGACTCAACCACTTCCCCGGGCTGCCTATTCCAACGTGACAACCCTCTCAGTAAAGAAATTTTTCCTGATATCTAACCTAAATCTCCCTTGCCTCAACTTGAGGCCATTTCCTCT
>JAVJGG010000094.1:6192456-6227036 GCA_035590195.1 Aviceda cuculoides
CCAGGTCCTTCTCTGCCGGGCAGCTTTCCAGCCACTCTTCCCCAAGCCTGTAGCGCTGCGTGGGGTTGTTGTGACCCGAGTGCAGGACCCGGCACTTGGCCTTGTTGAACTTCCCATTTCCCATTCCTCTGCAGCATTCTAGCTCAGCATCAGAGGGTAACATACTGTAGCAGCTGCAGTAAAATAACTTTCATACCACTTTCCCTGGGGTATTGCTGTTTAGGAGTTATTTGCATTTATTGTTTTTGGAATTGGGGACTTACCCTTTATGGTACGTTCTGGGCACCGTAACCTGTTGCAGTAGGGAGACTGTGGGATGCGGAGGAAATGGGTTATTCTCTGGGTGTGAAAAATTAAAATGCTGTAGGAGGGAACTGAGGTTACAGCAGTACAGGAAAGGCTAGTTTTATTGCAATGGAGAAGAAAAAAGGAGTTTGGTGGAGGACTGAAGTAATTTGATCAGTGGGTGGGGCTGGTGTTGGGAACACATTACACTTGGTAAGTAACAAGGCTTAAACAACTCTGTACAAATCAGTTCTATGCTTATTATTGATAACTGATTAACATTGCAGAGGATGTGACGGTTTTTCAGTACCTCTGGGCCTGGGGATGACAAGCACTTAACAATTCTTTCTAATGTAATCTCATTGCAGTTCCTTGCTATCTGACTGTACAAATCCCAATTCCATCTGAATAGAAAACCTCCTGGAAATTTTCTCATATGTTAATATCAAAGTTGCTGCAAAATGAGTAATGTCTGAAATTTCTAGAAACACCATTTCTCCATCTTAGTTAAAACGGCAGTTATTAGTCAAAGAATAAAATTCATCAAAATGTTCTGTTTTTTTTAAAGTGGATTTTTATTTATTTCTATTTTTTTTGCTGTGGGAAATACCTACTTTACAGAACACATTTTATCCAGGTATCTACCATGCAAACTAACCAAGTAATCTTCCCTGAGGTTTGAGAGAAACTTGCTAGTTTAGCCTCAGCTTCCATACAGACACTAAGTAAGATTTTTGTGGCACTAAAACACACAGTCTTCATAATTTGGCAAATTAAAAATCTAGTCCGAGTTCAAGTGAATATGTGTCGTTAAATCAATTTCAAGAAAACATTTTGACGTATAGGGAAGCTGTCTCTTCTACCTGTGTGAAGGGTAAAATCTCATAGAAAAGCGGGAATGCTTACCCCTGATGAAAGTGGTTTCTTTCTTGTCTTTTCTTGTAAGTATAACTGCTTAAAGTCAAATGTGCATGGGGGTGAATTTGTCCCTACTGACAGTCAAACTATAAAACTAAAAAATCAGGTTAGATGGTTAGATTGCTGGTTAGATTGCCAGTTTTTCTTGATAAATCATTTTTTTCTTGGTTGGATATGGTACATTTAAAACCACAAATGTTCATGGCTAATTTAGGAAGTTGTTAGTTTCTGAAGAAGTTGTATCTCAATATGCCTTTTTTTCCTTTGCCTTATTTTTACTAAGACTTGGCATCTTTTACTGAAGCATGGTAAAAGAGATTTGCCGGTCTTTGGCTTTCTCTGCCTGTATAGTCTTATGAGCTGTGCGTGCGATTTAGTTGCATCGAGCATCGGGAAATTATTTGAGATTTAATTTGCTTCTAATTAGTCCTTTCTCAGCAAAATAGATGGTGTCCAATTTTGGGGACTGATGCTAAGTGCTCTTGTAGGGGATGGTATTTACACTTCGTCCTGGAATTAGACCGTGATTGAGCACAATTATGTCTGCTGGCATAATTGAATGTTTAGTGTGGCTTGGGTTTGTGGCTTCCAGAGAAAATAGAGCTTTCGTCATTTGGAGAACTGCATGTTTCTCTCTATACAAATGTTTTTGGTAAGGGAAAAAGTGACTTTCCATTTTGAATAGGCAGCATCCAGCTCTGCAGTGGTATCTGGCATTGAGATTTATGCTGAAATTGGAGGTATGCCAGGGTGCTCTGGGGAAAGTAGCTTGCCTGTTTATAGAGACACGTCTTGCTGCCTAGCCCAGTAGATATGCTCTGTCTGTCTCGTGTAGAAGTATTTTTATTTTTTTTTTCCCCTCTATCTGTTTCTTTATCCCTTCCTGTGTTAGAAACTGATCTTAGCTTTGAATTCAGATGTAAGTTTCTCAGCAGTCACTACAGGGGAGTGCAGCAAATTCCTTATTAACTGTGCTGTGTTCATCTTTGACTTTAACAACATTCATGTTGCCCGAGGATCCCTCTTATATTTACCAATAATGAACCCATGCATTCTTTGTATCTCATGGTTTCAGGGCTTGATAGGAAAGAGAAATAAGTATATAAGTGTGCTTTGGTTTTAAATAAATGTTTAGTTGAGAAGATCAACTTCTAACAGCTGTTATTTCAGAATTTCTATACAGTCTATACAACAAACGATTAAGGGTAAATCTTATATTTTGTTTAAAATTTGTGCAGCCATCCTCTAATGAATGTAATGTCGTAGCTCCAGAGCATATATAATCAGGGCTTTCGTACATTATAGTTTAGGCTGTAAACTTTTTGGTTTTACTGTATGCATGTGTTGTCCAGCTTTCTGTATGAACTCACTCTCATATTTAATGCCATAATTATTTTGCCTTTTCTTCATAAATACTACTGTATCTGAGTAAATGTTAGACAAGACAGACTGGCAAATTGTTATTTGCTACTAAAAGGCTTATGTACTTTCTTATCTGTATATTATATATTAGAATATTTATTTAGAAAAGCTTGGCAATTGGTGTTAGACTAAAATCTTTGGTGAAAGATAGCATGTGCTGTCAACTGTTGGGCTGTAAGATGAATGTATTTATTGTGTATTTTACTAGCCAAAAATTATTTGGTAGACGGGGCAATGGTGTCACTTCAGCCACGCTACAAGAACTAATGAGAGAAATGCTTTAAAAATCAGGGCTGTGTCTATATGTTCTGGGGTTTTTGCTTATTCAGTAGATTAGAAAAGACCGTCTCTCATGTCTGAGGCTTTGAATAGTCCCTTTGCCACTGGCTGACAGATGTCCAAATTGACCCATTTTTTAGGTATTAATTTTTCATTAGCAATTTAGGTAAAACCTGAAACTCAGATTAGGAAAGGAAAAATGAAGATTGATTTCCATGACACATAGGCAGTTGTCAGTGTATTTTTTTTATTGAAAAAGGCAAATTGTTATGGCCAAGTTATTTGCAGTATAGTTGAGCAGCAGATAGCAATTTTTCTAATTAAATTTAAGCATAGATGCATGATGAACTGATAGGCAATCTTGAATTGCTTTGGAAGTTGGAAAGCAATTCAAAAGCAATGATAAAATCCTCTCTCGGGTACAGTTTCCCCTTTAAAGTTTATGGATAAACTTTTCATTTGCATTTTTTTCACTCTTTTCACTCTAATTGCAGCCATACAGAGGTCACCAGATTGATGTTAAGTTCAAGGTAATGAACAATGTTAAACAAGCAGGAGCATTCACAGTAGATTTATGAGCATAGGCTCTTTTATAACTTGATATCGGTGATGTTGAATTAACTCTATGGAAATGACTCCTTTAGCAAAGTCAAAATGGACAGCTTTGATAAGCTATTGATTATTTGCTAGTGCATGATAAGAAGTAATAAAAGGTGATTTAAGTCTTCTGTTATGATTTTCCCTATCTTTTCCTTTTTTGTGATTGATTGTGTGTCTCCCATATGCAATCTCTTGATAAGTAGAGCCTTTTTTTAAAAGGAAATGTCACTGAAAAGTAGCGAAGCATGAAAAGGTTAAAATTACAAAGATGTGATGTTACAGGTAATTAATTTTTATGTATTTGGGAGTATACCAAGATGGCACGGTTAATTAAAAAGAATTGTCAGTAAAATTTTCAGTAACTTCAATATGTGAATACATGAACCTGAGAACTGTTTTCTATAATCTCTCCTGGCAGGCAGGCAAGCACTTCACTGGCTTGATATATTGATCAGGCAGGACAGTCACTGTTCTGTATCTAAGATTAACTTACAATTTTAAATATAGATGTATTTCAGATAGAGACGTTAACTCAGCTGCTCTTGACTTCAAGAAAAAACAAACCCATGTTTTTAACTTCTAAAATGTGATGAATGTTTAAAGAAACAGGATGTTTCGATTATTGAAAACACTGTTTCTGGTTGAGAAAGTCATAGCAAGGCTACAGATTAAGTGAATATAAACCGAAAGATACTTTCCTGATGGTTATTTTAACCAAGATGCATTTCAGACATAGAGTTGATGTCTATGGGTAGGAATAAAGTGGTATGTCATAACTTGCTCTGAGTACAGGAAACTTGTTTTAAATGTGAGTTTACTATGGTGGAGATCTTGCCTTGTATGTTTGATACATACCAGAAAAGGGGGGGAGAATAGTGAATTTAATTGAAAGATAGAACAGGAGGACACGTGGAATTTTTTTATAACATGAAAAGAGAATAGGTTGAGCGTGATTTACATGCTTTAGGTTTCATTAATACTAATCTCTCTTAAAATAGGCAAGTGGAGCTTTTAAGGGAAAAAAGATCAAGCTTGACTAAAAACTAAGAAGTTTTGGTCAATATATACTTAAATATGAAATAGGAAAAGAAAAATATCATTGCAGATCATCTTTGAAGTTGTGTTTTGGTTGAGAGAAACACCTTTTTTTTTTTTTTTTTTTTAATTGCTAGGACTGGGTTATCGAGTGACCCGTAATACACAGTGGCCATGGGGCTCCCTCGCTGCCACAGGAGGAGCAGGAACTCTGGTAGCTCACCAGAGACCCAGTCTGGGCTGGATATTTGACTGATGGTGAAAACAGGCACATTTTCTGGGTATTTATCAAGCCATAAAGTGAAATTTTAGGAGAGTTAATCTCAAATCTGATTCCTTTAATTATCAAGAGTAAGGGGGGAATAAACTGGTAGAAAATGACTGATTTTATCATATACATAATTTTCTTATTTTTTCCAAATATGGAAATGTTCCATTAATTGCCTGATATTTATCATCATGGTTAGTAACTTACTGGGAACACTAACAGGAAAATATTCAGTTCTTGAATTCTTATACAATAGCTTTGTCAGAAGCTAAGAAGAAAAAGGGTCCTCATTTTGCTTGGAAAAAGTAAATGTGGAGCTGTAATTAGGAGTGGTTTTCTTTCAGAAATTAAGATCATCTACTTTGATTCAAATGGCACATCAGCCACATAAGTCAAATATATAAAACGTTTGAAAGAGATTGCCAGGGTGCCTGGGTGGGATTGATGTGTGCAGTAGTACAGGTTCACTAGTGTAAACCCACTTTCTTGTGTGGCAGAACTAATGCCAAAAATCTGTTGAACGAATGAAGTACAAAAAGTGACAAGCAGTCTTAGCTGAAAAGATCTTGCTGTTTAATGCTACTGTATTCTTTGTTCGTTCTCCACTTTTCATTTTAAAGTTTGTTAGAAGAAGAAGAAAAAACCCCTACCTGCCTCAGCAAAGAAGACTTTAGCATAATGTGTGAGATCACACACCTTACAGAATAGTTACATGAGGACAGTAGAAAACTGCGGTTCTTCACTTTTGTGAGTTATCCCACAGCCTGGGATTTGACACTATCTTTCTGTGATGCTATTAAGGGATTTCTGAAGTGATCGAGCCTTTCTCACCTCAAAAGCTAGAGCTTCAGTAGAGGAAACAGTGCCTGAGAAAGTACCATCCCCGTCTCGTTCTGAGCTCCCGTCTGTATCTTGAATATACAATCAACTACTTGTGTGATTTAATTGCTGTCTTGGAACTTTGCCATGATAAAAAAGCCACTTTCACAATATCCACTTCTGTTTTCTATTTCATAAAACCATGTTTGTTATGGTGTGAAGTGGAGCTATTTTCAAAGAGGAAGCATATGTATTAACTTATTTGATCCTTAAATGTCATTTAGAAACATTTAAAGGTTTTAAATGTTGACATTTAGACAAAATACTTTTGCTTTATCAGTGATGCTTTATGAGTGAACTTCACTTCAGAAAAATGCTCATCTATGTCATAACACTGATCCTTGTAGAGATAATTGTCATTTCAATAGCTAGTCTATCCTGTTAAACTATAAACTAGCTGTTCGTTAAGGGTGACGAATAAAGATTCCTGCTTTCAGCTTGTTGTCCCAATGCAGAGGGTACAGATTATATTAGTTCTTCAGTTAATCACATAATGATTCATCAATTAAGGTTTTGCAGATATGTGCAAGTACGCTTGCAGGTAATGGGAGACAGAGGAGCAGAGGACCTTCCTCTCTGGGGTGGAAGCGTTAACCCGCAGAGGCTGCGGGAGGCACCCTGAGCCCTGCTTCCCTTTTCATCACCGCAAAGTCTTGTGCCGCCCCCCACCCCCCCAAAACGGGGCAGCGGGATTTGCTGCCGCCTTCTCATCAGCAATTGTGTGGCGTTCTGCACCCGAGAGAGTGTCCTTGGGTGCAAACTGCCTCGCCAGGCTTGGCCGTTCACGGTACGTCTCTCTGGGCATGTAGGCAGGGCAGCTCAGAGCTCACCCTGGGCTGCCCTCATTGTTTGGGGTTTTTTTGGGGGGTGGGGTGGTTTTTTTGGTTTGTTTTGTTGTTGTTGGCCCTGGTCTTTTAAGGCTAACCTGGGAGTCTCCTTGGTCCGTTGCAGTCTGTGGTACAGGTGTGCCCTCTTTCTACTTTTTGTTGTTGTCGTGTTCCCAAGGCAGCGTTCGCCCGTGAGGGGCCAGCAGCCGTCCCGGCTGTGCCGTTCACGCTGGGATCACACCAGGGAGGGAGCAGTCCAAGAAGCCTTGCTATCCCAGCCCAGCAGCTTAGGGTTTTTTTCCCCCATGCCCTGACCCCCTGCTAAAGTGCGAAGAAGCCAGAGAAAATGGTTTGTGCCCCACCAAAGAGCATTTCCCTGCCTCCACCGTGAGCTGCATGATGCAGTGTAGGGGCAGCCCATCATCACCCTTACCAGTAAGTACAATTATGTTTGCCTCTGCTCTGTGCTATGATAATGTTTCTGTAGCAAATCTTGCTTAAATCTTAGCAGTCTTTCCTCTAGAGTGTGAGGAAATCCATGGTGAGCTGGAACGCCCTCTTCTGAAACAAGAAAACCTGGCTAGTCTGCGTTTGGCTCTGCACCAATACCGCCAGCACAGTACCGTACAGCAGTGCTCAGGTTTAAAGCAGCTCATGTGGCTAGATAGGTAGAAGTTTGCTTTGTAAATAATTCCTGCTTTTTGTTCAGGAAGAGTATTGGGATTGAGAAGAAAGGCATTTAAATGTAAAATTTCGCTATACCGTAAAAAGATGAAGTATGTGAGCATTGCAGGTTGTGTGTGTACATGCACACAAATGATAGATACATCTGCACAACTGCACATATTTCTTGAAAATTAAAGCATCCGAAACATACCTAGGGAAAAAAATTTTTTCCTATAACCTTCAATCTAAAAGTGGCATTAATGCCACTGTTAATGTTACCATTAAAACAGTGTAATAAAGTGGTTATAATAATGGTGATATAAAATTTGTAGCTGGCCCTGGGCACAAAATCTCTGTGTAAAATTATCTCTTGAGAGGGGTGACAAACTTTAATGAGAAAAGGACAGTGGTGGATACAGTTTGAATAAAGTCAGGTGTTACGTAGTTGCAGCTGACATTCCCATGCCTGAACTGGAAAAGTGCCCATTTAGTAGCAAGTATATATAAAAAAAAAGGCAAACAAAAAATCAGTAAAGAAAGTGTAAATGTTTCTCTCCAAACTGAGAGTGGTGGACCATAGTGATGTTTTGCTAACCCCAAATGTTAAACTGTTTCAGCCTGACCATGGGAACAGTGCTTGACTACAGATTCAATACTTCTGAAATTTGCTGTGCTTTGAGACTTTTGACCTTGCTTCTTCCTCCAGGTGGGAAGATGGCTTTACCAAAGCAAAGTTCACTGAAGGAAGATACTAAATGTGTCAATAAAAAACCAAACCAATATCATTATTGTAATAAAATCTGTATGTGGAATGAATCAGTCAAGAGACAAAGGATCTGGGTGGAATACTAACCTATTCATTTTTATGTTTAACTTTTTTTTTTTTGTAAATTTTAAATGAATTACTGTTTTGTTATGGTTTCTTTTTTTTCTAGTTTCATACAAATTAATATAAGAAAGGTCCCACCAATGCTACTGGTTATACTTCCCCAAAGAGTTCTCATTGCAATTAGAAGTGCTGCCTTAAAAATTGATAGTAGAGGTATTATTTTTGTTCTGTGAACCTGCTGATTTTTGAGCCAAGGCTGACTTTTAGCACCTATGGTGCCTGTAGCACGGAGCTCCATAGCATGACTGTATTAGGGTGAAGATCCTTCTTCTTATTCTGTGCACTTTGAGCCCGCCAACAGGTAATTTGTGTGGTGTTAGACATTCCCAAGCTGCTTGTTTGCAAGAGGCAGTAAGCAGTTGATTCTCTGCCCACTCTCTGTAACACACAGTTTCATAGACCTTTCTTGGTCATTTGTTTTTTTGTTGGCTTGTTTGTTTGTTTGTTCCCCCCCCCCGGCCCCCCCCCCGGCTGAAAGGTACTTGCTAAGCCAGTCTGTCTGTATTCAGGCTATGCCCTGCTTTTGATCATACCTTTGATCATAACTTCTCATGCCTTTTCTAGTATATTATATTGTGGCTAATTCTTCTAAAGGCATAGAGAAGCTATCAGCCTCTTCTCCTTAACAGTATCAAGTAAGATTAAGTGTTTTGCAAACTCAGCTGAAATTAGTAACTGTTGACACAGCTGACAACTGTATTCCTTTTTCTCCTCTGAGAGAAATATGTATTTAAAAGAAAACAAAATGGGGTTAATATTTTACAAACTTTTGTATTATAATGATGTTACTCTCAGAAATGAAAAAAAAAAACCAAAAAACCCCAAACCTTTAAGTCATTACAGTAGTGTTACACTCCTCTTCAAATATTTTCTTTTTTGTGAATCTGTGTTAAGCAGAAGTAGGTGCGTTTGTCTTGGGGTTTACAACTTGCTTTTCTGCAGCTGTTCTCTTGCCTCATTCTGAATCCTGAACAGAAATCATGATAATAAGAAACCTACTGTCAAGAATTTGAAAGATAATCAAGGAAATAGACTTCACAGTTTGTATGGAAAAAAGTGAAATGTCAAAAATGAAATGTTTATTGTTCTTTAATCACAGTCATCACATTGGAACAAGTAGGACCTCCAGATTGAATTCTTGCTTTTGTCTGAATTGCACAGGAGATTATACCTGGGTGCCAAGGCAGGAGGCCCATTGCATAATGCATTTCATTTAGTCTCCAGCACAGATACTCTGTTGGAGACATTTCTTATAAAGCATGTCAGATACAGAAAAAGCAATTTAGTAAGCACTGTGATCAGATCCTGATGAAATTCAATTCTATTTTGGACCTGCTGTTCTTGGACGACATCATTGATAAAAATAGTCTCTTATTTTCCTGTTTGCTGTGATTCATTATGCTATCTTGCTGCTCTTTCAAAATATTTTTCTCCCGTCAAAGATGGCTTGTTTTTACAAATAAATGAAAGGAATTGTGTTTTTTGACAGCTTAGCCTGTTAACAACATGATCTGTCAGGATATTTGAATTTTACAGTTTTCATTTTAATAAACTGCATAAACATTGGACACAACAGAAAACTAAGAGCACAGCAACTATGGATTATATTGAACAATCAAATAAGGTGCTAAAAGCTATTTGACAATTATGGTGCTGAATTTAGAAAGTAGGTCCCTTTTTAATAATCAATATTATGTCTTAGTTTTTCCCATCGGGTAGTAAACCACTTTTTGTTCCCCCAGAGAAGACAAGAGCAGTTGGTTCACACATGTCAACTGCATAAATTATCTGCTGTTGCTTTTTATCAGTGGCTTTTAGAAATGAAGGTGAACTTCTTATAAATAAACAGGTAAGTTAGATTTATTTTAAACTTGCAGATCAACCCCCATTATTATTATTACTTTCTGCATATACATTTGTTTGAACAGAACAATTTTTAACAGTGATTTCATAATACCAGTTTTTACTATCTGCTCTTACCAGTTAGATTCCCCCGGGAGGAGTGTTAAAGCACACTTCCTATTTTACTAGGGGTATTGATAGAAATGCCCTTTCACCGAAGTGCTACACAGCAAAGCTAATCTCCAGGAATGCTGCTCACATTTCATTTTCATATCAAGTATGGACATTTTGCACAGTCTGGTTAGACTCTGCAACATCATCTGGTGGTAAGAACTATTATTTTAACAGAGCATGAACCTTCAGCTCTATGTTCAGTGTTGTAAACAAGAAGTAGCGATTAGGTGAATTGGCTGCCAATATCTAGGGTTGAGCAATGCAGATTTTGAAGGAGGTGGTTTCCTCATGTAGGTTTGCCTTTTCTTGGGGAGCAGTTTTGAGGCACAGAATTTTTGCTGTATAAACCCGTTTAGCTCCTGTGACAATTTGATCAGAACAATTTTCTGTAGAGGGTTTAGTCTCTGTTCTCTTTCAGCTTCACAGTGTTTTAAATCTGTGCTTGGGGTTTTTGTCCTCTCTTTGTATTGGCTTTCAGTTGAGATCTTAGCCCCAAAGTTTGGCGTTCTGTATTGTGTCAAAGAGGAGGGTCAGAAGATCCCATTTGCCCTGTATTCCTGTATGTCTTTGTATCTCATTAGCCCTCAAAGAGTGGGAAATTCTTCAAACTCTCTTCCTCTCCCTGTGTTTGCTCACTGATCAAAGGGAGCATCTGTAGGTACTTGTAGCTATCAATAGGAAGGCAAGAAGAGAGGGAGAATGGCGAGATCCTGCAAACGGGAGATTTGACATGACATACTCGATTTGACTAATGACTAGGGTTTGGTAGTATCTTCAGCTGAATATACTTTTCTAGGGTGTTTCATGCTTTTTGGATTTACTTTACTTGTGGTTGGATAACTTCGTTGAAATATTTTCTGCATTTTACTGACATGCAAGTACTTGATGATGGATTTGTGCTCATTAGTGTTTTGTCACAGCCCTTGTTGTACTGGCAAAGCATCTGAAGCAGCAGCAAGAAACGATGTTGGAATAGTTTTGCAATTCTTCCTGCTGTTTTAGTACTGTGTGTTGGCAACAGTGTATACGTTTCTGCACAGCATGCATGTAACTTAGCTAATTTCTGATTTACAGCTTGTATTCTAACCTCACACATTTCTCAAGAAAGCAAAAGGAGAATGAGTATAACCGTAATGAATAATCAATTCATCAAAAACTTTGTTGGTTTAATATTATAGGGCTCCCTTTGAAGAGGTTCTGGATGTCAGCATGGAGTAATGTATGTTGCTTTACTAATATTTTCTATCCAGCAAAAAGCTCCTCACCCTTGTTTGCACAGAGATGAGCGGTCTGCTGTCTTGATCGGTAAATTCATCAGCTAAGCTATGAGTGATGTGCGTTGAAAGGCCGCCAGGCTTTATTTGAAGTCCATTGGGCACAGTTACAGGTTCCTAACTGTGGGTTTAAAACGCTAACATGAAATGTCTTGTGTTAAATAATTGTGCTAATATTGACCACCCTGTTCTGATAAAAAAACGTGTATCTATATTGCTTTATGCTGTGAGAGAAACCCAAGAAAAACTGATGGTTAAATGCAACGCATTGTTTTCTTTTGGAATATTTTGTGTTGTCAGTAGAAGTCATTATTCTGAAATACTCTACAATTCTCAGCACTTCGTAGAAGATAACATGATACACACAGAAACACGTTGGAGAAGAATGCTGCATCTGTATGTTCACACAGTTTTGACATTGCAAAGCATTATGTGCATCTTCCTTAGTTTTGTTCAAAGCAGTAGAGACTATAAGTTGTCAAACACAAGAAATAGTCTGTGTGTTTCAGTGATGTAATCTGGTTTGCCAAACTCTTTTTATATATTTTAACCTGATAACAAGGAGGTCCAGAACTCTGCTCTTATTTCCTTGAAAATCATTGAGACACTTAGTGCAGAATACAGTTCCTTGTGTCCTTGGCTACAAATGTGGATGATTGTATGGATTCATGCCCACGGCTTGGGAGAAGAGGGGAGTTCTCAAGCATAAAAGTCCCTGGCCTCGATTTTTATAGTCAAACTGCACTTGGTGCTACTAGTCAATAAAAATACTGGTGTTCCTTGGGAGTGTCAGTGCGTGCCGCTTGACACGAAGGCAGCACAAGGCCTCGTGGAGTGATTGATCGTCTGGAAGTGGCAGCAGGGAATCAGGGATTGCTGACAGCTGGGAAAATGGGAGGGCAGGGCAATTGGGTCTGCTTGCAGTTATTGATGGGGGGTGGCAGGGGTGCAGGTGGGGGTGTGGGGTAGGGAGGTGGGAGAGGGTCGCCGCTGTGACATTTAGTAAGTGTGAAGACAGAAGAAGAGAAAGGGAGAAGTAGTTGGAAATGTAGGGAAAAATATGACTCTTTGTAATCTGTTGCCAATCGAGTGACAGAATGCCATCGGTCTTCTAGTCTTGGAAGCAATCGCTGTTACAATGCTGTCAGTTGAGCTCACGCAGATCAAAATACTTAATTGCCATGATACGAAAGAGTTATCTTAACCTCCCCCCTCAAATTAATGAATGTTATAATCTGCTGAATCTAAATAAATTAGAATAAGCTAGTATTCAGGAATTAGGTATGCTCTTTTCCCAGTTGGATATATGCTCTTATGTTCTCAGAGAAGAATGCCTGACGTTTCAGATTGTTGCATATTAGACAATTGAACTCCTTACAGAAAATGCTTAACTGTTCAACATTAATCATCTTATAGATGTCCTGCGTACCTCCGTGGAACATACTGTATATGTGTATATGAGTGCCTTAGTGCTCCTAGGACCATTGAATAGGTAACACAGGGTTTATTATGAGCTAGGAAATTATTTTAGGAGTATATCAATTTATTTGGCAAGACTGTGATTTAGGACAGGTTTTCACAGCCATATTAGTAATGCTTATATTGGGTAAAGGTCAGTTAACTGTGTGTCTGCCTAAGAAATGCCACCACGAACTGGCAGATGGAAATATTAATGCACGTGAACATTCCTTTTTTTTTTTTTTGGTGGATTGCTGCTCAAGGCACTGTGATGTATCTTATTTTGGTCAACCTGGAGTAACGCATATTTTCATGATGTTCCTCCCTTTTTTTAACTTTTTAGCAATCTTTGTGTATGTCTTAATTTAGTCTTCTCTGAGTTAGTGGGTGGAAAATGTCTAGCCGTGTTTGAATACAGGAATAAATTCTAAAGATGTAGTCCCTTCTGTCAGTGGATTTCCTGCAGGCTAGTGGACAGAGCAGTGCTAAGGGTGAGAAGCTCACCTTGGTGAATCCAAACAAAAGTTTAGGAAATCTTCTTTTTCATATGGTTTTATCTTTTCTAGCAGTTGGTAATGTTTACTTCTGCCTGTGTAGTGGCCCTGACCACTGACTCCAGGAGCATCTCAGGGCAGGCAGCAGGGAGCTGAAGTGATTGTGAATCATCAAAGCAGCATCACCCCAGCTTGTGAACCTGTGGTTGGTTCGTGGCCTGTTGTCATGTAAAAGACAGTTCTTCCTAGTAAATTACCTGCTCAAAACCAGGCAGTGTCCTAGTTCAGTAAGGTTAACTGTGTTTCATTTTCCTAGAACACAATCATTTTTGTGGTAATAAGAAAAAAAAAAAAAGTTCTGTCCAGAGAATGATGATGTTCTAACTCTAAAAATGTGTCATTTTCTCCCTTTTCCTTCTTACCTTCAGCAGAGGAAGAAGTCCTTCATGAACAGCTATGGTTGGCAAATTTGGCTTTGTATCTCAGGTAGACCATGGAAAAGGTAGAAAAATTGTTTCTTTAAAGCAGAACTGTCCTTGGTATCACCTGCACAACAATTATTATGGTCCCCTGTCTTGGAAAAAAAGAAAAACAATCAACTCGTAAGTCATAGCAAACACCAATCAGTGCTTTTTTTTTTTTTTTTTCTTATTTAATACTTGGCTCTTGATAGAATTAGGGCCTTGAACAAGTCCATGGTAACTTGAATTCAGCATAGCGCTGAATGTGATACAGCATGGGTAACTAATTTGAAATCCTAAATTGTTGTTCAGTCTTGCAGTTGGGTTCTGGTATTTCATGACTCCAATGTAATTATTCAGTAACAAACAGACAATACTGAGAAAACAGTGTTAGATAAAGGGAGAAACGAGTTATTGACCTGAGAAGTTTTAAGTCACTTGAAAGGTACTGTTCAATAATGCATGAAGTCCCTGTATTCTGGGGAGGAATCTGGGTAAAACTGTAGATATGCAGCATTAAGTTCAGCTCTCACTTCTAAGAGATTGAACTGGTTTTTATTTCATTAACTTCAAGTAGAGTACTTCTGACCTGCATGGCTTTAAAAATCAGGAAGATGAGCTCCAGGTGATCATATAAAGAAAGAAAGGTACTTCATTCAGGTAAATGAGTTCCCTGAAGCTGATCATCTCTTGCTTTTCTTTATCTTGCTCATTAATCATCATTTAGCAAAAATGACCCTCTGTGGGTTTTTTGGCAACATGCTGGTTTTAAACCATTAGCAGTGTTTTCCCAGAGATGCAAGGTCCAAGCTGATAACTTCCAAAGACTTTGTGCAGTGCTGAGAAGCAATGTTTTACCCCCAAAAAGTGGATGAGAAAAATTTCCAGGGAGGAGGGTGGTGAGGACAGTTATAATTAAGGAAGGAGGAAGCAGATGGCAGTCATTTGAACAATCAATCAAAAGTGTCTGTATAAGAAGACATCCCCCCCCCCAGTTTCAGTTTTTGATCAAATAATTGAGTTATTACATTTAACACTTATGACATTTTACATATCTTTCTCTTGAAAGTCTGGCAGTCGTGGGCATCTTAAAATGTTTTACATTAAATAATGTACATGCAAAATCTTTGGAAAAATATGTAACTTTAAAAATAGTCACTTTTGTTTTATTATGCTTGAAGGCACAAAATGCATATTCTGCATCTCAGTTGTAAATTTCCTTTTAATTGTTCCATGCTGTATTTCAGTCACCATGTGATGGTGAATAAAAATACATGTTTTTACACAGATGCCTAGAGATACTGTTTGGATTATTGAATGCAACCGCAATCCTAAATTTATTAAGCTCTATGTTAATAAAGAAATCATCAGTTGTTCTTTTTCCTCACTATCCTTAGTAGGAGCTTAAAACACTCTTGCATGAATGCATGCAGAGGTTTCTGGCTTCTTTTGCAAGTTTTGGGACTTCTTTTGCAGTGTAGAGATCTTTTGTTTTAGATTTTTTTAATATATTTTTCAAGTAAGAAAAGATAGGGAAATTTCTGCCTATCATTATTACTTTATTATCATATTTATTATCATGTTGTTATCCTACTTGGACATCTATATTCTAGCCATGTGTCACCATTTGCAATAGAGATATCAACTGAAGGAGTTTCACTGCGTTATAAATGCATGTATGCCGAAACAAAAAAGCAGGCAGAGAAGGAAACATCAGAGACAGGCTCAGGTATGGTGGTGGTAGTCAGGTCCTGAATAAAAGCAAAAAGATTTTTTGCGGTTGAAGTATGTTCAAAGATGTAAGCAGGAGTACTGGTGTCTGGAGGCTCAATTTCTCTCCTCTCCAGGGAAACGTGGCTTTTGCCTTTCCACTGAATAAACAGGATTGTTTAAAACAGACCTGGCTCCGTTACCGGTTTCTCTTCTGAACAGAAACAATTTGCAGCCAAATTTTGGCTAACCACATGGGTCAAAGAGCAAGACATAAAAAGAGCGTGGCAAATTAATGTAAGCATTTCCTAGCTACACTAAATGCATTAAGGCAAAGCATTTGAAGGAATATTTGCTGTTGTGGGTTTTATGGTTTTGGGTTTTTTTGTTTTTTGGGTTTTTTTTCCTTCTTTTCTAGCCCTCTGGATTTTATAAGAATAATTTCAGATAATTTCCAGTCTTCTTTCCCATCTTTCCCATGACAGAAACTCAATGATGCTGCTTTTTGAAGTGTATATCTTTTGGTGACTGGAGTAGGCAAATGGCACTTTTTAATGACATTTGTGTATAAACATTTTATTATTCACTGATCATTTCATAATGAATTATGAGAGAACTTTCTGCTGAAAAGAGCCGAGGGAAAGATTCCTACTGTTCTGTCCTCACAGCCCCTAAGCAGTCAAGTCTTGTTTGATTTCATTGAAAAGGAGGATAATTTTAACTCTTCACCCTCCCAAACATAGCTGAGAAGATTTCTCTGTGTAAGAGTACTGAGAGTTTTGCTTGGTGGTTTTTCATGGGAGGACTGCATATATACAAGGAAAATGTGAAAAAACTCAAGGCACTTCATTAAGCTTGCAGCCTTCCGTGCTTAAAACTGCCGTCTTTTGCAGGTGACCGTCATCCTCTCTGAATAATTGAGTATAATCTGTAATTATTCTTACTGTGCTCTCCCCTGTGTTCGTGAGGTCACGTAGGAGTGAGCGGAGCAGCTCCAGTACTAGCACAGATCCCTGTGGATCTCCCCTCTCTCCCTACGGGAACTGAAAGCTTACTCCTGCTCTGCCTCATGTCTCTCAACCTAACGCTTTCTGGATACGCAGGTCTTCACTTGTTTTCTGTTGAGGCCAAACTTCCTTAAGAGTATTTTGTAACAGAGCTTGTCAAAGTTGGCTGGAAGTCTACCCATGCTATATCAGATGGTACTGTGGTATCCATGTGCTGGTGATTCCTGCAGGGAAGGAACCAGAGTAGGTTTGAGAGGCTGCATTTCCCTTTGCAGAAACCCAGACTTTCCCTGCTGTATTGTATTTATTTATGTGTTTGCTCAGACTGTTATTATATCATCTGCTAATTTTCGCTTGTACAAGCCTCAGACTTTATGGTGGTATTCCCCTGGGTCGCCCTGGGACCCTTCTAATTTGGGCGTTCTGTTTGCCACCTGCTGTTCCTCAGGTACTGAAGCACTTTTAAGCAGGAGGTTACCCAGCACGGCAAGTTCATATGACTCACTGTTGCCTTCCTATAGAAACCCATCTGTTCTTGGCCTCGTGTTACTCTTCATTTGGCTTGTTCAAACAGTCCCTAATGCCTCTGAACTATGATTTCTGGTGGAACTTGCAAGGCATCCTGCATGGAGAGGGTGCTGGCATGGGGACCCATCAGAGTCCTTTCATGGTGAACACAAAAGAAGGAAAAAAAATTAGGTTTTGTGCTACTACCTTATTCTCTCTGAGCTTTTTTTTTTTTTTCCCCTTGATCATCTCAGCCCTGCAGACTCCCTAGCAAGCTTCCTGTCACAGTTTTGTTTGAAGGATTTATTTTTTTAGATTTATTAATACTTGTGATAACATTTGCAAGTTGGGTTTTGGGCTCTTTTTTTTGGCATGCCTGATGATGTGTTCTGCTATATTGAAGCACTATTAATACCAAACCCAATAACTACGATATCTCTTCCCTAATGGGGAAAAGTAAATAAATTACTGGATATTTTAGCCTAGAACTGACAGGGTCTCCTTGTTTATTTGGTTGGGTTTTTTAACCACTTGCTTCTGCCAGAGCTTGTGAACCCTTTTATGTTCTTCATTTGGAAGTGGCTGGTTTTTGAAGGCCATCTATTTATTCTAAGTAACCTTCCCTGCACTACTGCATAGCTGTGCTGACTTGCCTTGCCCTTTCTCAAGCATGTCTCAATAACAACCCCATGTGCTTTTTCTTTGCCTCCAACAGTGTCCTTAAGCAGTCATGGGCGCTGCAAACATTTCACTCTCCCAGTAATCTGTTTTCCCTTTCTTTTAATGAGCTTCCATCTTTTTATGGAGCTCTCCTTTCAGGCTGAGAACAACAGTGATAGGGTTTCCTTTTTGTCTTTTGCAAGGATGTGGGATCTAGTATGCAATGGTGGCTGCCGCAGACCCTATTTTGTAACGTTTGCCCACTCTGCAGAGCTGTGAGGAGGCTCTGGCTCCTCCGTTGAAGTCAGGAGCCACCTTTTATCTGTATGTGACGGTGTCCTCTCTCTCAAAGGGCTGAGCAAAGCCGCCTCTGTTCTCTGAACCTCCCTGTCAGGACGGCGGTGGGTATCGTGTCGTTGTGGTCTGCTGGTCTCTGGTGATAACTTCTAAGTGTGATATGCAGAACAGTTTGGGGGACAGGACGGGGGCCCTGTCTCGGTGAGATGGGGACAGGACGGGGGCCCTGTCTCGGTGAGATGGGCTCCAGGGAGCTGCCTTGCATCCCATGAGCCCCGACGGCTTTGCTGCTGAGCAGCACCGTGTCAGCAGGACCTGGGGGATGGTGTGAGCACCTCTTTGTGCCTTTTACATTTTGAAGTGCTCAGGAGAGAAAGAAATATCCCTATGTAATAATCATAGTTATTACTGCTATTGATCAAAGCGTGTGTTGACCTCAAATTTTTAAAATCATTATTTTTCATAAGAAGTGTATGTACACCTTCTGAAATGATGCTATATGGCTTTTCTGAATTTGTTAACATACTTAACGGTTGCTTCTTTGTGCAGTTATGTTTTCATAGTTCTAATTTAAGTTTAAATGAAAAAGATACTTACATTATCTATGTATCATTAAAACAATGTGAAAGTACCTTTAGCTTTGCTTCAAGGCACGTTGGCCTATTTAATTCAAAACAGCTTTAAATTATCCCTAAGCATTTCAGTGGATTGCAGCTGATCTTGTTGCATGACATTTTCTAGTTTCTGAGCAGCCCATTTCAGGGTGTGTACGGTACTTAGAAAGACAACTTGGATGGAATAAAAATTTAATGGATTTCACATTTCATTCTTGGTTTACTAATACTTCTTCATTTTCTTATACAACTTGCTTCTGTTAAATTGGTTGCTTTGGTTCTGAGGAGTCAGTGTAGTGGTGGCAGTGTGGGATAAAATATGTATTGTACAAGTAGAATTCGTTTAATTTCAAATGCAGTTTTCCCAAATGCTGTTCTCGAGCTTCTCCTCAAATTGGAAAGTAAAGCACGTGTCCTTGCTATCTAAGTTATATATCCAACAACTATTATTTTAGTCTAGTTTTGGCAGTTGGGTACAGTCGACAGCTCATTATTGACAAGGCTCGATCCGTCGCTGTTACTCTAGCATAGACTCGGGTCTTTCAGCTTGGCCTGCAATATTGTAATGGTGAGTTTAAAGCCTAGCCAGCCTTAGCAAATGAGACTGTTGTTGTTGTGGGGATGTTTTTAACTATAATGTAGATCGGTCTGGGAGTGCTTCAACTGATCTGTAAATTTTAAAATAGCATTTTAGTCTTGGACAGTTTTATGCATAATCTTATCTCTCAGCATGTAACTTTTATGCAGTCCTAAAGCATTTTAAAAATTCAAACATATGTCAAATATATCTTCTTCTCTCTGTCTTTATGCCTATTTTGAGCTCGTCTTCCTCATTACGCTTTTAAGAGTTTAATTTTTTAAAGAGTCAAAAGAAGAAACAGACGTGTGACAAAGGACCTTGCCTGTTCATTGGGAACTGTGGAAAAAGCCATGAGCAGAGAGGCAAAATGAGGAGGTACCAGTCCTGCGTTGGTAGGCAGATGCTCTGCACCCAAAGCTGAGAGCTGTGTAACCATGTGTGGCTGCAAGCCCTGGCTCATGAGCCTGGAAAAGCCTCGTCGGACCACAGTAACCTTTAAGAAATTATTTCTGGGTGGACAAACAGCGGGCAGAATAGCTTGTGTTATTGCAGATGACCATGTGGCTACGTATCCAAAATTACCAGAGAGGCTATTAACTCTCCTCTCTTGCAAACTGCCTTGCATTCATTCCCGTCCTGGTCTCTTCCTCCTGGCTCACCTCTTTTCCCTCTACGTTTATTGACAGGCATCGCTAAAGCTCTTGCAGATTTCTTCCAAATCTCAGCAGGAGGATTTCTAAGGGCAGTGCCAAAAGCTGGCCAAGTGTGGACTTGTCTCATTCCTATTCCTACACTAAATTTCAAGTTCCCTCTTGCAGAACATGGAGCGTTAGAGGTTTCCAAAGCAAAGGCTGCCAGGATTAGTCGTATGTGGAAAAAAGGCATCTGGTTTTTCATAGAAGTTATTAAACATTTCTGCCACACAAGTAGAAGTTCTAAGAAGGGGATGGAAAAGATGGAATGCACATACATTCATGGAGTAGCTACGTTTCTAGTTGATTAAGCAGCCAAGGTTACTGAAACTGTTCGTTTAGAGTTGGGAATGGCAGCTCTGGTGTTAGCACTGGAGACTGTATTGGCATAGGAAAACTTCAGAAAACATTCAAAGCAACAGCAAGGGCTAAGTGCTATTAGTAGGTACAGAAATGCTATTAAGTTGGTAGGTAAAGAAATGGGCGTACAAATACTGAACAAGATGAAAGCCTGCAAATGCTTTTCTGGTTTTCTGCTTCTACTTTTGGCTTGCGAGATCATTCCACTTTCGAATGGTGGTGTGAATTATTGCAACGTCCATCCAAACTTCCCAAATGTACCTGTCCTTGAAATGTCTGTACCTTGGCTTGAATTTCTTTTGCAGCACGTATTCATGTATCACAGCCACTCTAGCTCCTAATGATTCTCAAATTCAATTTGTTTTTATTTCCTTTTTTAAAGCATTTGCTGTATTTCACTGCTATGATGATATCTGAAATGTCTGATTCAAGGGAGTATTTATAGAAGCATAGTCAAGCATTCGCTTGAACATTTGTGAGCTTCCTTTCCTTGAAGATACTATTATAGCATAAAATGTATCTAAAAGAAAGGAGATTGTTGTGGAAATACGTATGTTGCCTACTTAATTTTGATTTCAAAAGGGACATGTGCTGTAACTATTCTTAAATATGAGTACTTTTTCTCCTGCAATTTCAGTAAATATCCTTTTCAGTGGGATGTTTTTCTGTTAAATCTAAAGATGTGCCTACCGGCTTTCTAATTTTTCTGTTTCAAATCTGTCTGATTTTTCATTTCAGGCACACGTGAATCCCATCAGTGTCACTCCACCCATACAAGCTATAGATCAGGACCGAAACATCCAGCCTCCTTCTGATCGACCGGGCATCCTCTATTCCATCCTAGTTGGTTGGTGTCTGCTACTCTTGCTATCACTCACAATCAGTCACTTTATTATGACCACCCAGAAAAAGATTGACTGGGAGAGTGGAAACCTAATAAAAATTGGTATTGTGAATAGTGGGATCTTTGAAATAATTGTTCTACCTATTTATGTTTAATTGCAATTTAGAAGCTTATTTCAGATGGTTGCATTGTTATTATTTATTCAGATTAGATTCAGAATTGTCTGGTTTAGCAAATGGAGCAACACAGCAAGGAAAAGGAGAGAGACTTGTCTGTGCTCATAGCTATGCTGCAATGCATTTTTTTCAGTCACAGGTGCAAAGGCACAGTAAAAGATGCTAAAGAAAGGCAGTTAGAGCAGGTTTCATTCCAAAACTCTTCTGGCACAGAGCAACTTGAAGGGTCTGCATCCACCCTTAGTTTTGCTGCCTGTGAGTTCACATGCTTTCCCTTGTAATGTAATGTTTGTTTAGTTGACTATGCTGTTTTCTGGCCAGAGAGGAATGCAGTTCTAGAAAAAGTTCAGAGAATAGCCACTTTGCTCAGGCATATCTTGTATTCTGCTGCATATTACTTTTTCCTGCTACTTTCCCATGTTTGGCATTTGTTTCCGATTGCTTAGCTTGTGTGATTTGATGATGGAAAGGCCTAAGGCAGTGGTTTGCAGTTGCAGTCCCCTACCTGTCCTGCTCTTCCCAAAGTACAGGGACTGATGTAGTAATTTCTGTGCCTTCTGACTAGTGTGGCAGTTGAAAGTTGTGTGTTTTGTGGAATCACATCTTTTTCACCCTTGCTGTCTTAAGCTGCAGCTACGTGGATTTCTCACCCACAGAGAGGTGGAGGTAAAGATTTTAATGAGCAGATTGCATAGTTTTACTTGTCATTTAAAAAAAAAAAAAAGGACGCTTTTATATGTTATAGTTTTGTTGTGAAAGGGGAAAAATGGTAGGTTTGATGGTTTGATATGTCTGTCATTTTAAGAGCTATCTTAAGAGGGTACAAATGAATCAGTACCTTGGAGGTACCATTGCGCCGAATGTGCAAGCGCTGAGCTCCATGTGCAAAATAAAGAAGCCTGAAGGCACTCAGTGCCGGGAGACTGGCGTTGAGGCATTTCCAGGGCTCTACTCCCAGGTCTATGGCAAGGGACGTGGCCGTGGCAGATCAGCCTCAGCATGGCAGACTTCAGTGTCCTCTAAGAAATGAAATCGGCTTTTGTTTGGATAGTCACAAAGCAAGCTAGGTTCCTTCAGGCTGTAACTGGATCCAGATTTGGCAGACTGAGGGATACACTGCTGTCAACTAGTCTTCCTCCAGCAAAACTGTTCTGTAAAGCCGTTTGTAAATACTTGTAGTATAAATATACTACCTCGTTTTATGTTTGAAAATTGACTTGGTTTATTTATAATTTCTGCTATTGACAGTTATGCCCCAGTGCAACATCTAGTCAATTTTTTTCAAAGCTCTTTGCATAACTTGCAAAGTTCTTCAGGTGTGAACTTATTAAAAATTGTGTTTTGCTAACCTGTGGTATTTTTTATGTTTGAATTACTCTTTTGACCTAGAAGAAATAATTCAGAAAGATGTATTATAGTGATTTGGTTTGGGTTTGGGGGATTTTTAAATGGAAAGGCTATCTTTTTTTTCTTCTTCTTTTTGCCAAGGTCTTCAAAAGGATTTCTTTTTAGATTTTAAGTCTGTCTTCATCTTTGCCAGTATGCAGTGCTATTTATATTTTAGCCTTTACCTCAAAAATATTAAATAGTTTCACAGGTAAATAGGCCTTGCAGGTACTTCTCCTTATGTGGATTTTTCCCTTGCTTTAGATCTAAATGTAGTTCTTCTTTATATCTTTGGATAGGTCTTTTTTTAAACACTGAAGGTCTGAACTATGCCCGTAGAGTGAGAGAATAAGCTACTTACTGAATATGAGAGTGATTTTGAATTTGGATTTGACTGAGTTCTAATTTGGTGGTTCTTTTACCCTCCTTTCTTCCTCTCACTGCACACCTGTACAAGTCAAGTCCTGGCAGATGCTTTGAGCACTGTGGATGTTATATATGAAACCTGCGCATCTTTCTCAGTGTCTTTAGGATCTACTGTAAAGACACATTTCTCTTAACGAAGCTCAGCATCACTGCAGCGATAACTCGCTTCTACTTGATCTGGCTTACTAACCTCATCCTTAAGTGCCCGTAAAGATCTCTGCCTGTCATGCTTTCAAGCTAACTAGCCTTTCAAGAGTTCAGGTAAATGCCTCAGTGCTGCTTTCACCAAATCTAGTGATCTTCCCATGAGGAGGGTACGAGTGAACCTCTCCAGTTCCAACAACAAGAGGTTCCCCTGCAGTTCACTGAAAAGGAGTTAAACTCACTGAATGAGGTGATGATAAATGCTTATGGAAGTCTTGTTACACATTCACGTGAGCATGGCACTGCTGAAGACAAAAGTAACTTGAGGGTAAGGCACTTGAGAAATAAAGAAATAGCCCAAGTTTGTTACTAGCCCATTATTTTCTGCTTTCTGTATTATTCTCACCTCTGAGTGCAGTTCTCTCAAAGGATATATCAAGATGTGTGAATATACTTGTTCAAGTAGTTATGGACTGGTATTCATAAAACGATAGAAGATAAGATCTTAAATATTCTTAACAGTCATCCTAGGATTAGAGAACTACTTACAGCATAGTACTACTGATATTGTCGTCTTCTATTTAAAGTACCGGCTAAACTACATGATGAAAGAACTACTTACCAAAGTACAGTGAAGTACTTCAGAGAAGAGGCTTGAACTGGGGCCATACTGTAATATTTCATTTCTTATACAATGCCTGGTATCTTTACATTTGGAAACGTGATATTTGGAAATTTTTTTTAATGCACTAATTTCTCCAATCCTTGACTTTCAGGAATGTGAATATATTTGGGTAGTTGCAATAGAGCCACAGAGTGTCTGGTGTACGCAAGTGTGTAAGCAGGCCCCCTCCCTTTGCATGTAGTGTGTGTGCAATAAAAAGGGATTAGAAGCCAGCTCACCTTCTCTCATCTGCAGTCTCACCCTATTTTTTTCCTTAGTGCTGACTGCATCACAGCCCTGTGCTACTCTTGTATTCACTGTTCAGCCCTGTTTGATGGTTTCCCCTTAGCTATTTTTACTATAAGTTTTAAGGCTTTCTTTTCTTTGGGGCTGGTCCTTGGGAAAAGTCAATTTTTCCTTTATATCATTCTTCTGGTTTTGACCTTGGAACTGTCTCTGATTTCTGCTGCCGATTTTGGAGAATTAAGTATTCTATTTGTTTGCTATTTAAATGAAGAGCCAAAAAACCACAACATTTGGGGGGGGTTTCTCTCCAGTGCTGTGAGCTCCCTGATGCATTTGCCCAGCAGGCAACATGCCCCACAAAAGCCCTCCTCTTGCTTCAAGAAAAGCAAACCTAAGAGTGCTCTTTACCTTGTGCTCTTCACCTGTAAGATCATCGTGGTAGAATTGATCATGTTCCCTCCTGGGCTTTCAGCTCACTGCTTCTCTTGCCTGGGCCAAAAGAGTTTAACCAGAGGTCTGTTGAGCACTCAGAGCTCATTTTTGGTCTGGATGGTGCAATCTCATCTACAGAAAAGAAAGCACGTGCCACCCTTCGTGTGCTGTCCTCCTTTCTCAAGGGTCCTTACGGACCCACTGGTGCGTGCTGGCCCACCACCTTTTAATACCCTAGGCCTCTCCAAACACACAGACCAGCTTAATTTCTGGAGGAAGGACCCTCAGAGCTCCTCCATAGAGCTTTTAGACCTCTCTGCTTTTCTTCATTTAATCTTCTTGCAGGCTGGACTTGAGAGACTGGCAGTGTTGGGGTGGTGTGAACAGTTCTCCAGCCAGTAGTGCTTATCTGTAACATGCAGACCACACATTTTGAAGATACATAGAGTTGCAGTAGGAAATTCCTCCTTTCTGGAAGCAGATCAGGCAACTTTGTGGACTGAGGGTTGCTCTGCTCTGTCAAAATACAAATATTTTTGTGTATGCAGAAGCAGATTTCTCTGTTCCTGTAAAACTTTACATTTAGATTTTTAAGGTATCCTGGAGTTTGGACCCTTCTTATGGTAGGCAGCAACTGAGCAGGCATCATCAGTTAGGATTCAGGCAATCCAGCTCTGTTATACTCTAATTTTTTACTTTCCTGATTGTCCTCCTTGCAGTCTTTTCCTCTTTTACCTGTTTGGTTTTTTGGGGTGTGTTCCCCCACTCCGCTTCTTTTCTGGCATCCTTACATACTATTAGCTTCATCTTCCCTGCTGTAGATCGCTTTGTGCCTCTTACAGCTGTCTCTATCCTCCCCTATTTATTTGTTCTCCTTCAGGGAACCTCTTGTTCTCTACTTTCTCGATGCTTTTGCATTTAGTCCTTAATCTCTTGTTTTTTCTTAGCTTCAGTGTCAGCCCTTGTGATGTGCAGTCTCCTAAGACTACAGCAATCTGTTATCTGCCAAAAGCTTGGAGCACCTGCTGGATGCCTAGTGCTCTTAAAAGATTGGATCAATTAATTAGGAGTTGAAATTAAAAGGTGGGGCAGGAGGACACAGGACTTGAAGCTAGAAACTCTGCATTTATATAGGTGGTGTAATAGGAAAAAATAATCCATAGTGGTTCTTCCTGTTACTGCTCTCTGGGTCTGTGGTATACATGTGTATGGAGATAGTCACAGAGTATGTACAGTGTGTGTGTGTGTATACACACACACTATATATATATCTCTAGCAAATGGTTGTCATTTCATGAGTTGCAAATCAAATTATTGCACATGAGTTCGGACAGTAATCTATCTCCTGGGGTTGCTACTGGCTTTCTAAAAGCAGTTTCTAGTCATTCCCCTTGAAAGGTGAACAAATAATACCATCATTTATCAGGAAAGTGGTCTTTTTTTGTGTTGAATCTTATGCCCTGTTAGACTGGATTGAGGATTTGGCACAGCAATATTTGTCTCGCTCTCGTGGCTGCTTTAAGATACCGTAACTCATGGGCTCAGAGGACTTACTGGGGCGTTTGTACCATCAGCTAGGAGTGCTTTCTGCCTCTCAGCTGCTGCACAGGACTATTCCTAGACCTCAGATGACTCAAGACCTCAGAGTCGTAATCAGTATTTTGGTTTCTTTGGATACTTTTAGTAATACTGATAAGCTGTGAGATGCCAGAGTTCATGCTGTTTCTAAACACTTTGGCTTTCTGAGCCCCTACTCTGTTCAGAATTGTGCTCTCACATCTCCCCAGCTGAGAGGCAGCCTGGCTCAGAGAAAGTCCGACAGTTAAACCAAAACAAACTAGGATGAGAGGTGGATACAGCTTTCTGCCATGCAATTGAGGAGAGAACATCCCTTTGTCTTTAAAAAAAATACAGCCTCTGTTCCCTGATGAGAGAGAGACTTGCTGAACAGTATCCCGTATGCTTATTGCCTCTCCCTGCCCTGGCAATTAATGCTCCACCGTTGCTACTTTTTTGTATACTTTCTTGGAGAATACTGTGACTCGAAACCACTGTAGCTTGATCATTACCTCCTCTGTGTCAGGCTATGCTGCTAGAGCCTTTTGGCTCGAGCACGGTACCCTGGGAAGGGTTTTGGGCTGCAGCTGCCTTGCTGGCTAGCCTCGGGGCCAGGCATAGCAAGGTGGTGGCTGTCTCCATCCTTCGCATAGCCCTTGCTGTAGATCCATGAGCTCGCAAACCTGTTCAGGCTGTGACTGCTGCTGTTTTAACTGGGTGGGAGAGTATCCTGGAAAGTCACAGCCATGAAGACGCTACTTACTGCTGACAATAAATGGAAGCTGTTAGATGAGGTTTTGTCTGGTGCTTCCTCCCTGATGAGAAACTTCTTTTCTTAGAAGGATTTCTAAAATAACGTATCTGTTGTTATTACTTATGTGTATGTTATTAATAATGCATTAAAGAGCTTGCCCATAGGTGTAACAGAGGGCTACAAGAACTAAGGTATTTAAAATGTGCATTTTAAATTGCAAATGTCAGGGCATCCTCTGTGAACAATAACATGGCTATCTTGAACTTAGTGGTAACATCATTGTCACATCACCTCATTGTGGATTTTCTTTGTTTAAGTGTGGCACTCAAAAAATGGTTTATAGTATTCTTTGCTTCATGACTAATGTCAGTGTATGTCCAGCAATAGCTCAGGGGAAGCATAATTCGAAGCTGGAGAGCGAAAATCTCAGTGGTGTGTGTTTAGCAATTTGAGTTTCAGGAATGCGGTGGATAGAAATGGAAGATGATTTGCAGTGAAAGTTCATCTCTCTCTATGTCTGCTTATCTGATTAGATTTATACATAACTCCTGGAAGCTGAGAAGTAGTTCCTGTTGTTATCAAGTACTTGGGGATTCCCAGTTGAGAAGAATCTTCATGGTTAGGGAGAGCAAGGAAATAATGGTAGTATTAAACACATAATGTTAGTAGTATCCTTAAGCTCCATGTACACATGATGCAATATTTTATCCTTATAACAGCAGGATTAGTTGTTGTTCGTTTGATGACTAAAGAGTAAAATAAATATATTGTTTAACCAAATCTTTCAGAAACAGCATTTGTTCAAACCTCAATGTCTTTTGGTTTTTTTACAGGTACTCCTGAGGATTATCCACAGTATTTCCATATGAATCTTACAACAGCTGTACTGACACTCCTAAAGCCAATAAATAGGGATTTACACCAGAAGTTTGACTTGGTTATTAAGGTAATTTTGACTGAATTCATATTCCCATATGCTTTTGAAAACTGCATAGTAACAAAAAGCTCTAGAGAAAATGTGGGGTGGGTTTGCTTGTCTTCCCTGCATTTTTCTTCTTTATTTTTTAGCCTGTCAGGCATCATTTAGCACTGTCAGAGGGAAGAAGGGTCTGAAGTATTTTTTTTTTAAGGGAGTGAATCGTGGTAGAGTTCTAACATTTCATGTTATATTGATATTGTATAAACAAACTAAGTACCACTTGTACATTTATTTTATACCAACTCAGTTGTCCTGAGCATGCATTTGTTTTATATTTCACGTTTTCTCCAGTTCACAACCTGTGGTAGAGAATCATATAGATTCAAAGAATTGTCTGAGTACTGAATATTGCGAGCAAGGAGAACAAAAAATCATGTCCACATCTTGTAGCACTTTTTGCATAAGGGTTTTTTTGGTTGGTTGGGGTTTTTTTGGTTTTTAAAAAAAGGAAGCTCACTCCAGAGCACTACTACTGAATAAAAAGAAAGCTTCTGAAACATAACTAGTGCTGATCACATTCAGCTGCTATTGCTGGGAAAAGGCATAAACCACTTCTGTGGGGTTGGTCTTTTCAAATCCTACCATTGATGAGGGGAGTTGGCTTCCTTCCTCTTTTGTACATACTGCTTTGTCCTTAATTTTACAGTCTGACTTGGTAAGTCTGCAGTTTTTCTTAACTGAGCCAAGTGATCAAAGCACATATCAGTTAGTTGTGAAGAATGTGTCTTTTACAGAAAATCTCAAAATGTATCTTCATCTGGTTACCGAGTCCCAGTTTTGCAAGTATAGAATATTTTCAGTAATTGCTCCTTTCTTTGCCAATTTGAGGATTAAGAGAAAAGAATAGGAGATGGTGATATCAATGTTTTGCAATTAAACTTGTTAAATGTAGTAAGCTATTAATTTTACTTTCAGCAAAATTGTACAAAACCGTAAAGGTTTGCTGCAGGTGAAATTTGTGTCAATGGACTGCCAAAGTCAGCTCAGTAAAGACGACAGTCTCAAATGAGAATAGAGCAGAGTTACATTTGGTTCTTCTGGAGACAGTCTGGAGTTGTCCCTAGAGCTGTTGTCTAATGACACAGAAAATCGTCTAGGCTTTGCTGTATTTATTGGTAAAAAGAGGAGAAAATAAAAGAGAAAGGAATCATAGTAGTCTATTTTAAAGTAGTAGATAACTTGTGTATTTATCAGTGTATTTCAAGCAGAATGAAGAGCGGGCTTTCCAAACTGCAGCATGTTTTGACGCAGGGATGTCATAAAGCTCTTGCTGTTAGCATTATTTAATCTATTTTTAAATACAAGGGTTGCACTCATATGGTAAGAATTATTTATTTGCCTCTGTTACCCCTCTAATTTTTGGGGGGTATTAATGGTGGCAGCAGGCAGTCCCCTTGGCAAGAGCAGCTCCTTCTGTACCGGCCTATGAACCTCTTTGAAATCACGAGCCGTAGTTTTGCAAGCTCCCAGCCTTGATGCTTTTGTCCTGTCATGCAGTCAGACCAAAATGCTTGCTACTCCTCAGGGAAAATCTGAGTAGGATTTTGTTCTTTTTTTCCTTCAGAGCAGAAGCAAAACTCAATCTTTCAAACGCTTAGGAGTGGGGGGAGCAATGACACGCATTTCTGCTCTTGAAATAAGGAGGGATGAAGGAACATATACAAATATGGTGTGACAGAGTGACCTGGGTCCCCAACTGTGTCTGTGCGCGGCCATGCAAAACCTGACTGTAGCTAGTACGTGTGTAACTTGTAGGAATTCTTTTTTTATGCTAACTCTGAGCATTTATTAAGCACAGGAGAGTTAGGGACAGATTTGCAGGCTCCCTCTGTACATCTCAGGGCAGCAGTTTCTCTGGGAAGATGGTAATAAATTTATTAATATACAGGTCCTTTCTGTACCTTCTGAGGAGTATAACTTTGAGTATAGCATGACAGAAGATGAAACAATTGCAGCTTATAGGAATTTTGAATAGCTCAGCACATTTTTAAATACTTGTGCTAATTTCCTACCTTGGCTGATTGTGTGTGCATCAAAGTACAAAACTTCTATATGCTTAGAGTGAAATAATTTGTGATTGGATGCTTTTATAATAATCTACTTCTGAGCTCACCTCCTGTTGTGGAGTTCTGCTGTCACTAGGACAGATGAAGAAACTTAGGTGGGTTAATATTTATATAAATATGCTAAGAAGTTACAGGTTAAAGCCCTGTAGCACTTTGGTTTTGTTGCTGTCAAAATTCAGCAGCCATATACAGTAGCATAATACATCAGTTAAAAAAAAAAATCAATTACACTGGTCTGGTACCACCTTACGTGTGACTAAATAGCAAGCTCTGTTGTTAATGGAAATGTTTATAGGTATTACTAGGTTCATATCGCTGTGTTATATGTGCAGCCAAGGGGATAATAAAGAAAATTATTAGTCTGTAAGAATGATAATATGCCACCTGCTAGAATAATAAAAGTTTTAATGCTGTGTTGTTCGGGGACCTTTTGAACTGGTATAATGTCTCAGGCTTGTACTGAATCAAATCTTCAGATTCTTGCGTTGCACATTCTCGAGTTTGCATTTCTTGCAGTGCTGAAGTTGTTGAATCTGATTCTATTTTATCTGGAGGGGTGCAATGTGTGGTGTTTCCCTTTAAACTGAAAATATGCTATTTTTGCAGGACTCACTAAATTTAATCTTTAAAATATTCCCTCTGATATCAGGGGATCAATTTTTTTTTCTGCCAAAATATTATGGAAAACAGTGAAATGGAAAAGGTGGTTAAGTCAATACATGAATATTAGAATGCGTGAAGTAAGGCCGACAGGAAATTGGTGCGCTCATCTGTGGTATAAAAACTGCATCGCTGATAAATGTTGAATTCTCAAATAGGTAGAGAATGGAAAAAGCTAAACTTCTTAATAAGAAATGATGGTTTTCAGCCTCCCTGCTGTCTCCAGAAGATATTTGATGATAAGCAAGGAGGCAAACTTGTTGGCCCTCCTAGGGCAGCTCCTGTCACTTCCATTGCCTGCAAAGCAACATGAGGCTTTTACAAAAGAACATGTATTTTTTGTGTGTGTCCCATTGAAATTTCCACGTGGCAGCTGCAAGGCTGTGACCATAAGCATGTGGATTTAGAGGCTTTAAACTGAAAGGGCTTTCCAGTGTTAATAATACTGTAACTAAAAATACAGTCTCTGTCAGACCCAAAATACGTAAGGCTGTGAACATTATGAATCATAAGTGTTCTTTCCCTTTACATACTCTTGCTTCTGTTGCAAAAGATTGTTCCCGAGATGCAAAACCACACCCTACAATACTAATTACTTTTTTGAAATAAATTACTCCTTCTGGAGTAACTTTTATTTATAAATACGTGTGTGTTGTTTGAAGGTTTACGTCCACAAAGGCAGAGACTGGCATGTCTCTGGCGAGCAGACAATTTGGAGAGAGAACAGGCTCTTCCGCAGCAGACAGTCCTGCTTTATAGAAGGTAGTTGCTAGAGAAATCAAAGCGAAGCTACAGTGAGAGGGAGCACCTTTCAGCAACCTCAAAGGCTAAGAAATAATTACATCTTCGATCGGCAGCCTTGCTGAAACATCTCCTGCGATTCCCAATAAAATAATATACCTATTAAAACTACATTTCCTTAGCATTGTCACCACAGTAGCTATCTTTCACCTAGAGGACAACGATTTGTAACAGGAAGGCATGTAATCTGTTTAATCCTCAACAGAGTTAACTTCGCCTCTGATACCTCTTTGCTTGTAGAAGAGGATATAGCTGCTTGACGAAAATGGTAATAACTTTGATCACCTTTCTGGAAAAAACAGGACCACTGCACTGTAGTCATGAGACTAAGTTCTTGTTACTAGCTCTAAAAAGTGTCAGTGAGGTGGTTTTGGGTTTTTTTTTTAAGCACGTATATCATGAAACAAATAAGAGAATTAATCAAATTGATGTACTTTGATCCTTTCCTATTTGAACATAGGTTCTTTATCAATCAGACAAAATCTAACCTGACAGTTCCATTAAAATCAATTTGCAAAGTGGATGGACTACTGAAGGCTAGATGTGCTTACACAGTCAAGGAAATACTAATGAATGGAAATGCTACACTACGGAGGAATTTACCACACCTGTAAGAGACCAGATTTTGATAAAATCACTTATGCTGACTGGTAATTTAGTTCATAGGGACTTTGCGTGGCTTTCGGAGTAGGCTGAGGATGAGGAGCTACACTACCACAAGGGCTATTGTCAGTCCAGCCCAAAGAACGCGTATGTGGAGATTTGGGGGAGAAATTGTCACTAGCAAGTCATAAAGAGTTTTTGCTTTATAAAATGCTGGAAAACATCATGACCTCTTAGATTATTTCAGTGTCTTGCAAAGCAAAAAGTGATCTTCCTCTAAATAAATAGACATGTTTTTTAATATGATTAAAGAAATTTTGTCACCTCTGTTAAGACCCAGGGTGGTCCTACTGAAAATATGAATAGTAATACAGAGTAAAGGGGATAGGGAAGGTGTTTTCTTAGCAACTGTTGCATAACCAGGTGATAATATATGCCAGAAGTTGGCTCTGGTTCTCCAACACATCAGTATTGCAGTGTGTTGGTATCCAGTACGTAAGGAAGAATAAAGAATTTTGTTTATTCTGAATCGCTATAAAACCTATAGGTGTTGCAACAGAGAAAAAGACTTGGAAGTACTTTGAGACTAATGAAGTATAAGCATACCTTTTCACTTTATGGTTCTGTCTCTCTAGTCTACGTTATTCATCTAGAACAATCAATACCTCAAATTTTCTCCAGTGTAAAGAAAATGCATGCATGTCAGACTCAAAATCAGGATAGGAATTTTATTTCTCTTGCAAGAATTGATTTTTCCATTTTTAATGGCACTGGAATACTTGTATTAATGACTAAAAATACTTTGAATTCTATAACATGAGGTAGAAAAACAGAGGAGTGTTTTGTTAATCTCATGTGGATACCTGTGTACTGGGGAAATTAAATTTGTAATGTAGTTTAGAGTAGGTTTTCATACAACCTGTATGGTTAATTCTTAAACCACTGACTGTTGTATTTGATTATATTTGTGCCATTGGGAAATTGGGAAGGATTCACGTAAATTGACATCTCAATAAAAACTCCAATTAAATTCAAAAAAAAAAAAAAAAAAAAAGCCGGGGGGAATTAGTTTCCCAGCTTTAAATAACATTTTTAGCCTGACTTTTTAATAAGACTTTTCCTTGGATCTAAGAGTTTTACAGCTCTTGGGGAATAGGCTCTTACAAAGTGAATTGCTTTGTGTCACAGTCGCTTGGGTTTTTTGGTGCCTTCCCAACAGTGTTAGTAACAGAAGTGTACTTCAGCATTGTGCAGCAGCTGTGCAGAATCTTTTGAAGAGTGTCCTTACAGAGTGTTTTCCTTATGTTATGTACCCGTCTCAAAAATCTGTTATCCCCAGGTGGTATTTCAGTCAGACCAGCATTAACCTCGTGACAGATAATACCATAGAAACAATTCTGTAGTGGAATTGCGTTTCCTTGTTGTTTAGGTGGTAACAGAAGGTCAATGCCACGTGTCAGAGTTGAACAGACGATTTCAAATTCCAGTGTTACAAGAAAATAAGTTTGGGTTCCCATTCTGCAAGAAGTCGTGTTGAACTTCCCAGCAGTAATATCTACTCTGTTTACTCTTCAGGCTTGAATCTTTGCATGGAATGTGATTTCCCATTTTTAGAAGGCTTTCCCCTGTTGGCTGTGGCATTTATATAGGCTGTGACTAGGCACAGGAGGTTTGAGTAAGTCAGTTGTACTTGCTTTGAGCATGCAGGTAGAAACTGAGCCTGAGTATCAGCCAGACCAAATTCCACGTTAATGAAAGAAGATTGTTTGTGAGGCTTGGCTACAAATGTAAGGTAACATCTACTGGTGCATGCATTTGATTACGTGAATACTGTTGTGATACTGGCATGGCGTGAATTTGTGTACCTGTTCTCCTGCCCATCCCAAGAAAACCGCCTGTGAGCTGAAAAGGCCACTTTTCCCTTCTGGTGGAAGTGGTTTGGATCAGAGAGATGCTCCCAGTGTGTGTATCGGTGTTCCAGTGTAGTTAAGCCCTTTGCAATGTGCATGATTTACCCTGATATGGATCTCAGCAGTGATGCGTTCCTACTACGCGTGCTGGAGGTGAATTGGTTTCTCTGTTCCTGTTGGGAACTTCATTGATTTCTCCTGTCCATTGCTCTCACGGCTGTTGAAAACTTACTGTATTACATGAAAAGAAGGCATATTCAGCAACAGTCTCAGGATCTAACTGTGGACAAATATGCTCTCTGAAGGCAGAAAGTAAAGTGTATATACGCCATGTTTTGTATGATCTATTCATTGAACAAAGACTGTTTTCTGTTCAGAGTGGAGGTACAGGGAGACTCGGTGAGGATGCTTTGCCAGCCACTAGCAGGTGCAGAGGGCAAGGCTAAATGATCAGTTTTAAAAAACAGATAGGTCATCAAGTACAACACTAGGCTGGGGCCCTTTTTTTTTTAAGAAACTTGGGAATGATCTCAATGGTTAAAATACTGAAATAAAAAAGCTGCTTATGATCCTGAGCTATTACAGAATCATAAAATTACCAAGTGTCGTGGTTTAACCCCAGCCAGCAACTAAGCACCACGCAGCCGCTCACTCACTCCCCCCGCCCCCCAGTGGGATGGGGGAGGAAATCAGGAAAAGAAGTAAAACTCGTGGGTTGAGATAAGAACAGTTTA